>JAGFMF010011638.1:6569065-6587069 GCA_019455555.1 Galemys pyrenaicus | reverse complement strand
TGCTGAGGGGAGCAGCGGGCACAGCAGGAGAGGTCTGCTGCGCCATGTGGGTCCCCTCCCTGGCCAGAGGCAGGGCTCGAACTCATGCTGCAGTGGCTGTGGTCTGCTTCATAGTGCGTTGCTTAACCCACTGCGCCACCAGGGAGGCCCCTTTAGTAACTTTTGTTCCCTGCACTAAAGTTAGTGTTAAGAAAGAATTTAGATTTCTTTATACTTCTCTTTTTTATCATTTGTGCTAGTGTCTAGGGTTATGGCAACTAAGCACCACACACTGGGTGACTTAAACAACAAAAACGGCGGCCTCATAGCAGGAAGACAGGCAAAGTCAAGCTCTTGGTTAGATTCTTCTGCAAGCTGGAAGCTGTGAGGGAAGCATGCCTCTCTCCTCACTTCTGGGTTTTGCTGGCAATCTTTGCTGTCCCTTGGTTTGCTGAATCACCCCAAGGCTGCCTTCATCTTCACATGGTGTTTCCCCCTTGCTAAGAACACAGAGACAAACATAAGGGCATTTTATAAGGGTGTATTGGACTAGGACTCACCCTAAGGGTCTCATTTTAATATGATCACCTCCATAAATACCATATTTTGAAATAAGGTTATATTCTGAGCTACAGGGACTTCGAACTCCAACATACCTCTTTAGGGGATGCATTTAACCATAACATTATCCTTATCTTTTTTTAATGTGTCTTATACCTACTGCCTCCTAGTTTCAAGCTGGTCCCTATAATTCCACATGACATGTCTATAAAGACAGGAAGAGAGGGTGGTGCAGCAACTCTCCTGAAAGAGCAGGTTCTTTTCAGGATTACTCACCCACCCCTTAGTTCTCATTGACCAGAATGTGTTACTTGGTAACCCATAGTTTCAAGGACTGTAGGAGTCTAGGTATCTAGCAAACTTTTAAATCAATCGTGTTTGATGACTTGAATCTGATGCATAGTTGCCCTTAACAAAAGGAGGATAAGAAGATGCTCTCAACTGGGTAGCAGCTAACAGACGTGTCCTACTCAAGTTATTGCCATCTCCACTCCCACTCTTCTCTCCATACATAAGTAAGTTGTAGAGTACCTTTCCTGGCTCAGCCAAAGGAGGCCACTCGAAACCTCATTCACTTACTTTGCCTCTCTCCAAATTTCATCCAGGATCTCTAAGTGGCTTGAAAGTTTAATCAGATCTGGCTTTGGCTCCTTGTGGTAGATGACCTATAAATTAGAAGTGTCTGCTATACCATACAGTTGTGGAGAGGCAGGCTCTGTCAACAAGAGCTCCTATTCAGGATAATAGACACTTAATCCTCAGTGTGACCCCAAATGGATCCACATGGACAGGCAGTTCTCCTTGCTGCTTTTTGGAAGACCATCTTTGTTACCTATACTCAGAGATTACAACTGATACATTCATGACAACAGGTTTCTTTCTCTCTCCTTCCCTCCTTTCTCCTTCACTCCTTCCCTCCTTAGCGCCTTCCCTCCTCTCCTTCTCTCCTTCCTCCCTCCTCCCTCCCTCCCTTCTTTACTTTAACCATCTTTCCCTCCCTCCCTCCCACCCTCCTTCCCTCCCTCCCTCTCTTTTTGGTTCATTGAGGTATAACTGACAAAATTGTAATATGTCTAAAGTGTACATGTGATAATCTGATATGCATACACATTGTGAAAGAATTCTCACCATCCAGTTAATTAACACATCTTTTACCTACATATTTACCTTTTTTTCCCTCCGAGAACACTTAAGATTTACTCCTAACAACTTCTAAGTGTATAGTCGCCAGACTGCATAAGATCCTCAGCCCCTACTCATTATAACTGAAAGTGTGAGCCTGTTTATAGCTTCTCACTCTATCTTCCATTCTCCCATTTCCTGCTATCTACCACTCTCCTGTTTTATGAGTTTGAGGTTTTTTTCATCTTATTTTAGATTCCACATATGAGAATAACATGCAGTATGTGTCTTTCTCTGTCTTGCTCATTTCAGTTAGTATGATTTATCCACGTTGAGCTATATGTGCAATTGCATTTTCTTTATCTGCTCCTCTGTCAATGGATGCTTAGGTTGTTTCCATACCTTGGCTATTGTAATGCATCTGTGAACACAGGGGTGCAGATATCTTCAAGTTAGTGATTTCGTTTCCCTTGGCTGTATATGCCAAAGTAGGGTTACTCATCATATGGTAGGTGTAGTCTTAAGTTTCTAAAGAGTCTGTCTACTGTTTTCCATGGTGAGTGCCCCAGTTTTCACTCCCTTCAGTGCACAAGGCATCCCGTTTTTCTCCACATCCTCACAGCATTTGACATTGCTTATCTTTGTGACAGCAGACATCCTAATAGGTGTGAGGTCTTAGCCTGTTGTGGTCTTGGTTTACATTTTCTTGAGGAGGAGTAATGTTGAGCATCTTTTCATGTGCCTGTTCACTATATATATGACTTATTTGGAGAAGTAGCTATTCAGATCCGTTGCTTACTTTTTAACTGGGTTATTTGGATTTTGCTGCTGAGTTTTATGAGTTCCCTATATATTTTGATATTAACAGCTTATTAGATGTGTGGTTTGCAAATATATTCACCCATTCCTAGGATGCTTTTTCATTTTGTTAATGGTTCCCTTTGCTATGTAGCAATTTTTTTAGCTTGATGTAGTACCAATTGTTTATTTTTGCTTTTGTTGCTCTTACATCTGGCATCAAAAAATAAATAAATAAATAGTTGCCAAGGTCAGCATCAAGGAGCTTATTCCTTGTGTTTTCTTCTAGGAGTCTAAGGCTTTCAGGTCTTAGATTTACGTTTTTTATTATGAGTTGATGTCTATACATGGTTTAATATCGGTGTCTAGGTTCACTCTTGTACATGTGACTATACAGTTTTTCCAGTACCATTTATTGAGGATACTAACCTTTCTCCATTGTATAGTCTTCATTCTTTTATCATAAATTAGTGAACCATATATGCATGGGTTTATTTCTGGACTCTCTATTCTTTTACATTAGCAATATTTCTTTTTAGCCCCAACTATACTGTTTGGATTATTATAGCTTTCTAATACCTGGATTGAATATTTCAATATTTTCATTGAACCTGTGAATTACTTTGAGTAATATGAACATCTTAATAATATTAATTCTTCCAATCCTTGAGTATGATATATCTTTTTATTTATTTGAGTCTTTTTTCATCTCTTTCATCAGTGTTCTATAGTTTCCAGTGTACCAGTGTTTCACTTGATAAAAATTATCCCAAGTACTTTATTCTTTTATGAGCTAACAGAGACCTACCTTAGGGAAGGCATAACTAGAACCCTAATTATATTAGTCATAGCTTCCATTAAGTCTAGCTTCTGAGCCATCACTGCCTCTTTTCAATAAGAGTTCCCAAAGTTCCCAAACTTGGTCTCCCAACCTTCAGCTTCCTAGTTATGAGACATTCCTTCAAATTAAATGGTAATTTGTAGGCTGACATCCCTTCTTCTAGCAAATCTGTGTTTCCCTTTCTGTCTTCACACCTGTCCTTTGCCTAGGAGGGTGCTTGGTGAGCATTACTCTATAAGCATTTTATATGGCAAGATCATAGGATATATGTGGGATTTACTTTAACAAGGAAGCAGTCTCCACACACAGATAAATATATGCATGAGCACATGGCTTCCCGATTGAGTTCCCCAACTTTGACTCCCTTCTAGGGACTCGCTTTACTCTGTAGTTTAAAAACTGATCACATTGTACTTCATTTTCTGTCCCTCATTGTCTTAGCCCAGTATCTGAGAGTCTCCTAGTACTTCTGTAATAGAAGATGGTAAATGCGCAGACATATGACTCCACACAGCCTGCTGCCCTTCTTCATTCAACCTGTTTCCTGTTGTAAAGTCAGGCACATGGGCTTATGCTACACGGAATGTGGCAGCACCTACTAGCAGAACAGACAAGGTTTTCATTCCCTCAGAGTGTTCGACAGTCTACGAGGAACATAGTAACCAGTAGCTTTAAGGTTATTAAAATTTAGATCTTTCTTCTACATACAATTTTTCTCAAAAATGATTAGCCCAGGTTATTCTGTCCCTTCTTGCTTTTCTCCTACTTTAGAGAAAAGGAAGACACCCCCTTCCCCCATACTGATCCCACTTTGGCACATTGCCCTGTGTCCTGGTTTTTTAATGAATTCATGGTTGATATTTAGATTCCAATGCTCATAATTGGATACATTTGGATTCACAGTGATGGAAGTGATATTTAGAGTCCAACATATATTTTAAAGAGTAGTATAATGGTTTTTATAAAGACTATATATGTGATCACTTTTCAAGTTTATTTTAAAGACGTGTGTGTGATCAAAGAAGTAATACTTTGTAAATATTTAAATGTATAGTAAAAAATTTTAGATGTATACATAAAATAAGTGAGGATGAAAGTTTCATAAGCTGTTTCGGTCCATATGTACTCAGAAATGGTTGAGTACCTATCCTGTCAAGAACATTTTGAGGAAATGTAAGAGAACATCCTACAAATAATGTTATGAACAAATAGTGGATTAGTTCATTGACTTTACCAGCTAGAAGTAGTCAATTCCAGGGCTGATGAGATGGTAGCTACAATATATACTATATCTCCTTTAAGAAGACTTTGGTTTCTTCCCCTTCCTCCCCAAATTCTCATCAGCAATTCTCTATATCTTCAATTTTTTAAAAATTATTTTCTGTTTGGTTATAGTATGTGCTACCGTATTATCTAAATATAGTTATTATATACATGCTTTAGTTCCCTTAGTGGGCTATGAATTTGCTAAATTTGTAAGCTTTGTTCAGTTCTTCTCTAAGTTTCTGACAGTTAGCAGCACACATCAAATCTTAGGCTCCCGGGTCAAGGTTATCAAATTCTACTCCTGGCTTGTGATGAAAAGACACACCCCTTCCTGATGCTGGCTCAAGAACTCAAAGACATGTGCATTAACTGTGGTTTTGGGTAATCTTAACTGCATTTGCCTCAGAGCTATAATAACCCTGTAATGGAAAATAAATTATTAAATATTTAGAAACCCCTAATTGGATAATAGCAGTAACCCCTACTTTTATTCAGTTAATCACAATTCCTCCAAGTCACTATTTAATTTGCTTTGGAAGATAAATTCTAAAAACAACCTGATATAGAGATGCCTAAAATACAGTTTCAAACTTAAAAACAGATTTTAATAAATGGGGGAAATATTTACAGCTTCTAACACAATAACATTGAGGAATTTTCAGTTCTGAAGCCATGTAGCTGTATGACCTCATGGTTAATAAATTTTACGACAGCCTAGAAATGACTCTTACAGAAAAATACACTAGTGAGCTAGGCATGGAAAAGGATGTTTTTAGAATTAATAGAGGGGCCTCCATGGTGGTGCAAGTGGTTGAGCGCTGCACTGTGGAGCTTCCACAGCCACAGATCGATCCCTGGCCAGGGAGGGGACCCACAGGGCAGAAGTCTCCTGCCTCACCCACTGCTCCCCTCAGCAGTGTTTTTCAGTGGATCTGCCTGTTCTTTTCCCAACTCTGTCTCTGGTGAGTCCTCTCTGCCCTGCACCTCTGGCCTCACACCCTGCACCTCTAATTTTTTTTTAAAAAATTAGAATTAATAGAACATCACCTACTATGGTGCTCAATGTGGAGAAACCTCACTGAAAGTTCTCAGGTTGGTCTATGAAAATAGTGGAGGTAGGTCATAAAAATGTAAAATGATATTTTAAAATAATTTCAATTATAGAGAAATTACTAATGGAAATTTGTTGAACGGTCAACTTTGCTGTGTACATGTCTGAATTTGGAATCTTATGTTTTAGAGGCAAACTAACTTTTTAGTATAGATATTTAAAAACCTTGCAGAGTGTCATATTGATGAAAATATGATTACTTCAATAAAATAACACAGATGAAATAATCTCTTTACCTACCATTTACTATCTAATAATTATTCCTTGGAAAATTTCCTACTACATTTAAAATTTAATTATTAATATATGATAGGTTTCTTTTAATAGGAAATTGTTAACCCAGATAAAGTGTTTATTAAAATTGTTAACAGAGAGGTAAGCAAAAGTGACAAGACTTGCAATCTAACTAAAACAGAGAAATTAGTACTTATTTTCTGAGTGTGTAAAAATAACATGTTGAGTTTTAAAATTCACATGTAGCTATTCTGTTGACCTCCTGTAAATACATATATTAAAATGTGAAAGATAAAATTAATTAGTTACTACCTGTTTTTTACTAGTTAAGGTATCAGATGGGGGTTTGTTCACTTCACTGCATTATGTACAGGCCTTAAATTCATACAGAATTTTTTCCTTTCTTTTTTCAATCACTTATTAAAAGCTTGTTTTAAACTGAGCAGACTTATTTTATTGATTTTAAATTGGTATTTACAGTTTTCTTTAATTTCATTTAAAATGCAGGATATTTACCTGAGAAATTGAATGTAAATGAAAACTTACTTTAAATGCACACCAGTAGCTACTTATAATCCTATGATGAATTCCTTTATAAAGCAAATATTCACCTTTTATTTTATCTTTTGTGTAAATATCGAGTTTGCTTAAAGCAAGATTTGCCTGGATTAAAGGTTATGTTCATTGGGAATACTTTCACGCTTTGAAATTTAGCAACTCTTTCTGCATAGTGAAAGTGGCTTTAACTTTAGGTTGAGATAAATAAGATATACGGGATCAATTGCTGCTCTGATTTACTGTAATTCCCTTGGGTAAGTCTTTTAGCTTACATATGTCTTAATTTTTACTTACAGAATAAGGATAATAAGTCATATTTTATATATGACATTTTAATAAGTGCTTATGTGAAATACAGAATGATTATTAAACTAGCTATCAAACATCTCAAAGCACATGTTTCTTTGTATAGTGTGGTGTATTTTATTTTTATATGCACCAGTATTTCAATGTTTTTTACTACTTCTCTTAAGCATTGCTACACCTCATAGTGTAGATAATCTTACTTTTCTAAAAACCACAACTCCACAGGGCAAAACTCAAATGAAGAAACAAATGTATTAAGCATCATTATGTCTTTGATAACATGCTAACCTTGTTCTGAGTTCCCATACATGTTATCTATAAGCACTGTTATCTCTCCTGATGTTTAGGAATAAATAGTTACTGCAAAAATTCACAGAATAAAAATTGACTTCTTACTACATTGTGTACAATATAGGACAAAAAATTCCTTGAAATACCTACTATGTGCCCAATTCTGAATCTTGAGTAAGCCTCCTAACACATTAAGAGAGGTGAGGTTAATTTTATTTTATAGATGAGGAATAAACCAAGACTTAGAAAGTGAAAGTGTTTAATTCGTCAGAGTTCACCTCAGTGGTAAGCAGCAGAGCCTATATCCAATCTTAGATCTTTCTGATTCTAAACCCATGATTTGGCAACCACACTAAGCTGAACTTCAGGATTTACATTTGTCACTTAATAAAAGAAATGAAATTGAGAAGGGCCCCTTGAGCATTGCTTTAGAATCAACTTTTTGTTTCATAGAAAAGTTAATGAATGAGAAGTACCATCACATCCTGGTCAAAGAACTTAACGTCAGAGCCTCATTTCTGCATCAGGAACATGAGAATAACCTTGTAAGTTATTTGTAAGAGTAGGAAATAATGTATGTCGTATATCTAAAGAGAACTTGTTGCATAAAGGTACTCATTATTGTTCATTGAATATAAGATGGTAGTTATATAGTCTATAATAACCATTATACATTCTACATAATGGAATAAATAATAATAATATTGCATCAGTCCTCAAGATTGTGGGGGCTCTTAGTGTTTTGGGTTTGTTTGTTTTGCTAGTGTATCAATTTCCTGGCCTGTTATATTTGACGATGAGTTTTTATACAGACTACTACTTCGAAAATGGTAGCAACTGCCCTTGTAAAGGAACCACCTTATAGGCCAGTATGACTGTAGGGGCAAATGAAGTAGTGGGTGCGGGGTGGCTTGCAGGGTAAGGCTGCAATCCACTGTGCCATGACTAGTGTTGAACTTCTCCTCCACTGGAATCCAATTTGTTATAATTCTAGAAGGCAGGGTTCAAGATTCCTTTAGCCATGGCTCCAGAATGCACATGGAAGCCTTCGTGTGAATGTTCCTGGGGGCCGTGCCAGAAGATAGAATATTCCTGAATTTTTACTGGAGATTTTTTTTTTTCAAACTCCAACAATCAAAAGGTCATAATTTGTTGTAATGATGCTATAATTAAGTTGTGGTAGCTGATAGCATTTTAGAGTTTATAACCAGAATTGATTCTTAAAATGAATACAGTCCCAGCAGTTTATGTTAACATAATTAAATGGAAATGTAATTCTGAGTTTGCTTATTAAATTGAAAATTACTGGGTTATAAGCACTCTTGCATTTCTGTCAAAATTGGTGTATGTCTACAAGTACATGAAACATCCATTAAAATAAAGCATATTTAAGGCTCTGTTGCTGGTGGCAAACACATTTCTTAAAGCTCTTGCAGATTGATGATGTGAAAACGTGCTTTCTAGAAGGTCTATGCTAACTGCTTTTCTCTTTCCTCTGCAGCCATTGGTTTAGCCCTGGGGCTAGGACAGAGCATGGCCAGGTAAGGAACTTTCTAAGGCACTGGGAAGTGTCAGGTGTCTTTCAAATATTAACTATTTCCTTTCCGGGTCATAGAGCCGCTTTATGGGAGAGACTATAAGCCTCCGCTTATTTTAAAAGGAGTTAACGGCACCAGCGCTGAATACCTGGAATTGATCCTCAAGGATCTGAGTTCTGACTGCACATCCCTGTCTGCTCCAGGGAAAGACTCTGAAGTCACTTGTTTGTAGGACTTTACCATTTATATTTACTTTTCACAGTGTTGAGGTATCCAAAGAGGACATATGCTCAAAAATGGTTTGTATTAAACATAAGCATAACCAACAAGAGATCATGTTTATTTTTGAGGCTTAGAATGTGGCGATAGTTTCTTGCAACTGTATCATATTTCTAGATGAGTTTATTTTTATTTCCTCTTAGTGTGCATGACTGCACAATGACTAGTTGACTTAGCAAGAACTTGACATTCATTTCAGTTAACTTCATATAGAATATAAATAGTCTCTTTGTTCCTTGAATGCACTCTCTCTACAGCATGTTTAGGTGAATAAGGAATTTGATAAGTTTTAAAGAATATCTATTTTGGGTTTTATAAGCTTGCTAAGTTTTTTTTATTGGGTATTGAAAAAGTTATTTTTACAAGTAGGTCAATAATATGTCTAAGAATTACCTTTTAATACATGAGAATGATAAACATGAACTCCATAGGGATCATTCTTCTAAAAGGGAGGTAGGTAAGCACAGGTAAGTAGGTAGAGAGAAGGTCGTGCTTGGCAATGGTAATTAGTAAGATTACTGTGTTGATGTTTTATTTTTTAAGCTTGGCAACAGGTGCAGAGTTGGCTGCATTTACCATAGTTCTTTTTATAAAAATAAGGTGCCAAGAAATTCACTATAAATTATTCTGTATTTCTTAATGCACAAGAGCCTTATTAAGGGAAAGTAACTTGTGAGTTCAGTTACACTGAATTTGTTAATGAACCTTTGTCCATGAGAGCAATATGCCCCTTTAAAGATACAGCTCACATGTTTAATAGAATATGTACCACTATTTCTAGAGGATTAGTAATTAACTAGGCTAAGTGACATCTGTGAAGTGTTGAGCTTATTCACAATGCAAAAATTAGACTTTCTGCTTTCCCAAGTGACTCATATCCCTCTGTGTACTTATGTACATTAAGATTCTGTTTCTAGTAATATCCTGTATCAGGGTATAGATTATCCCAAAATATTTTTCCCTCCTGATTTCTTAATGTTCTACCCTTTAGAATTAGAGGAATGGATGACAGCGTAGCTGATTACTTCCAGCCAAGCCTTCTTTCTGTTTGGATTCAGTTGATAGGAAGTTTTTTAAATTTTTAAAAAAATTTTTAAAAATTTCTGAACAGTGTCTAAATCAACATTTGCTTATAATTTGATACACTATTTCTGATATAATGTGGACTGTATAGCCTATTCCTTGCCCCTTACAATAGCTATGTTCTGGAAAGTTCACTTGAACACTAAAGTGGTGAATGCTGAGACTTTGCTCTTGGGGAATATGCAGGGTTGGGCCCCTGTGAGTCTGATCACACAGTTTTCCATACCTGATTAATGCACAGCTTTGTGTGCTGTGCACCTCTGATTAATGTAGCTTATTCCATATCATTGGTTCATTAACATTGAATTCAGGGCCAGTAGTGCTCTAACTTGTACTTGCATGAAGCTTATCTAACATGCATTTTCTCCACAAGACCCATCACAACCTTCTTGGACTTAGGATCCTAGACAGCACTTCAGAACTATGTCTTGGGGCAATGAAGTCACAGACAGAGCACAAACGCGCAAATAACAGCACTAAATAGATGAGAAACGGGCACTTGTTTATGGCATAAGTGCAAAAACCAGCATCACGTTCTAGAACCTTAGCTGGGAACAAGTGTTATAGGAGACTCAATTTTGTACTGCTCTGCACATATCTGAGAATGTGTGCAAAAATGCAAGAAGTGTGAATTTTGGCAATACAAATAAATTCTAGCAAACAGATCAACCCAAAAATACAGAATCTGAATAATGAAGATCAACTGTACATGTATTATATACAAATACATGTACAGAATACTTAAAATTTTAAGGGTCAAAATTTTTTTGGTTCAACTTAGACCTATTACTACTAAATTAATATATTAATAAATATTATATGAAATATAGTGCTAAAACCCATTTCCAAGTATACCGGGCATAGTTATGGTTCCTCTACTGTGCATTTATTAAATAAATATAATGTATTAGCCATTATCTTTTAGCTAATTTTGCAAAAAAAATATAAAGAATTAAAAATACTTACAAATAACAAAATTTTCCCCTGAGGGGTTGTGATCTAGGGCAGAAAAACCATAATCAGAGTGTGTCACTCAATGTTTGCAGAAGGCCTTGGGGTGGATACTATCCTGGGCCCAGCAGAGAAATAGCAGTCTGTTCAGGCAGAAGGGAGGCGAGAGAGGCACTGTATGAAGCATCGTGTCTTCGTAATTTTTTTTTTTTTTGTCTTTCCTCCTTGAACATCTTATGGTTTGACATTTGACTGAGTTTACTGGTATCTTAATGAGTCATAGATCATAGTTTAGGTATTAATTTGTTCTCCTTTTAAGGTTGAGGGAACTGAGAGGCCAAGTGTGAAGAGACTTAAAATTATTTTGCAGGTATTTGAGGACCTGCCTGAAAAGTAACTTCTAATAGAAACACTCCTGAGCTTACATGCCTTGCAAATATCAGGTAGTGAAGAGATGATTGCTGTGGAATGAGAATTCTGTTCTTGGTGTTTTTCTGTTGTGTGAAGGATTGGAACTTCATAATCTTGTAAAGGTATCAGGGAAAGCCACAGAAACGTTGAGCTTCCTGTCTAGGACAGTAAAAACCATTGTCCACAACAGCACTTCTCCCTGGTTTCAAAATTCAGTCATTTTCTCAATCATACATAGCTTTTATAAACCTCACAATGTACTAGATTTTATATTTATGAGTTTTAATGTAATTCTTATATGAGTCATGTTTAATATACACCTGCAGGTCACTAATAAGAAAATTGTATCTCCGTTTGACCTAAGTCCAGCAATCTGAAAGTTGGAAGGTAAGAAGCACTTCGCACCATATTCAAAAGTTCTACTTTTAATCAGAGTTGACTTTGAGTCAGAACCCTGATAAGTGACCTCATTTGTGACACTGATAGGAGTCTCAGGAGACCGAAAAAACATCATAGAAAGAATGAAGCATTCTGCAAAACCTACTCTTGCTTCTTATATTAGTTCAGGGTTCAAGAATTCTTGTGTCTTTTCCTAGGTTGTTGACTGACTCCGCGTCCCTCTTTTTGGTCTTTGAGACAGCAGAAACATGAGACTCTTTCAAATACAAATAATATATTTTGTCTTCTGTTATCATACAGGAATAGTTTTCCCCTCTTTGCCCTTAAGGAAGATGAAGTTTCTGATTTTAACTTTTTAGATTTATGAACCAGAGATCTGAATCTGTATTTTTTTAATGTAGCTTGTTTATAAATTTCCAAAAATACACCCAGATTCATAATTTTACTGATCAAGCGATATAATTTGTGATAACTTTTTTATGTAGGTGTGTTGACTTAAAATAATTCCAATATTTGTCTATTTTTATTTATGAATGGCATCAAAACTATGAATTTGAGAAAGGACAGAAATTGTCCTGTGAATCTTTGAGGAGGACCTCCACCCGTAGCACTCAGAGCAGCTGCTGTCTCATGGAGTTCATCCAGGAGGCAGCCTCTCTGAGAACTTTCCAGACCTAGTGGGTACAGCCTCATATTTTTTTGGTCCTGAGAGCTGCATTTTTATAAATTTTAGTGATTTTCTTACTTGAGTTCTTTGTTGTAATGCCTCAGCAATAATGTTCAAGTATCTGTCTTTTATCTTAAATTAGAGTAGTGTCTACTATTAATTTAAGGTGAAGGTAGAGATCTCATCATGTCACCTTTCACTATCTGTGTCACAAATGTTGGTTTGTGTATCTATCTATATATATTTAAAGGCACTAGACTTAGAAATGCCAAAGTCATTAATTTCTTTACTTTCAGGAACAATTTAGTTGTCATGGTACGAAGTCTTTCTAAATTGAAACACTTTCAGATTAATGGACTTAAGATAAAGGGTCGCTATTTTCTATAAATAGAAATAATGGGATACGACCACAGCTACATATCAGATACTGGATCTCATTCCCTTTGTCTTTATCTTATTATTCACTCATTCAGCAAATATTCATTGAGCACAAAAGTGGAGGTTGGAGATACAGACAGACTGAATAACTGAAACCAGATGCAAACAGGAGCAGGAAACAGGGACACATCGCAAACTACAAAGTTCAGGAAGACCGGGGCACATAATTTAGAAGGAAGAGGTTAGATTCGAGAAGGAGGAAGTTTAATAAACTATTAATGTAGAAATATAATTTAATTGCCAAGGATCGTGAAATTCTTGGAAAGGATCTTGAGGTTTATCTGAAGAGAATAAAGAAATTAGATATAAGTTTAGAATTGCTGGCTATTGGGTAGAGAATGGATAAGTGGGAGCAAAACTGGAGGCAGAAAGGTCACTTGGGAGGCTGTTACAGGTGAGAGAAAATGATATTCTGCCTAGGGCTGTGGTAGGGGTGGAAAGAAGTAGATATTTAAGAACCATTTAAAATATGTTAAGATTAGACTTTTCTGGAAGAAGCAATGATTTAATTATGTTCTGTGGATCTATTTAAGTTCTGTTTCTTCTTAAAAGAAACTTCTCAAAGATGTCCAAATGTCACTAATAACTGATTCTAAATTATGTCATTAAGCAACAGAAAGCAGTTATTTCATTAGAAGTCATTGGTACTTTTGATCAGACAATACTCATGGACAAACAGTTTCATTCTGTTATAATCAGAATTATAATTGCACATTGAACCATATTATTGGCACAGTTTATGTTCTGGTTATGGTCCTAAGTGTTGTACGTGGCTTATTTTATTTAACCCTCACAGCGTCCTTACAGGTAGATTGTTACCTACATTTTACAGTGGAGACTGGGACTCAACCAGGTGAAGTATTTTGCCTAAGGATACACAACCTATAAATGATAAATCTGTTCCTAAAATGTGGTACTGAGCTACTGGCCCAGCTGGGATTAGAACCCAGGTCTTTCCTGTGTTATTCTAAGATTCCTGATTTTGTTAGGGTCCTTTTCTAATATGCTGTTCGACTTCTTCTTAACCCAGTGTTGCATGTAATCATATTTCTGCATAAATAAGATAAGCTACAGTTTGAGTGAACACCTAGTAAGAAGTATTGACTATTTTTTTTCTTTCCAATTAGTTAGAGTAAAGCAAGTGTGAAGGGAAAAGTAGATGGTGGCACAGTTTGAGAAGGCAATTCAATATATATATTTTCTAATTATATTTTTCCAAGCCAATAATTTCTTGGAAAAGGAATGTTTTAAGTGTTTTATTTTAACCATGTTAGGCCAGCAGATACCAAGAAAATAGTATTAGATCTCTTATATCAGGGCAGGTAATAAAACATCAAAATCACAGCTCAACAGTGGGGGGCAGGTGGTAAAGAGGGACCACCCCAGAGGACCAGGGAGAGCTGAGCGCTAGACCCCCAGCTCCAGGCTGGTTTCAGCTGACTTTATGTACAGTTCAGCTGCCAAGGAAGCTCTGGGTAGCAGACTCTTACTAACATTTTGGCAAGAGCAGCAACGGTAGCTCTAGCAATTGTGGTAGTGTTTGTTTTAAGGAAAATGGGAAAAAACAAACAAATAGTGACTGTTTGAATGAGAATACTTTCCTACTTGCCAAATAATATATTGAAAATATTTTTGTTTCTGTAACTTTGTCTTAAACACTTTGGCTAACATCAGCTTCTGCGAGATAACCGAGCTGAAAGAGGACACAAGAAAAACTGCTCCGTGAAAACAGCCAGCAGGTAAGCCGTTCAGAATCACTTTAACTCTGATCATTAAATCACGTGCAACTTTTTTTCATAACCATAAGAATTTGGTGAGTTGTAGTCGGGTTGCCTTGGGTTATAAAGCGCCTGCTTAAAGTGTTTTGTATCCTGTTTATTAGAACCATTTTTCAGGATTGCTAAGCATCAATAGGAAGATACCATTTTATTTGTATTTTAAAAAGCCAGTGAAAAATAATTAATGCATTTTTGCAAGAAAAGAAAATTTCCTCTCTTACCTAATGAACTTTGTATCAGGATTTAGGGTAATTATTTTATTTTTTTAATTTAAAAGATAGAATTAATTTTTTGTAATGTCCTTCATAAGCAGCTTTACCATAATAGTTTCTTAAACAGGAATAATCCAAATTCATTACATAATAAGTAGATTCATAGTCTGGGGTATATTCATACACTGGATTAGTACTCAGCAATAAAAAGGGATATAGAATTAATACCCATAGCACATTTCTATAGAATTCTAAGAAGTGTACACTAACCTCTAGTGGTGGAAGCAGTTGTTGCATGGTTATGGGATGAGAGCGGGGTACTGGAAGGAAGGATGATACAGGGACATAAGGAAACTGTCGTGGTGACAGGAATCATCATTTTGTGGATGGTGGCAATGGTTTCACAAGTATATATGTATATACCTGGGTCAAACTTACTAAATGCATACTTCAATTGTGTGCCATTGGCTTATGTCAAACCTTTTATTTTTGACATTTCAGTATCTAATGTTGTACTTCTTAAAATTAAAAATATCTTTCTCTCTGCCTTCTCATTTTAAAAAACAATTAAATAATTTCCCATTATTTCTCATGCATGACTTCTGATTAGCTCCAGAAAGTTCGATATAGCCTTCCCAAATTGAAAGTCAGTAGAACATGAAGCACTGCTGGGTGCTCACTGATGTGCTCTTCCTGAAAGGATAGGTCTTGTTTTCCTGCACACTTGATGTTTATGATTCATCTTTACGATTCTAAGAATTCATCCAAAAAGGTTGATAGTTTATCTCAACGTTATTGGATTATCTGTTTCATGGCAGGGCCTTTCCTTTTAAGAGCTGGTGCTCTTTTTTCTTTTCATTTGAAATTTGCAGTGCAGCCTTCCTTGCCTGATGTGTGCCATTCGCTCTTAGGAAACAGAAAGATTAAAGCATCTAGAAGTCTGATAAATAATTTGAAATCAAGTAAAAATCTTTTTATTGCTAACATTATTAAATTTTACTTTGCATTTAAAATGTGTTTTAGAAACATGTTTGTTCATTCATGCTTACTTAGTTATTAGAAGCATACATTATTCCTCTAGTTAGTGTTAAAATGATTTGATAATTCCTGAATACTAAGGAATACTAGGGGCTCTGATCTCTTATGTTATCAACTAGTGGTGAGGAGAAAGATGCTTTTTTTTTTTCCTTTGCTGTCTTGTCTCAGTAGTAAAAAGAGTCTTCTAAAGTAGAAAAAAATGACAAAAGGTTGAATCAGAGAATCAAATCAAATTCCAGATTCCATCTCTCTCTCTCTCTCTCTCTCTCACACACACACACACACACACACACTTCTGTCAATCTTCTTCCATCAGGTAGCAAGAACCTCCCTATTTGCATTTATTTTCACTCAGTGATACAGCTCACTGTATTTTGTTGCAGATGTAACAAATACAATTACAGCTGTTCTTTATTTGAACTTCTAAATATCCAAAGATGTTCAAGGATTCAGTTTGCTCAATTTTCCCCACAGTGTCATCTGTTATTTGGGAAGGAGACCTAATTTGCGACAAATATGAAACTATTTGTCATTTTGCAAGTTTGCCAAAAATAAATGAAACTATTAATTACTACATTTTTGAGCAGCTGTTAATAAACTGGGATAGGATAACTGTTCATTAGAGTATTGGCTAATGGCATGGACTGTATTTGTTTAGTGTTGCTTTTCATGGAAATGCATCAACAAAATTAAATGTATCAACAAATGTAAGTGGTGCTTTATTTTAATTATTTAAGATGACAAGTTACTCATTGTATGTTGGTAAATTTAGGAGTGTCAAACAAATCCTCCTTTGTTGTGCTAAAACTAATGATTCAACACCATACTTTAAAAGCAGGTTGCATCACTCAACATTTCACTTTTTAATGCATTTTATAGCTGTATGTCTGAAGTAATGGTTTGATACTGTTCTTAAATACTAACTTTAAAATAAAATTTCTAGTAATTAATCTTCTTTTTCATTCCAACCCTAAAATTGTCTTTAAATGTCTTCATTCTAAAAAATTTTATCCAGTTTTCCAGATAGAAAAGTGACTTTCGATTGTTTCAATGCCTTAATGCCTATGCATATATGAACAAATAGAAAGTGCTCACATATTCCCTTTAATTAGAATATATACATTCCATATTTGTTTAATGGGAGTACATTTAATTGCAAATGTGGTCTAATTAAAATGAAAATTTGAATAGCTTCTAGGTATTGAGGTACTTAGAGAAGAATAATTGGGAACATTCCACATATACAACATCAAGTGGTTTCTAAAGGACTTCATTAATCTGATTTAATCTATATGATCAAATTATCACATTGAAAAAAGGCACTGTTCTCACATTGTTGGTTCTCATGCCTCCTGTCCTTTCAGCATGCTAACTATGCTCACAAATATATTAAACTCATGATTATAGAAGTGTTTTAAAATTGTGATCATACAAAGGATATTTTTCAGATTGACATAACTAACCCTCACATGGAAAAGTGGGGTGTCCAGTGTTGGGTGAACAGAAAACAACGAGGTACTCCCCTGTGAAACAGTCATTCATTACTATGGCCCCTCTTTTTGGAAATCTGACAGATGAACTAGATATTTTCAAATTACTCAAAGCACAAATACTCTCTCACCTCTTGAACAGCAGTTAACTTTGACCATAGTTGCTGATAGTGGAAGGGAGTTAGCATGTGAGAGCTGTTCAGTGTCCTATAGTTGTAGCTGAAAGAAATACGTCATCTGAAGTCCATTCCCTTAAGAACAGGTATCTGTTTCACAGTTGGCATTTTCCGAATTGGTTCTGTGGTTAAATGGGCATGGACGCAGAACTAACCTTTAACTCCGGGAGATGTTTCCCTCAGGAAATGATAGAGGCACCTTCAGGCTGGTGTCACAGCAGCTGTATCACTGCCACCACCTGGGCATTAACTTCCTGATGAGAATGTTTGGGGCGCTGCTCTTCCTGTGTGTATCTGTGCCAGATTATTCCGAGCAACAAGCATTCCTAATTTATCTGTAAAAGAATGATTGTCAAATTAACGTTTTAAAATCAGCACTACAGGGCCTCCCTGGTGGCGCAGTGGGTTAAGCAACGCACTATGAAGCAAACAGCAGCCACTGCAGCACGAGTTCGATCCCTGCTGCCGGCCAGGGAG
>JAGFMF010011638.1:6523352-6569015 GCA_019455555.1 Galemys pyrenaicus | reverse complement strand
GTTCTGCTCCCTGCTCTCTGTGGTGAATCCTCTCACCCCCCCACCTCTGGCCTGTACCCCAGTGCTTGTATGCATAAATAAATAAATCTTTAAAAAAAATAATAAAAAATAAAATAAAATAAAATCAGCACTACAGTAAACAGTTGCCACTTGTAATTGTACCTTTCAGTTCCCAGAATAAATCTAGTAAATTCATCTGCCACATTAGGAACACTTCCCATTTTAAAACACCATAGTATGTCATTAGAAGAGAAATTACATCAACTCTTGAATTTTGAGGTATGTAATTGTTCATAGTAGAAAAGGGCTCATCCTGCAATCTACAAAATTCAATTGATAAGTTATTGGAATGTTTTACTTAAAAATTCTCAGAAATACTCAAATGATAAGCATTTATCTCTTGTTTTAACTAATTTTAATTACCTTTCAATTATGAGACCATTTAAACTCACAAAATAATGCCCCATAGGCCGAGAGCAATGTTTTTAAAAGAATCTATTTCTTTACTATCAGTATTTTTTTTTTGCCTTTTCTTTTCAGAATGTTTTTGCATCACTCCATTATGATTTGTTTGTATACCAATATTGTTGGGAATTTACCTTTGTTTCATATACTTCTGATCAATTCCAACTCATACCCAATTATATTACACTAAATTAACATAATTCAACAGATGTTGATATTTAAATGTTTTCTGGCATTCAAATTTTGGACAGCTGTCTTTGAGCTTTGGGAAAAGGCAAACATTTAGAGTTAAATGCTGAACATATGCTTAAATTACTAATTAGAAAGATGGAATAAAAATATGCATTATCCTTTCTAAGGACAATAAACCTCAAATAGGGATTTCTGTAATCTTTTTACATGAAATTATAGTCCAGAGGTATATACAGACTAGATGCATGGACTTTGTGGATAACGTAGTTTCAATTTAGTCACTTAAAGGCTTTGGAGAATGTTACTAAGATGTGATAATCTTAGTACCATTATGACTATAACACTGTAGTACTATAACAACTTAGTACTGGCAGTCTTAAGAGTTGAAAAGATGCCTATTCACTTGCAATGTCAGAATGGTAAAAAGCTGGTTCAAACAATAGTTTATCATGGAAAAATGCATCATATATAGAATGAAAACAATATGGAGTCAATATATCCATCAGCTCACTTAGATCATTAACAAGGTATGGTCAGTCTTGTTTCCTCTGTGTTTTTACTTCTTCCTCCAACTCTGAAACTCAGCTATATTATTTCAGCTGAAATATATCAATATGTTTCTCTAAAATGTAACTTCCTCTTTAAAAAAGACAAAGGCTTTTTTAAAAAACAGCACCATCGCCACATCTATTATTGTTGGGGGCTGTGTTTGGATAGGCAGTGATAGTGACATTTCCTGATTATTTTATCATCTTTTATCATGCATTTTTTGCATGGGGCCCCAGTGAGATCTGTCTATTATAACTGGTTGATATATATATATTATGTATCTCTTATGTTCTCTTTGATTCATAAGTGCCCACGACCTTTTTCTTTTTTGTATTTGTTATTGAAGTCAGGTTAGTTTTCCTCTAAAGTTTGCCACATCTGAGGGATGTTGCTGATTATATACATATGATATTGCTTCACATATTCCTCTGTCCCTTATGTTTCATATATTGTTATTTAGAGCTCGAGATTTAATTTGATTCAGGTTCAGTGTTTTTTTGGTTTTGTTTTGTTTTGGCAACACTTTTGCCTGAGTGATACTGCATGCTTCTCTCACTTCTGTCTCTTCGTACAATTTCTCAGCCATAATCAGGATTCCTTACAAGTCATAGAAGGGTGATATACTTATTCTATCATTTGCTTCTGTTTATTGGTTGGATTACTTCTGTGAACTGCCCCATCTTGATGACTTTGAAGTACAGATCCTGTAGAAAGAATAAGATAGATAATTGATAATTCCCTTTAGTTACCACTGTTCAAAATTAATGGTCTCCTTATTACATCATCCAAAAGTAACCACTTGAAACTTTATCCTACTTTGCTTTTAAATTGATTTTGACACATTTGGTGTTTCAGCCTGTTAGTTATGATCTTAAATGATGTTGTAATTAGCTCATCTCTAGCCAGTGGAAGATTACTTTAGTTGGTTCCTGAGTTTGTTCCCTTGCTACTAGTTTTTGCTTTCCAGTCTGTTAACATTTTCAAGGCTTTCTTGGACCTTTCCCAGCATAGACCAAAATCAGTTATTTCTTTAGGAAGTGCTGATTCATTTGCTGTAAAATAGTTTTTGGAACCCCAGTCTCTCTGTTAGGGATGTCATTGTTTCTAGGTCTTTTCATAGAAGTTTGAATTATTTTTTTCTTTTAAGAAAAAACATGTAGGCTCAAACTGAGAGTTGCAGTTGAAATCCAAAACTTAATTGTTTTCATACTTTCTATTATTGATTTTAATTGTTTTCAATATTCAAACTTACCTCTCAGTGACACTGTAATGATTACTTCTTTTATTTACTCCACCATACACACATGTAGGATCTCCAATAAAATAATTACTGAAAAACAGTTTTTAAGATCTTCTCTTTCCTGTTATTTTTGTGTTCAGTTATATTTTACTAAGAATGGGCAAATTGCTGGGTGTGAGAGTTACTTGAAACAGTTTCTCTCTAAGTATCGCTCTACTCAGGTATAATTAAGTTCATTGGCTTCATTTTCAGAAATGCTTTTTAAAATATATAATTTTGTTTTATAAAAATATCAGAGGTTACTAGTTTCACAATCAAATCTCCATAAGAAATTGTTTCCAAAGACATCTTAGTTTCTACATAGTCTGTTCCTTTTACTCCTCCATTTTTATATAAATCACTATTATTGTGTTGTATTTATGGCTTATCCTCTGTTGATTTTTCTATTTTTAAGATAAGCAAATAGATCTTTATTTCTTCTTGCTCGGTACTTTTCCATTTTCTTTGCATTCACTCTGCTATGTCAGAAATTACTTTCCTGACTTTTAGGAAAGTAATTTTTTCCTTGTACTTATTTTTATTTTATATATATATATAAAATATATATATAAATAAATATTTTATATATATATATATATATATATAAAACAGCTTTGGTCTCTGTCCCCTTGGGAGGCTGTTGTGGGTTCCCTACTATAAGTAGTAATGAAGCTAGCTAGTAACTTATTTTGCCCTTCTCATTCCTCACCCACGCATTTGATTTGAAGTCATTATTAATCTGCTATTACTTATTAAGTGGTCAGCAAATTTATTCTTATTTTGCTGTATACTTTTCACTTCTCTCTGTTTTTATGTAGTTGTAGTTGATAGTGTGTGTAGTATAGTATATGTACAGCATATGGCCATTCAGTATTATACAGTCTACTTAATTTCAGTTCTAGTTTTAGTTTTAGAATAGTTTATTTAGATTATTTAATTCTACAAATAAATTTGTGTTTAAAGAAAGACCTCCATCAGATCTTTAAATAAAATTTCCCTATTCTTTTTGTTTAGTATTTATTCACTAGGTGATTCTGTAATCCAACTCAATGGGTACATTCTTTTGGAGTGTGTGTGTGCCAATTAGGAGACACTACCAAGATGGATACACAAAGGACAAGAATTTATTTGTTTGTGTCTTATTATCCCCATCCTCTTTGACTAGTTATCATTGTGCAGGGTTATTTAACAGACAAAACAAAACAAAACAAAAAAACCAGCATTTCCAAAAACTGTGTAGAGGAGACACTTAGGTGAAGTTACAGTGTATTGTTTTGTATGAGAGGGTATCTTCAGAAATTTCTTTCTTCCCACTATGGCGACTTCAGGTCCCTATCTTAAGCTTTGGAGGGCTGTGAAAAAGATACCTTCAGGGAAACTTGAAAGCTTACCATATATGTGATTCTTACTTCATCTAGGCTTTATTTATGGTCAGGATTGTGCACAAGGTGACCTATACCTGGTGAAGTAAGCCAACAGGTTATTAATGATCCGTGACCTGTATCTTTGAACGTCAGTTTGAACAGGTATCACAATCCATGGCTCATGGATTAAAGTGACACTTTAACTGTTTGAAATTTGTCATTCCATGGTCTTGTTTGAAACCTTGTTTTCATTGTCTGCTACAGTCTAGTTTTCTCTCATATGTGTGTGACTTGTTTTTGCTGGAATGCTTAATAGATATTTTCCTTTTATCAATGTCCAAGAGGTGGACTATAGTCTGATATTAATCATTCTATGTATTTTTCCCCACAGATAAAGTATCTTTCAATAGGTAGGTTTTATTACTTTAACTAAATGTCAAGATTTTATCCCATCATAATTTTTCATGTTTATTTTGTTTCAGTTGCTTTTTTTTAATTCCTATTACACATACATTGGTTCTTCTTTGTCTTTTGTAGCTATCACTTTCTCTTTAATTCTTTTTGTTTTTTTAAGTTATTAATAATTTTATCCTTTGTATTTTCCATTTTCGTATACTGTCATATTTTATTTCTTTATCATCTTTTTTCACATCTGTGTTCTAGTTTAATTTCATTTCTAATTGTCTTCTGAATGATCTTTTCCACTATTATTGTCCAGGGGTATGTTGCTATGCAGACATGTTATTGTACAGGTTCAAAAATAACAGTGTCACTGCCACCACAGTCACAGAATGTTCTAATTATGACATTTCCTTTAGAATTATAAGAGTCCAGGACTTCTACATATTGTGCTCATTTTAAGTGGGTAAATAAGTGGATAGAGTAGTAAGTTGTCAGGGTTGCCTATCTTCACTGATATACTTAGCATATTATGTTTTACTAATTTCATAGTATGCTATCTTCTGTGTTTCATTTAAAAAAAAGATCTTCATGCACTACTACCACACCTTTAAAGACTTTTGCACTGGGCCATGTGACGCATATGATCTATGCATTCCAGGTTCATATGTCTTGCTTAGGAAAACCTGGGTACTAACCTGAATTGCTTTCAGTCTCTCATTTTTGTTCTCTTCATTCATTGTCCACAGCATAGCCAGAGAGATGCTGGAAAACCCAAATCTGTTTCTGTGTACTTAAAAGTTCTCAAAGGCTTCCATTTCCTTTAGGAGCAAATCCAAAACGTGTCTTGCACAGCCTTGCTGTACTTGCATTCTGCTTACTGTTCCAGCTTCACCTCCAATTACTCTTTACCTTGAATTCTACAGACCAACTGCCTTGAATTTGTTCCAAAATAAACTATGCTCACTCTATAGTAGAATACTCAGGAAGGGTTCTAAAGTGCCATAGGTACTCACTTTATGTCATCAGTAGGTTTTTGGAAAATGCAACTTTAAGCAAAACTAAGTATAACTAAAATAGGTCCTTGAATAACATCCTCTCATTCAAATGTCAGCTTTTTTTTTTAATCAACATTATATGAAACTATATTGAAGGAATTAGAAAAGACATTATTTGAGGACTTGCTGTGATGTAGGAAATCAGCTTGATGATCTACATTTTGGTAAACTGTCTTCTGTTGTGTTAATGTAAATGGCACATTTGTATGTTATTTGTAAAATTTAGACTCACTAGCTAATAATAAGTCTGTTATACATTCTCTCTGTTCCCTTGTACTATAACAACAAAATATATTCTGACCCACAGATATTCTCTACTTCTTTGGACTTAATGATTGTGGTTAAAGGAGAGGTGCCAAATTATACAACATTCAGTTGATCATATACAGATTACCTTCATCTTTGGGAAATATGAATATCCTCTGAGCCACATATTCACTAACCCCCTATAAAACTGGTTGCATGTTACCTCCATTTTACAGATAGGAAAGGTAAGGTGCAAAAAGATTAGGTAGTTTTCCTAACTTCACATAGGTTGTTAGGTCACAGAAGAAAACTCAGAATTCATCTCTTTTATCTCTATAGCTTGCACTCTTAATGACAGTCTTTACTGCCTTTCAAGGCAAGTAGATGTGTAGAGAAGGACAACCAAGGGTTTAAAATGAGGGAATGGAATGAGGGCAGAAAGAGCACAAAGGACTGAGGTGATGGTGCTCTGGCGAAATGGGTATGGGAAATCCATGGGGAACACAATTGATGTCAAATATATGTAAATAAAGGAAAAAAATAAAATATACTACCTTATATACAGGTATATATAACAATGCACACATGAGACTTATATAATGTTACAATGCAGTTTTACATCAAAAAAAAATATTTTAAGGAGTTATTTTTTTAGATAAATTTGGCCTTCATCTTACATGGAAAAGTGGCATGGTATTTCCAGAGTCCAGAGCGCTAACCATTATACCATGGAACCCTCCTGACATGACATTCTTAATATTTTTAGAGCTGCATTGTCAATGGATTCTTATTATTAATGAAATAGGTCAGGTTCAAAAAATAAAATGAAATATACTACTTAAATTGATGGGAATAATTCCCCATCTTTTTTCATACTTAATACCAATTTTAACTCATTTAATTTCCAAAAATTACCTATGAGGTAGATTATCTTATTATCCTCATTTTACATATGAAGAAACAAGAGTTAAATAGTTTTTTCAGGTTAAATCTGTCATTTATGCTGCACTATGTATATATTTTAAGTCTTTTTTTTTTTAAGATTTATTTATTATGCATACAAGAGCTGGGGTACAGGCCAGAGTCGTGGGAGATGAGAGGATTCAACAGACAGAGTGGAGAGCAGAACAGGCAGACCCACCGAAACTCACTGCCAAGGGCAGCAGCAGACGAAGTAGGAGAGGTATGCTACGCCATGTGGGTCCCCTCCCTGGCTGGTGGCAGGGATCGAACTCATGCTGCAGTGGCTGAGGTTTGCTTCATAGTGAGTTTCTTAACCCACTGCCCCACCAGGGAGGCCCTATATTTTTAAGTCTTATTTCAAAGATATACAAGTATTAACTGGACTGTTTTCTAAAATCTAGCATCTTGTTTTTAGGGAAAACTGTTGACTCCTCTAAATTGCAATTTTAAAATATTATTTATACATTATTTAGCAAAGAAAGTGACAACATCTTCAAACAATGATGTGGTTGCTATATGAGCATTTGGCATTTTTTTCTGAAATTTAAAAAATACAAGAGTTTGCTTTTTTTTTTTTTTTTGAAGAAATGCATATATGAGAAGAGAAAGATGTTTATATTTGAAATTACTTCTGTAGGATGTTTCCCCATGGACATTTAAAGGCTATTGACCTTTTAATAGCTCTGAATTACCAAAATTATAGGAATTTTTTAAAGAAAAGCTAAACTTTTTTTTTTGTGTGCTTTTTGACTTTTTATTTTAATATCTTATTGGATAAATTTAATAAGTAATATTGTGTAAATTTAAGATGTACCATATGTTATTTTGATGCTTTTTTGTATTGTGATATAACTGCTTTTGTAGCAGTATTTATCAGATTACATTATTTTTTTATTGAGGTAACATTGCATTGTAACATTATATACATTTCAGGGGTGCATCAGTGAAATTTGATGGCAAAATTAATCCTAAATATAAGCTAATGCACTCCAACTTTGCAAGTGCTTCCACTGAATTGAATTAGGAGAATTCGGAAGTACTCTTCCTCCTGATTACTGAACATTAGTGTTCATGTAGCCATCACAAGCCTCCTGATACCTTACCTAGCTATTACAGTATATTTCACAGTCTAGTAAACATTTGCTAACAAGTCTGTAAAAGTTTTATGGACATAATGTTCATTCATCTGCCAAAAACTATCATGGAAGAGGAGGAACTGAAAGCATTCTTTTCATAAAGTTATACTTAGTGAAATGTAAAATTATGTAGAGAAAGGGAAATACTTTAGAATTAAGGCACCTGCATATACTTTTAAAGCTTTCTTATATGGACTATTCTGCAGAATTTTATATCACAAAGTGCCAGATACAAATTGAATTAGTTCTTTATTTCCATAAGTCTGCAATTTATTCATTCTGTGAAAAGGAATCTCAATAAAAAAAAATCTTGATTATCATAAAAAACAAGTTACTATAAAGACTCTGGCAGACCTTTAAATCTCACTTAATAACTATTTAATAAGTTTCTGATATTGACAAGACTGTAAGGTCTAAGGGAATTTTACTTAAAAAAAATGGATAGATACGGCCCCACTGCCTTCAAGGAGTTCATAGTCTAGTTATAGTATTCCTACACATAACATAGCTGTAATTTAAGATGGAAAACATTGTTTTCTCCAAGTAGTGACAGATTTTTCTGGCAATGGCAATCACAAAAGACAGCAGAAAGGAGATGGCATTTCAACTGCATTGTAGATTCCCAGTTGAATTCCACCAATAATTACTAATTTAGCCTATATTCAAGTGAGCCTGTATTAAGTGGTACTGTCCAACAGATTCCTAAGTAGAACTAACCCCTTCCATATCCAGAAGTTCCAGGCATTCTTACTAGTAATTAAAATACCTCATCCTTATTACCTCCTCAGTATGAATATATAAGTGGCGATCATTCCACTCTTTAGCGGTCACACTCAGCAGGTGTACATCCCAGCACAAAGGATTATGGCATTACTCTAAGCCCCCTCTCAGCCAACAGAGTCATGGGGCACTTTACAAAACCCAAGGCTGAGCTTGTTCTGGAGCCTTTGTCTGCCACTTCAATCATGACTGGTGAAGAGGTCCTGAAAGGGGCGCGCCGTCCAAAACCTAGGAGCATTGCACACTGGCAGGGTGACCACCGTGTCCCAGGATGGAGGCTGGGCGGTTCATGGACATGGTGTAAAGAATGTCCAGCATGCAGGCAGGCAACATGGAGGGGTCAGGAGCAGCTAACACTGGACATGGGCTGGCTGACAGCATTACAGAAAGCCTCACTCACCAAAATGCATTTCGGGGGCAGACTTTAGCTCGTGGGGAGCCCCAAGCAATAACCTAATGACCTTAATTCTTTAAGAACAAAGATACTGGTAGATTTATAAATGAGATAGGCTAAGATTGTTATAAATCCAGGGCCCAGTTCCTGGGACACCAGAACCAAGTTCAGTGCACTGAGTTAAGACTAAATAACCCCTGGCTAAATAACCCCGACTTTAGTCGGTATTGTTCCAGAAGAGCAGAAGGCTTGAAATCAAATGAACAAAGCCATATGGAGAGAAGGCTCCATAACAAGAGCTGGGCGGGGCCTCCTTGGTGGCATAGGGGATTGAGCACAGCACCGTGAGGCTTCCCAACCACTGCAACATATGAGTTCCATCCCCAGCCAGGTAAACCCACGTGGTACAGCAGTGCTCTCCTGTCTTGCCTGCTGTTCCTCTCAGCAGTGTATTTCAGTCGATCTGCCTATCCTGCTCCCCACTCTGTCTCTGGTGAATCCTCTCACCTCCCACGACTCTGGCCTGTACCCTAGCTCTTATATGCATAAATAAATAAAATCTTTAAAAAAATAAAAAAACAAGAGCTGGCTGGGCACAGTCCACAATAGCACATGCAAAGGGGTCTGTGTATGCAAGAAGAGGCTTTGAGAGAAAACTCCACACAAAGACCAAGGTGTTTATGCAGTCCTCGTGGTTAACAAATCTTTCTGCTTGGTGGTACTCAGTACTCAGTGTGCACTTTGGTACTGTTAGAGGGACAGACTTCTCTGCCCTTCTAGGTTCTTAGCGGAGACACCCTATAAATAAAGAATAGATTAATTCACGTACACAAGGACATTGTCACAAAGAGCTTCAAAGAGATTACTAAAATATGTGCTTTAGATACTTTATAGACAAAAATAAAGTTGTGAGGAGTTGATCCCTAATCTGGAGAAGGATTTTTCAGTTTATTAGTACGAGTTAAACAGGCCCTGGAAACTTGTAGGATGTCTTGCTTCCTCCTGGTACGTCAGGCCACCGTTCACGTCGGAAATTTACTACCTGCTTTTAGGAGACAGGGAGGTTCAGCGTCAAACAACTTTAATACAAAATAATAAATGTGCCGCTTCGGTACAGTGGGAGGCCCGCCCTGAGCGCTGACGCTACAAGAGCTCTGGTGCCGAGGTTTCACTTGTTCCTTTTGGTGTGTTGAGACATCCTGACACAGGACCAGGGGAGGGCAGGGCCCATGGGTTTCAAAGATGGTCACCCAGGGCTGGATTTTCCAGCCCCCAGTCCTCTCCCGGCCACCCACTTGCTCCCGCCACGACACTGCAGACCTGCTTCATTTCTGTGCAGCTGATGCCCTGTCCAGGCCTATATTTTTCTAACTGACAGTGAGTGTTCTTGCCAAATGCCAGGGTCGATAGTCACATCTGTTTCTCTGCCGTCCGCAGCCTGTCTGAGATGACTAGCGAACACATTTTATCCAGGGGGCAGCCTTAACTAGGTCTAATTCCCTGAAAAGCCTCTATTTGTAAATGCATACAAGGAAGAGACAAGTTCCTATTGTCTTCTCTTTAATATTATCCTGTTTGACACTGCCTGCTTCAGTCCTTGTCAGTCCAGGTCAGAGGCCAAGTTTTCAGGCAAGCTGGTTCTACTGGGATTTTTGTGGTAAGGTTTTTCTGTGATTTCTTTTTTACTTCCCTTGCCCCACCCCCACCAGAGAAAATGCCCAGTTCTTGCCATTACAGCATTTAAAAGGATGAAGGGGTAAACTTTGCTTCAAAACAAAACAAAGCCTTCTTTTCTGAGCTGATTTTCTAATATTTAATAGGAAAATTTGCAGAATTAGAACATAGGAAACCATGCCTCATATCTAAGTGATGCTTATTAGCCACAACATAAGAGCTTTATTTCTTCTTCCCACTTGAAGTTCTGTTTACCTCATATTAACGATGTCAGTAGTTACGGGGTTATAGATTCTGATTTGTCTCCTCTCTTCTCCTCCTTAACCAGATACTCTAACTGATATAGTTGCTTGATAATATCCTTACAAGACCTTACAGAAGGATCTTAACATTTTCTAGTAACTTTGGTTTTGTTCCTAGCACAGTGGATTGTCATTAACACTACAGCAAAAAACAAAACTTGCAGACTATCACCTTGAATAGTAATCAAAGTGCTTTGTTTTGCAAAGACAAATGGCTCATTTAGACTGAAGCAACAAAGCTGCCTTTGAGACATTCATTGATTTTAAATTAAAAAATAACTGCTATGTTTTACATTAACAGTGACAACTAGGTAACAGAGTAGACCTCACTTGGTGTTATTTGTAGCAACTCCATTGCACCTGTCTGAAGGAAAAGGGGGAGGCCTAACTGGGGGCAATCTTACTGATCAATAATCCAGATCTCTCAATGTGCTGTAGCAGATAGTCAATTCTTGATAGAATTACTGAAATGCAGCTAGCTGTTTTTCTTATGGCTCAGGTCTTCGGGTTCAATGTACTGACTTTATTAACTTTAACTTGATTCTCCTTGAACCGTTTGTCTGTTTTCCTTTATGTAGCTCTATAGGGGGGTGGAGGAGGGGAGTGAATGAAATTTTGTATTCGTTTGTTCTGTAAAGACACCCAAAAGGGAACTTTTGTTTTCGCAGATGAGGAAAAGCTTTGGAAGAGGGAGTAGTTCCTGGAGTTTGTTTTTTACCATCTTTGTATCCAGGTCTTCCCAGTAAATTTCACATAGCCCCAAAATGTCATGTTTTGAAGGCAACATTGACTAAGGAGAGTGTTTTTCAAGCCATTGGAAGACTCCAGTTATGTACAACCAGTGCAAGAGGCATATAAGTAAATCCAGAGTATTAATAGCTACAGTGAGCAACTACTAGGTATCAGAACTTCAAGTATTTCTTCTAATTATTTCTAATTGCTTTTAGCTTAGTATAAACCTTAAACATTCCTAAGAGGAATAAAATCAGGCTTTGTTTTAACATAACTCAGAATTAAGACTTTCCATTGACTCCTTTCCACTCCTGCCCACATCTCACAAGTGGCTCACACAAGGAAGATTCATCATCAGGCAAGTGTATATTATTCTGTAATCCTAATTGAGATAGATATCCCTGGAGGAAATGAGTGTCCAGACTGCCACTAATTTAGTTACCTTCCTGCCATCAGCCTCGACTCTGCCCACCTGAGCTTTCTACCAGGCCCACTTCCACTCTAAATGGCCTTCAATGATTCCACGCAGCTGTAAAATTCAGTGCCTGCATACAGCACGTGTGGTATAGACCATCCATGACCCAAGCCCAGCGTTCAGCACCATATTTTACAATCCCTTCTTTAAACACTGCTCTCTGGACTTCCTGAGCTGTTCATAATTCTCTGCCCAGGACAAGCTATCATTTAGAAATACTTCGAAGAATGAGTATAGCAAACCTGAGCAGCAGTGCCTTCAATTCTAAGAATATGTTTTTAACAAGAGGGTCAGAAGTAGATAGTCTGTGGGTTGGTTTACACATCTCTGTGACAGAAAGGCCACACTTCAGAATTCAGATTCCCATTTTATTCCGTTTTCAGAAAGTTAATACCTCCCCTCCATGTCAGCTATTCCTGGTATCTGAGCTTCTGCAGAAAGTAAACTTGACTCCAGTCTTTTGCCATGGGAGGTTTCAAACAGGATCAGAGATGTGAAGTGATAATTTTGTACAAAAAGGTAAAGTCATGAGTCTTTTACAGATACAAGATGAGCATGTGTTTGAAATTTTATCTAATTCATTCATTAATGAGGGAACCAGGCAGATGTTATAAGAGGTTCAAAGGAGGTCAATGAAGCGAGTAAGAAGTATTGAAATGAATGTGCAAATGGATGCAAAACTGGTTTCACCATAGGCAGGAGGATTTTACTTTCCCTGGACAGAATTAATTTGCATTTTTGTAGACAAGAATTATTTTTCACTGCTTTCCATTATCTCTAACTTAGAGGTATAAATAGCCTCCGTGGAGTCAGAATCCAGTGCCTGAGAGGGAGGGTGTACTCTCAAGTGTGGTTGTCCACTGTAGCACCAACTTTTGCCTCCAGAGGAGAAGAGGTATATTTAACGTAAGAGGCTTAGAATTGTTATAAGAACTAAATAATGTACTCTCTAGAAACAGCTAATAAGGTTAGTTGTGCCTGCTACTAACACCAGTGTCCCTAATTGCCTCACGTATTTATGACTTTATCTCCCCACTGAGATTTGAACCGCTTCAGATAATAGGAATGGAACATCCATTTCCTTTGGTCATTTTCACCACCACGCTGGGCCCTTATACTGTCTGCACAGCCCATCGTAGTAGATGCTTGCTAAGTGAGTGACTTCACTCGTTTTGTAAAGAAAGATGTCTTCTGTGATATTAGTATAGTTTTTTACAATTTCCATATAGTTTAGAAAAGTAAATGCCATCATGAAATTTATTTTTCTGGGCATTATGAGCCAAAACCATACCTCAATATCCACCAAAATGTTAGTTATACATGTCAGTAAATAAATAGACTTTATTGCTTAGCCGCTAACTGAATGAACTTTTCTTTGCCATTTTAATTATAAACAAAGAAACTGTACACTCAATACAAACAGAAAACTAGACAAATACCTATTTGCTGTTATCTATGTTGATACTTTCTTGGTATATTTACTTAATTGTGTACCCTCCCCCCCGATTATTAAGATCAGTAATTGTACTTTATTTTTACACCTTATAAAAGGAACCTATATTTAAAGTATTTTTACTCCCAGCTCTAATTTTTTACTATATTTAAGCACCTGTATGTACATGTGTAAATATATATACTTGGTTTTTATCTGAATTAAATTTTTCTTTTAAAGTTTTCCTCTAAGAACATGGTTATTATCTCCAGTTGGTGCTAATAAACTTCAGGATACAAGCAAATGCCCCAATGACTAAAAGAACCTGTGTTATAATAAACGTGCCTCATTTCTTTCTGCCCCGTCATCCACAGGCACTGTCTCAGCCCCTCATCAGGTACTATGACCCAGGACATAAACAGAGTTCCTCTATAGTTAGGCTTTTAAATCCTTTCCACCTTTGTACTAGTTTCTTGCGCCACTTTTTAATTTCCAAAACTCTTTTGTTTAGGGAAGAGTCCATGATTAGACAGGACAGTGTACTCCCAGCTAATGCAAGAATAGCAGAAAGTCTCCGTCTCAGTTCTAACATGTTGAGCTTTACAAATACAGTTCAGGGGCCTCCCTGGTGGCGCAGTGGGTTAAGCAACGCACTATGAAGCAAAATGCAGCCACTGCAGCACGAGTTCGATCCCTGCTGCCGGCCAGGGAGGGGACCCACATGGTGCAGCAGACCTCTCCTGCTGTGCCCGCTGCTCCCCTCAGCAGTGTACTTCTGTTCATCTGCCTGTTCTGCTCCCCACTCTCTGTGGTGAATCCTCTCACCCCCCACACACCTCTGGCCTGTACTCCAGTGCTTGTATGCATAAATAAATAAATCTTTAAAAAAAAAAAAACAAATACAATCCAGTATCGTGTTAGCCTGTTTAACATGAGTAGACCAATATTAAAGCATTCAAATGTTGCTTCTTCACCTAGCTAATAATTAACTAAAGAATTCTAATCATATGAATTACAAGGGAGAACATCACTGTTTCCTTCTATTTAAAATGTTTTCAGCAAATTCAGTGCTGCAAAATATCCTAAAGGAAATTGATCACACTTTTCCTGTAATAAATGTTGTTCTGACAGTAAAGCATTAGTAACCAATTGATAACCTAGCAACAATATTGTGATCTCTTTAGATAATTAATCTTAGCTATTTTCCTGTCAGAAACAACAGTGCTTGATTTTATGTGGAGCCAGAAAGATTGCCAGTTTTGAAAATTAAAAAGCATTCCTTTTATATTATTCATTCCAGTAACAATTTATGATGGCGCATTTAGCTGCTGAACGCTTGTCAACAAACGTAATTATGTTTCGATATAAACAAGATTGGTGGTTTTACTATGCTGCTCCATCTTTGTTGAGAATGTTTTGATTTAGGTTCAGATTATACAAGCTGTGTATTTATCTGTCATTTTTTTCCTCCCTTGTTAATAGTTTTTTTCTGATAATTACTTGTAGGCAAACAAGCATGCATTTAGGATCCTTATGCACGGGAGATATCAAAAGGAGAAGAAAAGCTGCTCCGGTGCCTGGACCTACCACAGCAGGTAAAACAGAAGGGGGCTGGGGCAAAGCGCCAGCGCACCTGCCCGGGTTCTCACGGACAGACTGCAGGCAGCTCCCATCACTTGCCCAGAAGAAGCACAGTTACAAGAAACTCGTAGGGCAAACGTGTGCATGCGGTGTCAGGACAGAGTGCATGTTCTTTGTGTGGATGTTTTAGGCAGTCAGTCACTAAAATGTGCACCTGCCTGAATGCAAGACTTTGGGAGAGCCATTCAGTCTACAAAAGCTTCAGAATTGCTAGGTTTTTGGCCTCCAGACATTGGCAGATTGGTTGGGAAAACAAGGCATAAAAGTAGAGGAAACAGCACATAACCCCAAAAGAGCTGAGTAGTAGTAAGGTCAGAAGTAAGGGGGCCCAGAACACAAGATTCACTGTGGGTTGATGGGAACTGCACAAGGCACAGATGTCTGCTTTCTTGCCCAGCTTCCGCCCAACAGTCTTAGAATGGCCTCTCCTCATTTAGACAACCTTACCTTAAAATGAAAATCTGCCATCACTTCTACCTCAGAAGTCGTGTCATTCTAAGGAGAGTGGTACAGGGAAATCCACTGCTCGGCAGAGCCAAGTCACTAGACCCTGGAAAGGCAAAGACTCAAGCTTGGTTGTGAAGGGGCTGAATTAGGTTAGTGTGGACTGCAAAGTCTCATGCAAGAGCAATGGTAAAGGAAGCAGAGTTAAAGGTCAGATATGAGGAAGTCCTGCATTAGAATGTAGACACCCACATGTGAATAGACAACAGCTAACCATAATGGGATTGTATGTAGCAACATGACTGAAAAAATATTTTCAGTGAATATACTTGATCATTTACAGGGAATGATAACCTTGGCCTGTAAGTGAGGATTCTTAACCATTCCATTTTATACACTTTTTCTTAACATCATTTGGGAAGTCTTTTTATAGGAAAAGTGATTTTTTTCCCAGTGATTATTTACAGAATATGAAATAAGATTTGTGTCAAGAGGTTAAACAATGAGAAGTAAAATAATATATATGTATAATACATAAAATATGTAGATATAGTGATTTCAAAGGAAATAGAAATGTGAAGCTTAAACCCTCTATGGGTTCTAGTCTGGATTTCAGCACTAAAAATTAAAGAATAGCTTAAAATGGAAAGCTTTTTAATACTGTTACCACATCCACATAAAGAACTACATTATGAAGTCATGCATATAATTTTACAAGTATAATATCTCATCTTTATCTCCTGGCTATATTGAATTTTCAGAATTCAGTGTGTTGTGTATTTGTATTTATGTAGAGTAATACCTTCTACTGTGCACCAGAATTTTCATTATTTCACATTATCTTTGCAACAACTTTATGATCCCGGTGTTATCATTCCATACACATAAAATTAAGATTCAAAGAGATGTTCAATTAGCTACCTAAAATTACATAGTTATTGAATAGAGAGGCCTGGCTTTGAGCTTAGTTTATGTGACTTTTCACAAGATACTTATAGTCTCTTTGTAAGAATATACTTGTAAGGGCTGTATTATTGCATTAGTGTATTTGTGTCCACTGTTCTATGTCATACGTTTCATAGAAGATACATCTAAATATTAAGGATAATAAAGGTAGAGATACAGAACATTCATTGGAAATACAGAGCATTCATGCTTCTCATACATTCCTTCATACGGAAACAGAGACACTTTCAGATTAAATACATGTCATACGTTCTTCAGTTCAAATCTTTTCGTAAGGCAGGTGTAGGATTCTTTAATATCCCCATTCCACCTGAATAGTCCCCTGAATTCTTTTATCTTCCAATGATTCAGACATTAGTGGTAGAAATGGTATAAGAACAATCTTCAGGAATGTGACTAAAGCACCTTAGTGCCAGCAAAAGGAAGAGAGAATGTCAGGGTCAGGTCCTCATGCTCTGAACATACATGAATTGAGAAGGAAATGCATAATGGCTGCAGAGAGGATAATGTAATTATTTCTAGAAGGTGATTTTGGCGTTACAACTCAATAGCATCAACGGAGAGCATTCATACGGAGTATGGACATAAACATTAAACTTTAGCCTAAAACTTTCATAAATTTACACCAGCATATTTCCAGATGTTGCATTTTAAAAATGTTGTGATTCTCATAAAATCAGGACTTTGATTAGATAACTAGATTTTTTAACTTACAGGATACAATTCATAGAAAATATAATGCATTTTTGTAATTACTAAAAACAGTAGGGGAGTAGGAGAATGATGTTTCTCATATTCAGTGCATTTTTAAAATGAGGCATAACTACGCCTCTCAAAGTGGAAGAGAATGAAGTCATTTAAAAGTCCTCAGTTTTAAAAAGACTATCTACTAATACTAATGAACCAACTCTAAAGTAAAGATTATTATCCAAATTCAAGTAAGAAAATGCTTTTGCATAAATACACTTTGATAATGAGGTTATGGGTCCTAGATCAGCCTGTCTTTAAAAATTACAATTCTGATATTCTCATAACATAATAAGAAAGGCAGTTGTATTTGTAAGTTGCATTTCAAAGTTGAGTTAACAAGTAGAATTATTCAGCGAGAATATTCTCACCACTTTATAGGCCCTGGTAGACCTTCAGTAGAGCACATTGCATTGAGATAGATTTTCGTAGTTCCTTCTGCATTCAGTCGAAGCTGGAAAATACAAGTGAAGATAATGCCCTCTCACTTGAAACAGGGATAAGATTTAAAAGGTTGACAATTTGAATATTGTTTAATGATCCTCTAAAACATGTGAAATAGCATGTGGTCAAACAGCAAGTTTAGAAAAGATTTATCAAAAAGTAGTCAGAAAACTATAACTGGGCATTTTAACTTTGTAACCCCAAATGGATTCATACAGTTTTAGACTCTAAAAAAAAAAAAAAAAGGTGTATATTACAATTACATTTATTAAAAGAATATCTTTTAAGTGATTTAAAGTCCCCTATGAAGTTAGTGGCCCCAAATCTATTGATGGTTACCTGCAGCTGTATTGAAATTGACTCTGCCTGTTTCAGCCACAGTATTGAGGCAGGATTTCAGGGGTTTTATCAGGCTCTCGTCTTGCCAGCAATGTTATCGGTTGAACATTTATTAATTGTGACAGGAACACCAAATTTATTTCAGTGCTTTAGCTTATTTACTGCTCTTTCACCTTTGTATTTTGTATTGACAAAGTAAAATGAATATTGATAAGGTTAGATATTGATTTTTAAATGTATGACTTGTTCTCTGCCTCATTCAAAGTCACATAGCAAAAGATAGTGGATGTCTCGCTAGCAAAGGATGTAGATTTACTATTATAAAATTGAGAACTGTTGAAGCAGGAAGGTTTGCCAGCAGAATGCATTTTATAGTTTGAAAAATGTCATCTGTAAAGGTGAAGAAAAGCAGTGAACAAAATAGGAGGAATATTATGAACACATTTTTAAAAGGCAGTCAGCGGTGTTGGTTATGGTCTGTGTTTTTGGCAGAAGTCAGAGCTTAGTGAGGACTTAGTAGTAAAAATAATTTAAGTATGTTTGTTCAGTTAGTGTGATTAGCATTGCTTTTTAATTGTGTTCACCTATATATTATTAAATTCATTGTTATCCACATTGGGTATTTGCTGTTACTATTTCAGCTTTCTGCAAAAATAATAACATTGTGAAAACATTCATCATCAGGAGTCAGGCTTTATTCTATACATTTTTTTTCTTTATTTATATACATTTGACATCAATTGTGGTCCCCATGGATTTCCCACCACCATTTAACCAGTGCACCATCACCTCAGTCCCTTGTGCTCTTTCTATACATTTTGAATAAGGCAAAGGGATGCCTATAATATTATAGTTTAGTGTCTTCATACAGATAGAGCTCAAGTAAACTGCGTTTTCATGGACTTCCATGTTTTGGGCGTGGAAGCTTTGTGTGACTCTTTTCCTCCACATCCCACTGATCATTGAACAGGAAATAATGTTTGTGGATATTTACAACAATAAAGACAGGCTATAGGTCATAGCAGTGGGTGAAGATTTCTTAAAGGTGTGCTTTCAATTAAAAGTCAACAATCAGGAAATGTTTGGTCTACCACAGGTCCCTCTCAAGGTGCTACATTGTTCATCTGTCCGGTAATTTCATTTTTATTTTCCATTAGCATTGGATCTGTATGACCACTGTGGATTATTTTATCTCTTCCAGGAGACTTTAGGAAAGGGGGGTATTGTGATTATCAATTTTGAATCCAAACTATGTCTACATAGGTACCAAAGTCTAGGAGTCCTATAGCCCCCAGGTTTTGACACATGAACCACCAAGCTACCTTTATTTTTTTTTTATTCAAATATTATGGGCTTACATTCTGTATAATTTCAGGGTTATAAGATGCTGGAATTTCGGGATGACTGTGTCCTTAAATGACCTTTAATTTGCATGTTTTAGCAGAGTCTTAAATCATTCTCCATATCACCACTGGGTAAAACACCCACTGAAGAAGAGGGTAAGCACACATATTAGAAGGGGACTGCTATTGCTGCCAACATGGAAGCTTAAATAATGAGAAAGTACTCAAATGACAGATTACCTGGACTTGCTGAATTAAAATATAAAGCTATCTTTTTAGATGCTTAGCTGAGACTGCAGGAAAGAAAGGCATATTCAAGACCAAACGTGCTCCTTCACAGCCCCCACACCCACCCTGGTTCCAGAACCCTGAGGGTGTGGGTTAGGGGCCCTGTGGGCAGGGAGCCACTCCTGGCACTAGGAATGAGGCTTTGATCAAGCCAGAACCTCTGAGAAGCTGTGTCCTCAGAGAAGGGCATGAAAGAAACAAAATTCTTCCACAGCCATAGGAAAATAAAATAATCTAGTTTTCACCTGGGTCCCTAGTTGAAAACTGAATATTTGTTTTTTTGTTTTTTTTTTTTTTTTCATTTTAAATATTTTTTTATTAAAATATTTTAAAATTTACATATACTTGCCATTAATTGTAATCCCCATGTATTCCCCATCACCATCTCACCAGTGCACCATCACCTCAGTCCCTCAACCCTCGGGGGAAAACTGAATATTTGTAAGTCAGTACCTGTCAAAGGTACTTTGGCTTGTGCCAAGCCAAAAATTTGTGTAGAAACTGGTCTTGAAGCAAATGCAAGACCGTTCCAGAGGCACACGCCTCCTAGCCAAACCTCCAGAGCCACCACAGTGAAACTACTGAAAATAACCTCACAAACACTAAAAGAAAAAAAGTAATAAGAACAGATTTTTAAAATGACGGGGAATAACTATAGGAAAAAAAAAATGTGGTAAAGAACCAAGTAGAAATTTGAGATTATTTTATTATGAAAAATCATAAACTCATAATATGGCTAAACAACAAATAAGATGTATATAGTCAAGAAATAAACTGATCTGAAAAATAAAATAAAAGTGATCTGAAAAAGTAATTTAAGAGAAGGACAGAGGCATAACAATATGGAAACTAAAAGAATGGCTGGAGAACATGCAACTGAATAAAGTTCAACATGTGTCTAATTAGAACTTCAAGAAGGACTAGAGAAAATAATGGTGCAATAATCAAGGAGAGAACGATAATTTATAAAATTGAAGAAAAACATGCATCTACATTCATATTAAATATAAGTAAGGTCATGCCTTACATATTATGAAAAACTTCTAGAATACTTAAAGCAAGGAGAACTTAAGAGCAGGTAAGGAGAAGGGATATAACCCATGGTGGGATGAAATGAAACTGCTCCCAGTGTACAGTCCAGAAGATAAAGAGATAATATTTTTAAAGTGCTGAGACAATATAACTGAATTCACCTGTAGTTAATATCCAGTTAAGCTATTACAGAGAGTGAGGATGAAATAAAGATTTTTTTCAGGTAAAGCCTAATCATTATGAAATGTAATACCTCATTAGAAAAACAGAACCCACATAAAAAGAATGAAAATGCTCTTTGCTCTTTATGAGCAAAGAAATTAATGGCCATGTACTTAAAGCTAAACTAATATTGAATAGATAAAAGTAAAAATAATGGTGAAAATGACTGAGATGATGATTAATTTGGATGTATAAAAGAAGGAACTAAACAAAAAGTAATATATAAAATGTTAGGAAATAATAGGTTTGCATGTTCATAGTTAAAGGCAATCACCAAAGGAATAGAAATATAATGTATAATTGGCAAGCTAACATTAGGAGGAGGAAACAAAAATGTATTTTTAAAGCAAGGTGTAAGTACCCTTAACTACATTAAAAATGAATCACAATAAATGTAAATGGAGTAAATGTATCAGTTAAATTCAGGGATTATCAAAATGGAGGAAAGAACAAAACTCAATATATCCTATTTACAGTAAATGGAATTAAAGCATATGTTGTAATTTATATGACCAAGCATAGAAAGCTAGAGTAGCTGGGTGTATAACAAACAATAGACTTGAGGTATTTCAGGAGAACTGGAACACTCTTTTGGACAGACTTGCTATGCTAACTAGCGTTAGTCCTTTTCCTAGTAGTTTGAAATTGTGAAATGAATAAAATTTAAGTCATCTGGGAAAACAGCAGAAGAAATACATAGTTGAAAATATTGGTTACATGTTATTTCAAGTTCATTGTTCAGTCAAGGTAACGCTTGTCCTGAGTTCAAGGTCTAACAGGGACTATTTCCAACTAGCTGAATTTGGGCCAGCTCCATCACCTTCTCAAACCCCAATTTCATCTGAAAGTCAAATTCATCTGATTCGAGCCCTTCCGATTGATAATGATCCAAAGAAACAATGGCTTTGGAAGCACCAATCATCTGTCAGAGCTTGAGGACAAGAGACCATGGATGCCATGTGCGTGCTGGTATACCACGAGCCTGACATAGGACAGGCAAACCGATGGTCCTAATGATGGTACACAAATAAACACCCCCTGTCCAGAGCCAGATCAGTCTTATTGTAAGATTTGTTTAGATTTTTGCAAGTCCTATTCTTTTATAATTGTAGAAATATATTATAATTGAAGAAATATGTTTCTGTATCACCAAAGCATCTATTAATAAAAACACTCCTTTTTCCAGCATCTTTCATGTGCTACAATGTTTGCATCTCTTAAAGAAACTAGTTTTACATTAAATTCTACATATACATAAAAAATACATGCCCTTTTTAAAGCAATTAACTATTTCAGTGGTTTTGACAAAACTCCGTGAAGGACACCGATCATTACAGATAAAGTGTAGAATGGACAGGATTAGTGAGGTCTTCTGTATTAAGAAATGAAAATATTTGACACAATGGTGACACCTACTACTTTCTCCAGCTGTGCTTCATGCTTGAGTTCTGATCAGAAGTCAGAAACCCATGTCCCTAAATTATCAGTAGTTACTGAACACAAAGGATGGTAGGGGAGCTTGCGATTTTAATGGCATTGATGATAATAATAATGGTAATAGCCCCGCCCTGCAGCTAGCTAGTAAAGGGATGGGGAAAGAGGATGGGAGATAGTGGTGAGCATAAGCCCCAGGATGCCTTCTGATCAGGGTAGGGGCTGGGCTGAGCCTGCACTCGCTGTGATGGGGGAGCAGCATGTGTCCCCTCCCCTTCCATTGGCTGTTTATCCAACATCAATACAACACTTTAGGAGCCAAATTACTAAACAAGCTGCCAATTAGGCTTGCAGTCAGCTGGATAGATTAGCAGCTAGGAGAGGCCGATACAAGATTTTCATCTCTTGAGCCAATTACGCAAGTGAATTGCCATCCACAATACTCTTTGGAAGATTTGAGGGGCAAGGACTGACCCAGCTGTAATAGATATAAGAGATCCAGCATGGAGGGGGCTGGGAGCCGGCACTGTGGAAGGGTTAGCAGACTGCATATTGCTAAAATTGCCTGAGCAGGAGGAGAGCCTTCTAGGAAAGGACTTAAAGGATTTAGCACTGCCAGGAGCCAAAGAAAAGGAAATTATGGTTGTACTATGCTGTGCTGAGCCTGTGTTGCTCCACTCCCACGTCTTAATCTCATCAAGAAAGGATGAGAGACCAACAGCAGATTTCCCTCTAGAATAATTTTCCATGAAAAATACAGTCTCTGTTATTTTGTTTAAGATTGTATGGAAAAGCCATTGTTTTATTTTTCAGGAATCTCTTATTTCTGCGTGAAAAGACAGAACACTGGAAAAATTAAACAATCCACCTTTCTATTTGTTGTTTTTCATCAAAGTTAAAAGATAATGTTTTATTTTACTGAATTTTAGTAATAAAAATGAAGCCAGCATTAAAAACAGAAAGAATGGATGTTTTTTTCCTGACATGAAAAACACAGATGTGGGCAGATCAGGGAGGCCAGTCCTAGACCCTCATGCTTGAAATACAAATATTTTTATCAACATTACAATAGTGAACTCGTCACCTGTGTGTTTACTTCAGAAATTGAGAATTGTGCACAATTTAGCAGTTCTACACTGGCCTCATATTTTCTTAAATATTAACTGATTTGAATTAAATAATTACACCTGAACTTTTGCACATTCTTTTCTCAAAAATGACTAAGCAGCTGTTGTAGCTTTACAGCATTAGACCTCCGATGTGATTTTAACTTACACGTGGAATTAAATTAATTGCTGGCAGTCACTAAAGTGACTAAAGGGACATGAGACAAAATTCACATGGACTGTTTCACCTGAAAAACCTAATCAGCAGTTAAAAAAAAACTGCCTTTCTCCACGGTCAGTCTCAGGTGCCACCATCATCATAATTTCAAGACAAATTCTTAGTTGCTTTTGTTAATACATCAAGCAAGAGTCATTTTGACAGAGAGCTTTTCTTGGTAGGATGTAGTTGGAATTAAGAGATCCATTGTTTATATTTTCTACATTTATTTTCTATTTTAGATAGAGATAAAATCTCTCTATATGCAGATTTTGCCCTAGTCCAGCAATAAACAATGTTCATCAAGAATTTTTCTTTCATACCACTCCCCCCACCCCACACACACAGAGTCATTGCTGTTCAAGCGGTTGGCAAGGCACAGTTTTTTCTATGATGTGGCTTTTATGCCAGTGAGCGAAGAACCCATTTGACAAATCCCAAGCCAGTTCATTATTGTGGTAACCTGGTTCTTACTCCTTGTAATGAATTTATTAGCAAATGGTAGCAATCTGGTCTCTAGAATGCACTGAAGATTGACACTACCAAATGTTCAGTAGCAGACTTGACAACCAATTAATGATGACGCCATAGTAAATAGAGTTTCAGTTATGAAAACTCTGGCACTTTGCAGTTTTCCTATACCAGTCAGAAGACAAGGGGCAGTCCTTGGCTCTTGCCTACAACGTCAGATACAAATTACTTGGTGACTTGTAGATTCAACCCTGATAGTTCTGTTATTTTATTTTTAAGACACATATACAGGGAATGCCTAGAAATACTTACAGTTTAAAAAATCAAAAATTGGCTATTTATGAGACCACTCTGTCAGGCCACAGAACATGACTGCATTCTGTTACATTCTGTGGTCCCAACTGGGATCTTTCTGGACCTTACCTGATCACCCCAAGCACAATCTTAGAGAAGGAAAAGGATAGAATCTCAACTTTTTGAGCTTGGGGGTAGGGTTGAAGGTGCTGGCATAATCCCAAATCAGGGAGTTAAAACTGAGGATGGAAAACAGGTGAAGGGAGGATGTGGGTTGGTGCCAGCAAGATAACAGAAACACTCACATTTGAGAATAATGAGTGATCTTGTTAACCACTACTTATTTCAATCCCAAAACTGTTAGGAAGATAGCCCATACTTCAGAGCAAAAATATACAAGACCCTGGGCTGAGCTGATATTCCACAGGCATCTGCAGATCTTTGAAGAGTGAACATCTTTTATCCCTGGAGGCCTCAGAGGGAATGGTGGGCAAACACCGTATCTGCGTTAAGTCAGTGCACGTTCATGTTAGGCCTGAAAACAAAAGCCCCAAGGAGTTCAGTAATCAGCTGCTAAACTCCACTCCAACTGAAATCTCATTCCCACTGTTGCCTCTACTACACAAAGAACTTATGCAAAGAGGAACCGACTACCCTCTCTGGTACCCTGTTGAAAGAACAACTTAGGAAGCCAAGATTTTCTTAACCTGAGTGCCTCCTCACTTGCATCTGTGCTAATGTTTGTTATCTTATTGTTTCAGGATTTGTAGGGGAAAATGCCCAGCCAATTCTAGAAAACAACATTGGAAACAGAATGCTCCAGAACATGGGCTGGACGCCAGGATCAGGCCTTGGACGAGATGGCAAGGGCATCGCGGAGCCCATCCAGGCCCTACAGAGGCCAAAGGGCTTAGGACTTGGGTTTCCTCTACCAAAAAGCAGTCCCGCGACCGCTACCCCCAGTTCAGGAAAATCTGCCTGAGAAGAAAAGCAACGAGGCAGTGCCTGCCGTACAGTTGGTTCTAGCTACACAGGCCCCATTGTTCTAAAACTACAAGAGAGTTCTTGTGGTGCAGACATGGAGCGGCCTCCAGCTTGTCACCCTGGCTTCCCAACTGCATCTGGCCCTCTCACAGAGAAAGAAATGAAATTTCATCACAATTCATGGTGCTAAAGTGAAAACCTTTTCAAAAATTACAGCTACTTTTAGGTGTAAAGAACAGCTTGTTGCCCTTATTTATTTTGATCTCCTGTGTCACTTCTCACGCTGTAGCCCAATCCAGACACCTGTGTGTGGTGCCCAGGTGGCTGGGGGCACAAACACCCATGGGGTCTTAAATGGGAAAGGCCAGGAAGGATGTTTCCTATTGTCCCCACCTATTGTAACCGCAGAGACCTACCATCACCTCCAGGAAGTCTAAGCAAATCTGGGTTCGGTAGGTCTTATTTCCTGAGTTTGGCTTTTTTGTGAAGCTTCTCTAATGGGTAACACCCATTAATCGTCTATCCGTGGACAATGTAGTATGATGTTCACAGTTGATAAACAGCGTTCATGTTTCCCTCTGACATTGTAACAAAAATAAACCTCCTCATTGTTCTCACCAGAGTGCCCTCCATGTTACTTTAATGCAGATTTTACAAATTTTACCTCATTTAGAGCATAAAATAATTATTGAGAGAAAGATGTATTTTTTAAATTCACCATGACTGAACTGTAAATTCTATTAATCTAGACTCATCTCTACCTCTCTCTTCCCAAAGGTTGATATTTTTTTAAAATCAACTCAACTGTAGTAAACTGATTTTAAATTTTAACTATCGGAGTACGTTATGAGAATACTGAAGCCATTTATTTGAAGAGCTAAATGGCTCTCCTAAGAATTCAGACTCCTGGCAATGATCCAGCCCATTTCCAAGGTGAACATGGAAATGAATGATAGTGATCTGCCCTTCCCAATGTCTCAATAGTCACTGTAAAACAAGGCATTTTTGTCATCTACCTAGTATTATTACTTCTGAATCGTCTGCTTCCCTGATGGCAGAAGTTCCAGACTGCTCATAGTTTAGAAGATGCTAACGGGTTATCCTTCACTATTAAGAACTAATAATAATAGTACTCTATTTACTATTGCCTGTATTGGTTGACTAAAGACAAAGATAACACATGAATCACTTTTCTAATAGTTTTGTTTTTTAAGGTTTTATTTATTTCAGAGCAGTTTTTGGTTCACAGCAAAATTAACAGGAAGGTATGAACATTTCCCGTATGTTGCCTGCCCCTCACCTACACAGCCTCCCCCATTATCGACACCCCTTACAGAAGGGCGCTGCATTTGTTATGACCGACAGGTTGTTATGATTTTTCATAATTGTGGGCCCAGTGTCCACAGTTCTTGGTGTGGCACATCCCATAGGCTTGGACAAATGTGTAATGGCATGTATCCATCCTAACAGCATGAGAACAGTTTTACTGCCTGAAAATTCCTCTGTGCTCTACTGTATAAGCTTTTAAAATTTTGTAAGTCCTTCATTTTTAGAAAGGGGGGTATCGTCAGCTTGTAGGTATTGCAAGCCTTCCCAAGGGGTCCCCTGGTGAGCCTACTGTCACAAGGGGGAGGAAAGACTGCCACTGCCTTGCAGGCCTGCAAGGTCTGCCAGAAGCACACATTTCTTTTAAGAATGGTTTTCTTTCCTAGGGGTTCTTGGTACAGGTTGACTAAGAGAATAGAAACCACGGGGTAAGTTGCCCTGTTGACACGTTCTTACTTATTGATTGAAGCTACACTGTTTTATGATTATCTTTTGACAAGTTGGTTGCTTAGAAATTTACCATCTTTTTAAACAATGCTTTTTGTTAAATGCTCATTCTGTCTACCTAGGGAAGAATCTAGGGGGGGAATTGTCCGTATGCCCATTTAAAATGTCTTCATGGTGGGCCTCCCTGGTAGCCTAGGGGTTAAATCTCAGCACTATCAGCTCTACACCCTGAGTTTGATCCCCAACCCTGGAGCCAATAGGGTGCAGCAGACCTCTCCTGTTTTGCCCGCTGTTCCCCTTAGCAGTGTATTTCGGTAAATCTGCCTGTCCTATTCCTCATCTGTCTCTGGTAAACCCTCTTACCCCCCCCCCCACCACTCTGGCCTGTACCCCAGCTTGTCTACAGAAAAATTAAATAAATAAATAGATAAATAAATAAATAAATAAAATGTCTTCATGGTAGTACATAGTACTCTCTATTCAAGAGATTGTCTTTCAGTTCTCAAAGTCTTAAATTTCACTGCCTGAAAAATCTTCTAAAATATGAGAATTTTGAAAAGCCAAATTTGGAGCCTCTGGTAACATGGGCAAGCCATTGTGACACTGGCCCCCTACCCCTGGGGGCTGCCTGTTCTTTCCCACTTCACCTTGAGCTGAAACTGGATGTGATCAAGAGCAAAAGATTTATCGGGGTGCATGGGAAACTTGTTAGTTAATACTGCTGGCTATATGAGAACCCCCGTTGGCCCTCTGGATAGGACTGACCTCTGCAGCAACCCTTCCGAGATGCTCAGCTTGAGTGTTACTAATACCCTTCCTCCCAGACACAAAAATTCGTCTTTAAATTTCTAGCTAATACAAGAAAGGTCTCAATCTGACAACTAGAGCCCTCTACGTGACTCACAGAGGATGTGATAAGTATTTTTACTCTATGGACATGTTAACAAGATGGAATATATGGGCCAATACTCCAAGCAGAGAAATGACAACACCCCAAGCAAGTTCCCACCACACCCCATAGACACATCCAAAGCAAACCCAGGCCCTCACCTTTCAGTCCTTAAATATCACTACAGCCCTAATGTCCTGATTGTACCTGAACTTACTGGAGAAATTAACACAATTAAAATGTGGAATTTTTGTTGTAAATCAAATACCTTTTAAGATAAGCAGTCCATTAATTTATATAGTTACAGTTCACCGCACCATTAAATACATATACCTGTAAAGCCCAAAGCATTGAAAAGAACTCATGATTTAGAATGTATGGTTTATATCTCCTTAGAAAGGCTATAAGAGTTTGCGCCTTCAAAAAGCTGCTTTTCTTACAGTAGGTAAAGCTTCATATGAAATGAATTGGGTGTGCTAAAAATTTTAGAGAATGCAGGTCTCTTTCCTGACTGCCCAAAGATTGTATCCCATTCAACAGCAATGGCCAAGAGATGCTCAGCATTAGCAATTGGTTTCTCTATATGCTTTCTATGCTTGATACTGACCAGGCTGTGTGCAGGTGTCTCCTTCCATCTTCCCAAATACAGTTTCTGAGGCTACATTTTCCTCATACTTGTTTGTTTTTATTTTTATTTATATGATACCCATTGCTAACCATCATGTAGAATTAAGTGGTGTCAGTATTTGAATATGTAGCTCTAATAACTCATACTGTGCTCCAAGACAGGAGTAAAAGAGCAGGTTAAAGACATGCAGGAGGTACACATGTATGTGTACAGGGCACAATTGCATGTAATATAATGACACGGTTGCAAAATCTTACATTTTACTTGCATTTTACAAGTTTATTCTAAACTTGTGAATTGATAATCTCATAATTAATTCAACTGACAATTGCTTCTCTTCAATCCATTTTCTTTTTGAGTAGGTCTTTCATGAAAAAGAAAAATCACTGTTGACATGCTTTTAAAAACCAATTCCTCCTGTATTTTGTCTTTCTAAAAAAGGTGAAATGAATTGATATTGTGAAATGAAGTTGTTTAGCAAAAGAATATTTTAGGTTTATTCCTTAGATTTTTTTTCCTTTAGGTAGAAAGTTATATTAATAGTACAACAAAGAAAGAATGTTATTTATAAGCTGTCTCTTTGTACTTTAAATGTTTCCCTCTTAAAGTAATAAGAAATAAATGTGAAAGTTCTCACTTTTTGTAAGTTGCTGTTGTTGACAATTAACATTTAGCAGTGCAGTCAAATTCATTATTAATCTTTAAGCCCTGAAAAATTTCAATATTTTCAAAAAAATTTTAGAGGAAAAAAATTGATAAACACTTGACTCACAACATTACCCACAGCTGATTGTGACCTGTTGTGCCATGTTTTCTCTGAAGTTGGTCTAGACTGACTGGCTTAAGGTTTCTTTCCCTCAAAGATTCTGCGATTGCAAAGCAGCAAGTACAAGTTCTTTGTGGCCATATGAAATATATATCAGGATTGTGTTACAGTTACTCCATTTCCTTCTGGAAAGTTGAACCTCATTAGCATGCTTGATATTTTAAATATTGTGTAATACTCATTAAACTGTTAAGTTCTGCTATGAGAAGCATCTCCTTATGTTGATAAAATTTTATCTTTCCCCCCAAAAAACTAAGTAGAGTTGTTAGGTAAGTGGATATTATTTTTTAATCCTATAGGTATTAAATACTCATTTATTTAACAGGCTTGCGGTAATATATACTCAACTGACAAGTGGACCATGAAGTCTCCTTCTGCTGGGTTCCTACTAAGCAAAGACTCATTACTTTACACACCTGACACTTTAAGTAGATCCAGATTTGTCTCTAGCGAGTCGGTGCCATTAACTGCCAGGAGGATGATCTACTGTTGCCACTTCACTTTTATCTGTACATTACGGTTGTCTTCTGTCTTTGAATTGTCCCACAGTTTAAATCATTCTCAGATTCACAGATCTCACTCCTGTTGCATGGTCAGAATATTCTGTTTTTAATCCTTTATCTCTCAAGAATGGAGTTAAGTAAATTGAAAGCTATTTTTTATATTCAGTTCTTTTTCCTCCTTGGTTTGTATTTGCAAAATAAATCACTGGCATTGTACTTCAGTTTTGCAGTTATAAGATGGAAGAGGCAAGAGTGATGGCCTTCCAAGTTAAAAAAAAAGAAAAAGACCCCCAAACCCAAACTTTTTCTGCCTTCATGTCCCTATTTAATTCCCAAGAAATAGTTTTTTCCCTGGAGACAACATTCTTTAATAAAAGCAGAAAGAATAAGAAATACTACAACATTCAACATGTACTTAAAATTAGGCTTTCCAAAAACAAGCAAATTCACGCATTCCTATTGAAGTGAATTTCTTCAAATGTCTGAATTTTGTAGTTAGGATGCGCTGATGAGTCAGGAGTGAATGAAGGTCCTGCAGAGGGCTGTGTGGTTCACCTGTAATCGGAATTTCACTGATGACTAGAATTCTCTATGGAAACTACAGGTGATCCACACTGCATGGGCCAGGTATGGAATTCACAGAACAAATTCTGAAATGGGTGTGAAGCCCTTGGGAGCCCATGAAAGGTATGAGATTTAGGTGCAAATCCCCCATCTTTCTATAACAAAGGCAGAGTGTCCAGGGGTCTCAGCACTTGGTGATCCATAACTTTAGACTTGGTTCTTGAGTCTCCCTGTCTTCCCAGGCCTTCCCCTTTATCATAGCACTTCTCTTCCTCTCCACGCATATCTGCCTGGACATCACATGTTTCAATATCACAGGACAGCTTTTAAATACCAGCTAACAATCGCCAGGCACACTGGAAGCCAGCATGTTGTGAATGCCCGCCATTGTATTTCTCCATTAGGTCCCTTAACAACTCAGCTAGAAGCAGGCAGCCCTGTGAGTAATTGTCTACGCTGCAGTGACAGATGTGCAATATAGCAGCTTCTTCAGGAAAAAATTAACAGTTTGTCCAGCATGTCAGCTCTCTCTTTTTAGTGCTTGGGAGGTCTTGGCCCCATTATGGATGATTTAGAAATTGAGGCAAGCAAAGACCAGCTGCCTGCACTGAAAGCTTTCCCGAGTCGCCCTCATCTGCATTCTAGGACTCACTTACATCCAGAAATTGGTGGAGGCCCTCTGGCCACAAGATGAGTATGGGCTGACAATGCCTTGATTTGTTGAGAGTGAGAATAAATGGGTTTTTCAGAAGATGAGGAAATATCACCATTACTGGCCAATTTACAGCATTTTATCTGTTCTTCAAACATGTCACTTTTGTTATTGTTGCTTGGTAATTACATAGTGAAACGGAAAGAAAACAAATTCTGGTTACGTATTCAGATGGATTGCAAAATCATATAATCCTGATAAATGCCCATTTATGATACACATGGATGAAAGGTTCATTTTAATTTTGAATGGCTAGCTCAGCCATCAATAGGATATAGGATTAAATTTCCAAGAATCTGATTACATAAAAGCAAGTAAGCTTTCTTTTCACTTTTTCAGATCCAGGAAATTCAGGTCTCTACCATAAGGCATTTCACAAACAGGATTTTCCTGAGAGTACCAGAAGTGAATCAGAATTGCTTTCTGGAAAGAAAGAGCACTTTCAGTGAAGGAAGAGAGTTACCTTGTTCTGGGGACTGGCCAATCAAAAGGCTTGAGGCAAATGGGTCTCCTGTCACCGACTTCCTGCCTACAGGGAGAGTCCTATGATTTTAGAACTCATGTTCCTGGTCATTTATACCATCTCACCAAACTTAGACACTGGAATCCATGCCCTTTTTGTGTGTTCCTCTCAGATTGTTTCCCCTCCATCTCGAGACCCCCCTAACTGTAAATGAATGCTGCCCACAGGCACTGAGCTGGCACATACATAATGAAAAGGAGAAAGGGGGTGGACCCCCTGGGTTTGGTACTTAAATGTCAGCTGTGTGAAGTGTGGGGTAATCTAGGAACCCAGCAGAAACCTTCAGGGCCCACTTAAGGTGAGTGGAGAATATGGTGTGAACCTGTGAATTTTGTGAGTGTGCACCACCTATTGGCTCAAAGGAGCAAAGAATGAAGACGGAACCAAAAATGTGTGGGTTCCCTCAGCCCCTTTCTGGCCTGGCTTGAGGTCCTCACGCATTTCCATTAGAGAAATCCACTGACTGGTGACTGGGAGGGTGAACGAAGCAACATGTTCCTATAGGAGGTAGGACCTCTCTTTCCTTGGACAGGATTTTGACCTTGGCAGGACACTTATCACTTGGGCTGAACTCAGATCACCAAACAGATAAATCAGAGGGGAAATGCTTCCCATTTTGCAAAATTTTTCTTGTGAAAAAATAGAGGGTTCATTTCAGTGGCATTTTCTCAAGTGCTTATTTACAGATGATCATTAATTACTTAACAGACGAAAAAAAGTGAAAAGTGAAGTACTTAAGCCAGGATTTATTAAATATCCATCAAAGATTCAGATCAAGCAAATCTAAAATCATAATGATGGATAATTGTCCAGTTTTGGTAATTCCTTTAACAGCCTGTCCAGGTGGATCACATGATTCTTGGGCATTTAGGGTTCTAGTTCTTTTCTGAAAGCTCATGTCCCATAAGGCACCATTTTATCTTCTGTTGTTTCCATACACTACTAGTGTTTGTTGGATATTGGCAAATATTGAAGTTTATTTATTTTTAAGTGTATTATGATGTAGGGTTAGAGAAATCAGGTCTTTTCCACCCTCCCACCACTGTGATGATGGACACCTGTGGTGCTGCGAGCATTACAGGGTGGGCATGCGCAAGTGGGTGCACCTGAGTTGGACATGGGCTTAAATGGGCGGTGTCATGGGGAAGCCAGGACCAACAGGACTGACAGTACTGATGAGCAGCAGCAGTAGAAAGCAGCCGAGAGGGTGAGATGTGCTGGGGGCTGGGAGGCCTGCCAGCCTCCCGGCCCCCCGGCACCCATGCCTGCCATGTACCTGGCCACCTCTACTAATAAAAGCATGAAAAGCCACCGAGGGCTCCAAGACTATCCTTTCCTTGACCTGTCTGCTAAGAACCATCCTGAACCTTGCTCCGTACACCCTTTCCTGCCGCTACATATGAGATGTTGAAAAGTACAATTTATCAAAACATTTCAACAGGATTTTCTCTAATTATGTAACCATCTGAGAATGGATCATTTTAAAGGAACTACTACACCATACAGTGCTTTCATAAAGATTCTCCTGTGGCAATGGAGTGTTTTAAATGACTTGACCTTATTCCTCGTTTTGTTTTTGGTGAGACTGTACCCCACTGTGTCAAATTCTATCCAGTCAATTCTATCTGTGGGGGTGGTCCAGTACTTCAAGGGACTCTCATAAAACTGGAGAAGAATTGTAGCGGCAGGAAGGGGGTGGCAGCACTGGAGCAGGGTCCAGGATGGTTCTGGGCAGACGGGTCAAGGAAGGAGAGTCTTGGAGCCCTCGGTGGCTTTTCATACTTTATTTAGTAGAGGTGGCCAGGTACATGGCAGGCAAGGGTGCCGGGGGCTGGGAGACTGGCAGGCCTCTCAGCCCCCAGCGCATCTCACCCTCTTGGCTGCTTCTTCTCTCTCTCTCTCTGCTGCTGCATCATCAGTACTGTCGGTCCTGTCTGTTGGTTCTCTCTGTTCTGTCTGTCGATCCTCGCAGTTCTGGCGTCCTCATGACGCCGCCCATTTATGCCCGTGTCCAACTCAGTTGCGCTCACTTGCGCATGCCCACCCTGGAGTGCTCACAGCACCTCAGGTGTCCATCATCAGTGGTAGGAGGGTGGAAAGACCTGATCAACCTTTACCCTACAAGAATTCTGAACTTGAGTTACTTTACTTTTTAAGCATGCTAATGGATCTATATGTGTATATTTCTCTGGGCTGCTTTACAATTGCTTGTTGTCACAGTAAAAGACAACATGGCAGAGCTATATATGACAGCACCCACTCCCTTCAGTTCACGGTGCTTATAGCTCTGTGCTTGTCATGCTCTCAAGCTACTGAGATCTGCTATTGGTCTTCTGAGGAGAAGTGGCCCCCATGGCAGGATGGTTTCCCTTGAAATTCGTGCTTGCTAGTCACCCATCCAGCTCATCATCTTGTTCAATTATCAGTCGGCTCCAGGTGCCCTTTATAGGAAGGAAGCAAGGTTTTTAGAAAAAGAGAAAGGCAGCAAGCCTTTGTTCCTGGGGATGCAGCAGCAATGAGCCACAGCAGAAGGAGCACTGGCTAGATACTGGAAGACCTAGATTCAAACTGGCAAACGGGGTCCATTCCTTGCTGGTTCTGGACACTCCCTGCTGTTCTGGTATCTCTATCTAGATTTATAAAATGAAAGGTTGGAACGGAAAAGAATTGATGTTTCTGAGCCTGCTCTGTTCTGGGGATTATATATACCTCCTGTTGAACTCTACAGAAAGATATTACCACTACCTCTCTTTGGCTCTGTTCAGTTACAAAGGTTTGATGACAGCTGACTTTTTGGGAAAAGAAATGTACTTCTGAATTAGCAGAATGTCCACATTATTAATATGTAAGTATATGCAAAGTTATTGCTTACAATTTAAATTTAACTTTAAATAAAATTTTGTTTAATCAATATTCAAATCAACATTTGAACACAATGTCTGTAGAGTATCAAGAGTTTTGAGACTGTTATTTCCCCTACATACTAGTAACTTATAGTCTTGTATTCTGCTATTAATTTGCTTCTGCTATTAATTTAACTGATGAAACTATCACTGTAGTGAACTCAGACTTAGACTTGCCAGCCCAGCCCAAATCTCAGTTACCACAAATTCAAAATCTGTGTATTTAACGAACATTTGACAGTATATGTCTCATTACCGGGCTATCTCCTGCCCAGTGACACAGAATAGCACTCACTTGACAATGAGGCCTGGGGCACAAGCCCATGCATGATTTCCCAGAACAAGAAGAAAGACATGGCTTTTTTTCTTTTGAAGAATAGGGTCTGGGATGGTGCCCTTAACTCTATATAGTTTGAAACATTGGATTAGATTCAGAAAAAAATCAAGACAGTTGATGAAAGGCTAAAGGGGCTGACTTAAGAAAAATACAGGCAATGAATAATGTTGAGTTTACTAAGGACCACAGGGAGGGCTTAATAATCCTGAGAATATTTTATAGACACAAACATCCAGAAGGAGTATCGTCATTTCAAAAATGATCCTTTAGTTCTAGAACAGAAGTATGGATTAATTGGTTTAAAACAAAATTTTATTTGGGACAATTAGGATAAGGGAACTGGACATTTAGTGGTAAACTTAATGCTGATGTCTATACACATGCTGATGTCAGAGATGCACACCTAAAACTTACTAAACGTATAATGTAGTGTTACCTCAATAAAAACCTTATTTCTAAAGGAAATGGCTTGAGGTAAAAGGAAACAGAAAGGCATTTATTTCAATAGGGAACATTTGTCAAAGGTAAAACTGTTACGAAATTCCAGTCTGAATTCCCTGAAGCCTTTTGTGAGTCCACCAGAAGCAACAATTTGAAATGTCCTAAAATACCTGAGAGCCTCCCCACCTCCATTTCCAAACCACATGGACAGTGGGTTGGGTCAGGAGAGGTTTCGTGCACCCTCACATAGGACATTGACATTCTGTCATTCTACTGTTGTCGAGTCACCTAGGTTTCTGCTGTGACCCTTTCTATTCTTCAGTCTGACTTTTGCAGGTGTGAAATCATCAAAGCACCTCACAGGTCATTAGGCTAGGTAAACTGCTCATAACAGAGCGAAACGAGGCCAAGGAGTGTCATATTCTGCCAACACAAAATGCCTCTACTTCCTCACATCTAATTAAATGCCACTTGCTACATATTTATGGAGCATCTACCATATGCCTATCACTGAGTGGTCGCTGTGAGGACTCATAAGAAATTTGTAGTGTACACACTGCCCACAGGGGACTTAGAATCTTCTTAGGGACACCAAACATATATTCAGGATTAATATTCCAAATATTTCAGAACGAGACTGGCACAGATGCTGGTCAATGAGTGTTGGCCATTTATGTGAATGGATGGCAGTTATAAATAATTGATATCATTTACAGTGCATGGCAATAAAGATCAGCCCCCTTACATCTGATTTTAAGTTGGAGAAAAAAACCTATGTGTAAATGTTACAGTATAATCAAATGTCAAATTATGTGATGGAACAGAAATGCTATGCATATTGTCTTTCTCTGTCCATGGCAAGCAGCATCCATCAATAGTGACGCTCTTTTCTTTTGGTTCTTGTAACCAAAGGCAACCAGAGTTAACTCATGATGAAATTAATCCCTATAGACACCATAAATGTTGGTCATAGACAAGTGATAATAGCAAGATGCCCAACCACACAAATCTCTCCAAGAATACTTTTTTTGATACTTTTTTTAGGAATTGTTCCTCATTCACCCCTGAATCAAGGAAGTCTCCCTTCTTTCAAGCATGAACATATTGCTTCTTCCCACTTTCAACTAAAAAGTATTCCCAATAATCTCTGTCCCTTTGAAATCACTTTAAATCTCTCCACTTTCTACCAATCTTACCCTTTTTTTTTTTTGCCTAGATACTTTTTCTAGGCACTAGTGAGCAAAGTAAATATTTTTAATTTTCTTTGAAATAGGAATTACTTTTTAATTATTCTCCCATTATTTACTTTGCATATTTGTCTTATCCCCCCAGTTTTAATTTAAGCTCCATGACACCATTTAGTAGAATCAAAGCATAGTTACATTGTAACGATGACAACTGATCCATAATTGAAATCTTGGACTGAGTGAATGAATGAAAAATAAGATACTCCACAGACTCAAAGGCTGCCCGCAAACATTTAAAATTGTCTCATTTTTGAGAATGCCAAAATGAGAATAGCTGCTTGTGCAATTTTATTGGTAGAAGAGTAGTTTTTCAAGCAAACACAGTGGAAAGTTGTATAAATATTTCACACAGGACTGCCTCCAGCAGAATATCGTAACTAAGAGGGAAAGTTCCTGGAAATCTGTAAACAAAATGTAAACCCAGTATCTACAGAAGTAAGGAGAAAACATGATCTCTGGCTCCCTCCCTGGAAGGTCATTTCTTACTGAGACCAGCCAGCATCTTACAAAAACCCACCAGGTGCCAACCCCACTGGCAATGTTGAGATTAGAAATAAAGGATTGAATCAGAGGTGTTAACAAAATGATTCTGCTGGATCATAAATCTCAACTTGAACACCAAAATAGGAAGTCCAGCATTAGTGCTGACTGCTGTTTGGATCTTCAGGTGGCAGGTGTGGCTGGGGTTGAAGGTGGAGGCGTAGCTCGCTGGGCTTAGCCCAGGCAGGACAACAAGCTCTCCTTGGTGCTGTCTGCAGACAATGCCCCGTGTCAGGCCCCAATGAACTGTCCCCAAGCCCACAGCCACCATCCCCCAACCTGGGGCTGGTCAAGTAGAAATCAGGAAGAGAACTTCTTGTTTTTCACTTTGTTTCCTTGGCAAGCCTCCTTCGTGAAAGGGGCTCTTTCCATAATAAGCTGTCATTGGATACAATTGTTCTGGAATATGGTCTCGGTGTTTGATTGCAGGGTCTGCACACCTCAGACAGTAGGAAGGCACTGCTTAAGCTTCTTCACTTATTGCCTGCGGTGTACAAATACCGGATTTGGCAATTTAGCCTCAAGCCTTCGTTTCTCTTGCTCCACACACACCCGCTCTGGGAGGTACTGGGAATGGAACTTTCCGCAGGCTTTCAGACGAGAGGAGGCACATAAAGCTGAAATCAGAGCTACAGTGTCGGTCTGCTCGTGCATAATCAACCCACAAAATACCATCTGATGGACCCCTTGCTATGGTAGGACCTTGGACTCCCCACCACTAAATCGAAAAGAAAAAAAAAAAAGTAACAGTCAAATCCTCATACATGCTGCAAAGAAGCAGCTGGTAGCCAACAGATCGCTTTAATAATAGGAATAAAAGTAAAACGAAAGCTGGGAACCAAAAGGCTGATAACTGTTCAAAAAATAAAATAAAAAGTTAATGTAAAGAAGGGGCCCCCAAGTCACTCCAGGATCATGCAGCCCTGTGGCAAAGGAGGGCAGGAGAAAGAAAGAAATTTCCAAGTCAGAAACCCTTCCCTCACCGACCCTCTTCCACCACAGATAAGACCACACACTGTAATGTTAAGATCCCAGTGCTGAGGTCTCTGCCAGTATCGGCATAGAGTTATTTTAATTTCCCTCCCACAGTAGAAGAATCTTTTTATAACAAAAATGTTGATGGACTAGCACTCTTTGTAGAAGGCACAATTTTTTTTTTCAAATACCACATAACACGCACCCTGGGTTGGCTTAGGAGGTGAGTCCTCCCAACATTTTGTCAGTGAAAATATTTTGTATTAACTCTGTGTGCAAGTCGTCCATAACTTAACCACCTACTGAGGGAGGCTGGGGTTACTTTTATGGACTATTGATTAGCTGTGGTGGGATTTACATACATGTGTGAAGGGAACCATGACCGATAAAATTTGGAATGCTGGGAAGGTGTGTGGGCAACACCAGGGGGCTTTCTATCAACACAAAACCTGCCACTATTTGGAAATTTTGAGAGAAGTCAGTTCACATCTTCCTTCTGCACTGACATGATGGTCACCCCAATCAGGAAAGGGGAGAATGAGATTTTGAGGAGCTTTAAGGTCTATAGAAGGAACATAAGTTTGGGATCAGATCAGTGGCCTTGGCATACTGGATGGTCTTGGGCAGCACAGACCTTCTGAAGATTTGGTTTTCCACATTTCCTGCTTTCACATCCCCCAAGGATTTTAATGACGATGAAATAACACCACTTATTTTTTTGAAATGCTTTGTAGCTGTTCAGAAGAGTTTATGACACATATTCTCCCTTAAAGGTTCAAAAATGAAAGACCTGCTCACAGAGGTGATGGAGGCAGGTAGTTTTTCAATTGAAACTTATAAAGCAATTGTGCCTTCCACACCCAGAGACAGAGATGGACACTGGTGGAAGGAGCAGTTAAATACCTACACCATCTACATCAAGATGGGAAGATGTATGAATGATTTGTTCAAAATCTGGAGACTAGCTACATGTGTCAAGAGTGTGGGTCATAAAATATTAAGAGCCTCATTGTTTGGGGTGTCTGTGTTTCAAATGGCAAAATTCTCCACCCTTTCATTGCACATGTTAGTTACAGCAATAACAAAAATAGGTAAATATTTACAGCCCCATCTGTACTTTAGGTTTTTTGCACAATGGTCTCTGCTGTAGATCATGTTAGCGTTAATCATAAAAAATTCAAAATAGTTTCCCAATTTATTTCACTGTTTTTTGCTATAATAACTGATTTTCATGTTACTGTTTCTATTGTTATAATAGTCTTGCTTTTCTCATTCATATTCGAAGAGATTATTGTTAGTGCCAACTCATTTGATTTATCATTTAGAGAAAGCACTTGTTCAAAAAGTCCGCCCTGGATATTAAATGATGATTGCCTGCAATGAATTCCTTCTCAACATCTGCAAAGACAATTTTGCCTTTTCTTCTTCCACTTAACTCTAAATGAGAGATCTTAAACGTACTTCAATAGGCTTCAGATCAGCTTACAGAAGATATTTTTAAAAGCGAGGATGTTAAAAACAGGAAAGTTTCTAATGCTTGGTTTTCTTGGTTAAAGTAACATATGCAAATATGGACTAAGATAAAATTGAAACATGAGACAATCTTTTCTCCAAATTCCAGCTAAAAGATTTTAATTACATTATTTTTCTTCCTTTTCACATTATATATTTATAGAGCTTTATCATTTATACGCTGATCTTCATTTCAAAGAATATTTATTTCTTCTTGTCCATGAAAATATAAGCAGGAAAGTGAAGTTGTTATTTGAAAACAAACTTTTAAGTTTCTTAATCTCTCCCAAAATGGATGTACTTCCATTAGAAATATGGTGTGAAAATTCCAACTGTATTTTAATGTGTATATAATTGTGTGAATTCCTACGAGTTAATTAGATCTTGCTAATATTGAGGTTACAAATAAGAAAATCCTAAATTTAAATGACATCACAAAAGAAAACGATATAAATAAAAAATAATTATTCTAAAATTGTTATATTTTATCTGTAGAGGAGATAATATCATAGACAACAAACAATTCAAATGTTACATTCACTTTTTATTGTCACTCTTGTGACAGTATCTGTTCTGTAAGATGTTGCTTCATCCATTCAATAAGCTTTCTTTGACTACTGACATGCAGTCAAGCGATAATACCAGTTCTGTGTAGGAGAGGCAGAAATCTAAACCTAAATATGTCACATTCCTTGCCTTGGATAATCTCAAATAATAATAGAAGAACCGGGCACATAAACAAATAACTATAAAAGAATGATAGGCAAACTATAAGATAGGCTTATACAAAGCATTGCTTAAGTATACAGAGGAAACAGAGCCCCCCTCGGTCTTCATAAGAGGTAACCTGGGGTGCAGGTCAGAGGTGCAGGGGTGAGAGGATTCACCAAAGACACACTAGAGAGCACAGAGTGGGAAGTAGAACAGGCATATTCTGAGGGGTCAGATAGGTGAATTAGGAGAGGTCTGCTGTGCTGTGTGGGTCAGCTTCCTGGCTGGGGATCAAATTCAGGCCATCGAGGTAACAGCATGATAGTGCTGAGACTTAACCCCTAGGCCACCAGGGAGGCCCAAGAGGAAACATTTTAAGTGTATCATAAAGAATAGCTGGGATCATGGCAAATACAGAATAAGATAAGGAATGTTGGATGGACAGGTCATCACCGACACCATAGCACAGAGCATGAGAGAATGTTCTGTTTTTACGAAATACAAATTGTTTGGTAAGAGTGAAATGCAAGGGATTTGATGAGCAGAGGCAAAAGATGATGGGGGAGGTGAAGTGAGACTAGACAGAGAAGAGCCCTCCCTGCCTTCCATCCAAAGACTGGAGTCCTGCCTCTAAGAGCAGAACTCAACGAAAATTCCTGAGCAGAGAGATGACTGACTCAGGACCATGAAGACTTTGACTTTGGGGATGACAAGCACTCAAAGTGGAGACCCCACCCCAGGTGTTAGTTCCACATGTTCTGTGTATTGCAAGACCATTCACTATTCACTCTGCTCAGTAATACAGTACATCAGCGGCACTCTGCATAACAGTTCTTTTATTAGTACTGTGAAGTCTTTGTTTTCCAGATAGGAAAACCGGGGCACAAAAAATGGAAATAAACTGTCAAAACTCACTGTAAGTTGTAGACCTGAGATTTAGCCATGGTATCTAGTGCCCGCACCCCAAACCACAACGTCACAATGCATCATTACCCTCTTGTTTTTAGAATAAACTTGGAAAAACAGCCACAGGCAAAAAAGAAACAAAAAATCTCCTTCCAGAATCAGTTTCATTGACCAAAATACAGCTACTCAACCCATCTCTCTCAACTATAAATCAGGGAATTTATTTTCTTAAAGTGAAAATTCTATCTGTCTATCAATCATCCAACTATCTATCATCTAATTACATATAACTTTTTAAAATTATTAAATATTTAGAGAGTTGTGAGCTGCTTTTTTCACTTGAGAATATCAAATATTTCTTTCATCTCCAGTACCATTTCTAGTGGCCACAGAGGATACTTTTGCAAAACAAAACAAAGCAGAAACAGGAGATCTAAGATCAAGACAGCTGTTAGCTATAGAATTGCAAAGCAAAAAGGCCAGTTATAATTATTTATCCATTAGGTTGATGGAAATAGAATTAACAGTGCTCAAATCTGGTAACTATATGGGGAAATAGACATTCTCACACATTGCAGGAGAATGGCTAAAACATATTTGGAAGATAACATAACAATATCTTCTAAAATTTAAAATGAGCATATTTACCGGCACCAAATTTTGCATCAGAGATTAAAAATAATGGTACCTAATAAAAGAACATAGATCTATCTTGAATACCTGGTGACTGATAGATGATCATCCAGATTTGTCATTTAATACTAAGTATTAAGAGCTTGAGAGACTATGATGGGTTCATCTTTTCATGAAAGACTTTTTAAGTTTCCCACCTAAACACATTTTAAAAAAGGAAATAAAAAATATTTATCTGAGTTGTAAAATTACAATTAGTTTGATAGTTCAAAGAAAAAAAAAACTTGGAGGGTTTTTTTTTATAAAAAGGTATTTTTAAAAAACCCTGTCCTGACTGGGGACACCTGGTGGGGAGGGGAGGGGGAGAGTTGAAGGAAGATGGGAGCACGAGGGACTGAGGTGATGGTGCACTGGTGAGATGGTGATAGGGAATACATGGGGATTACAATTAATGGCAAGTATATGTAAATTTTAAAATATTTTAATAAAAAAAATTTTAAAAAAAACCCTGTCCTAACTTAATTAGTAAAAATGACCACTAGTATATATTATAGAGTCCTTCTGAGACTATTGACATATTATATAAAAAATAACACAAGTAAAAGGAAATTTTAGGATCATAATTTGTGCTATTCCATAGTCTATACTGTTTAATAACATTACCTTATATCTACTGTTTAATAACATTACCTTATGTTTATCACAAATATGTAACAGAAAATGAAAATGTTTTGTTTGTGGGGCCTCCCTGGTGGCGCAGTGGGTTAAGCAACGCACTATGAAGCAGACCACAGCCACTGCAGCACGAGTTCGATCCCTGCTGCCGGCCAGAGAGGGGACCCACATGGCGCGGCAGACCTCTCCTGCTGTGCCCGCTGCTCCCCTCAGCAGTGTACTTCTGTTCATCTGCCTGTTCTGCTCCCCACTCTGTCTGTGGTGAATCCTCTCACCACCCCCACACCTCTGGCCTGTGCCCCAGTGCTTGTATGCATAAATAAATAAATCTTTATTTAAAAAAAAAAAAAAGAAAATGTTTTGTTTGTAGCAATTAGCTAAGTGGGAAAATTTTATTTCAGTACATATTTCTACTGTTTACAAATTTTTATTTTAATGGTATCTTTGCCCTAAAGGAAAAGACACCACAGTGTCATAGAGAAAAATCTCAGAAATACAGAAAAGCACAAAGAAGAACTTAAAAATTTCCTGCGTATTACCTTCTACATCTGTACTTTGAACAGCATGATGTCTATCCTTCCCGACATCATCTATATCTGTCAATCTATCCAGCCGTCTGTCTGTCTGCCTATCTATCCATCCAACTACCCTGTAATTACACATAACTTTTTAAAGATTATTAAATATGTAGAAAGTTGTGAGCTGCTTTTTTCACTTAAGAATATCAAACATTTCTTGCATCTCTGATACTGCTTTTAGAGCATTCTTTTGCAAAGATGTATAATAGCTTATTCAATTTGTCATCTAGAGCTAGTTATTTGGGCAAAGATGTTTAGCAGGAAAAACGTATGTACAATACTTCTACCTGAATGTTGATGAATGTTTTCTGATATAGTTTGATGATTTTTTTCACTTTCTGTTAGGTAAGCATAAACAAATATTCCTAGTCAGTTATAGATGATGTGGGGTAAGGGTGCCTCCTATTTAAAAGGTGCTGGCATCTCCTGAGTCTTACACAAGGCAGAACAGAGGGGTGCAGACTGTCTGTGGAGCCGGCCTGTCCAGAGACCATCTAGGCAAACTCACTGGATGCTTACCAAGATCTATCCACCACGTTAGGTACCTGGCCAGGGTGCTGGAAGACCCACAGCTAGCTCTTCATTTTGCAGAGGACTTGAAAGAAATAATGATAATTATTGATCTGACAGACTATTATAGCTTCCCTAAGTCCCTGGGGACTTTGTACAAACGTGTACTTAGGGACTCTTAAATAGTGCTTATTAAAGGGTTGACAGGCCTAACAGCTCTGAGGGAGACATTAAAGACCATGGTGTAAATCCTTCCCAGTTCTATTTCTTAGACCAAACTAGTTGTGCCGGTGGTGTATGTCACCCCGCTCTACCTTCTGGGACACACATTCAGAGTTTCCAGAGCAAACTGGCCATTTCTTCTGAAATTCATTGCTTCCCCGCTTTCTTTCTTTACCAAATGTACTCACTTCTCTCAGACATGTCAAATTAGCTCAAGCAGTTTCTAAGTAATTTTCCTCTAATTTTTCTGTCCATTTGTACATATTTTAGAACTATCGTGCACGTTTGCAATGCACGACAAGAAGTTTGAAAATATCTATTTCTGCCATTTTCACATGGCTAGATATTTCACTATGGATTATCAACTGTAACCACACTTAGTAAAAACAAAAACGAACAGGTAATCCTCCTCAGTAACTCTGGCGGCAGTAGGAGCCATGCTCTTTGGGGACACATTCTCAGCTACCCCCCAAATAACCTGACAACAGGAACGCGGAGCCAAATGACACCCCTAGACCTCCAGTGAAGCAGGTTTTGTCTTTCATACCCAAGTTCCCCCAGACACTTCTGGAGGCTAAATTACAATGTTTTGCCAACATAAATCTCATTTTGAGTCGTCTTCTTTGTTTTACAAGCTTAATCTGGAGGCCTGGACTTCGCAGCTCGGTGGCCACGGGAGCGTGCAGGCTTTCAATTGCATCTTTGCAATGTGTTCTGGCACCGCAGCCTGCAGCCAATACTTGTTTTTAACTGGCAACCTGCCTCCGACGAATGGAGGAAGCAGATTGCCTCTTTGCTGAACACTTAGACAAGGTACTGATATAACAGCAGTGGACAAGCAGCTGGGAGCAGGACTGTCAGCTCGTCATCACTGACAAATCTATTGTTCATATACAGGCAGGAGGCTGCACTCCCCTCCTAGCGTCCATCCAGCACGGCTTGCAGGAGTCGCTCCCAGGTCCGCTCCTCTGGACCAAACGCTGTTATTACATCTCCCCGAAGGATCTCTGCTAAACTACTCATTTGCTTTTTTATGATGGGGCCTGGCAAATGAGACAGGGAAGATGGCCCTGCTCAATTTTTGTTTCTCTTTCTTCCTTCCACACACACCGAGACAGGCTGTATTGGCATTTCATGTCACATACATAAAATCATAACTCTAAATGGCTCCAAACTGCTTTTCAGCAAATCTGCCCGGCAGAAAGAAAGGCAAATCCAGGAAGTACTAAATGAAAGTGCTATTTGAGGGGAAAGATCATTTGAACATAATTTGGGCAAGGTTTTTTTTATTTTATTTACTTATTTATTTTTTTGCTTTTATTTTTCAGGCAGAGCAGATCTTCAGAATGCTCTCTAGCAAGTGTCCCACAGAGTCACTGAATTTGTCACACTCCTACCCTCCTCTCTCTGTAGATTTATCTCAGGCTGTATGTGAAGCTCAACTGATACTCAATTTACAATTCCCCAGCCAAACCATATCTGTATTTATATGGCCCCCTGTAAATCAATGAAACATATTTTCTTTTTTTAAATGTGGGCATTTGCACAAACTTATGAACAACTAATCTTTGACAAAGGAGCAAAGAATATACAATGGAATAAAGACAGCCTGTTCAATAAGTGGTGCTGGGCAAACTGGACTG
>JAGFMF010011638.1:6480620-6508285 GCA_019455555.1 Galemys pyrenaicus | reverse complement strand
TGCTCCCCTCAGCAGTGTACTTCTGTTGATCTGCCTGTTCTGCTCCCTGCTCTCTGTGGTGAATCCTCTCACCCCCCCACACCTCTGGCCTGTACCCCACTGCATTGTATGCTTAAATAAATAAATCTTTTAAAAAAAAATATAAGCACTGAAGACACTAACTGGATAATCCTCAGGGATTTATTTACCTACTATATTTTATTTATATCATGATGCATCCACAAAAGAGTATAACCAATGAATGACATCTCTCAGAGTGTTCATTTCCTCACCAGTAAAATGAGGACCAGTGAGGACCCAGACCACATATTTTGAGAGATGGTTTTCAAAATCTATTACCTTGTTCATCATAATCTACCCCAAAAAAAGATTAAATAGCTCTCATTATGTGAATTCATCAATATTAGGTATATTCTTAAGAAAAATTCTAATACTTGACTTTGAATTATACTGGACTGAGGGGAATCAGATTTCTGGACCTTTGGATAAGTTGTGGATATAAATCAGTCATTCCCAATATCACCATGCCTCTGTGATTTAATATTTTAATGCATTATTCACTGAAAGTGTTTTTTTACTTCACAAGTCCCATCATTTACCTGTTATTAGCTCTGTGAGGTTATACAACTCTGCGCTTTAGTTTCCTCATAAGATTGATATGGAGATTAAATGAATCACTTTATCTCTAAATATCACTTAGAATTGAGTATCTAGCAATGTAAATGTTGTATTCACATGACTGTTTTTGGTGGGGAATAATTTAACAAAATTAATAGATTTCATTTAATTAAGTGTGAAATAAAATTTCCACATACCACCCTTCACCCCTCTCCCACCATCAACCCCTACCTGCAACAGTCTCCCCAACCTGTGACTCTCTTCCCCACCATCAATGTCCCATATCAGTGTGACTTACTTAAAACAAGAGATGGACCCACCTGGGTCCATCATTATCAGCCAAAGTCCATTATCACTCAAAACTCATGAACAATGGGGTTCTTCTTGCTGTTGCACATTCTGTGGGTTTTGACAAATGTATAATGATATGTACCCACCACCATGGAACCCTACAGAATAGTTTCCCTACCCAAAATTTCCTCTGACTACTGACCCCTTCCTTTACTCAAAACCCTGGTACCCACTGATTTTTTAATGTTGACATTGTTTTGTCAACACATTATTTATCAATATTTTAGTAAAAGTAAATTAATAATATTTCATTAATAAGTAATATTATGTACCCTAGTAAGAATTTTGTATCAAATATTGTATTTAATCTTAATTATAGTTTCACAATGTAGTAATTATTATTTTCATTTCACAGATACCATAAGACTCAGAATTTAAATTTTTATGATTTCCATATACCTTACATGTGCCACAATTGTTGAATAAAAAAATAGTTTGGAATGTGAATTATGAAATTATTTAAGATAGTGTATTGCCTATTATAGAATATTTTATGTCCTCCTTTCAAACCTATAAATCAAAATAGTATTCACTATTACTACTATATTGAATTAGTGTCTCTATCAATCAGTAACTATTGATAAAGCATAGGCATTAGTTCAAGACTTTATAGTATGTTTGCCTACATATTCATTATGATTTATGAAGTGAAGTAATCCTTCGCTGCTTGTCAAGTGAATTCTAAGTTAATACACTGTATCAGTATGAATAAATGAATGAAACTCCTACAGAATTCATAACAGTCTAAAAGTTTCTGCAAAATTTTTTGAAGTTGAAAGATAGTCACAGCATATATTCAGGTATTGATATAAGTAATAATTCTATATTAAATTCCTAGATGAATTTGAAAAATTTCTGCCTTATTTAAGTTGTTTTACGAGCTCTAATTTTTAATGCATCAATTAGCAAAATCACATTGTTTTACACTTTGTTCACTAGTCCCATCCATATTATTTGTCTGTAGTCACCGTAAAGTAGTACTGGGTTACCAGTAGAAACGTTTTGGGATAGTCACTTACAATTCAGTACAGTAAGTCCTCACTTAACATCCTCCATAGGTTTTTGGAAACTGTGACTACTTTAAACACATCAAGGTATAATGGAACTAATTTGGTCATAATGAATTTATACAAATCACTGAAATTGGTTTCAACAAGTGTTAAGTTCCCACACATATTTCTGGCCACAAAAAAAAAATCACCAACTTCTAAATAAACACCCAAAACTATTCTAATATGAAGCAATCATTTGCATGCATGCATTCATTTTTCAACCTCATTATTCCTGCTCAGGGTGGAGTACCTCATGACAGCTCAGGGCACCAGGTGGAACACAACACGCCTTGCACAGGCCACCCTTTCCTCATAGGAAGCATCACAAACACACCCACAATCACCCTCACCAGTACAACTGAGACCTGCCGATGGACCTCCCATGCACAGCTTTGAGATGTGGGAGGAAACCCAAATGGCCAAAGAAAACCCACATAGGTGTGGGGAGAATGTACCGACTTCACAAAGACAGTGGCCCCAGGGAGGGCTGGATTATTTTTTCTCATGGACATTGTAACAATATGACTTTGATGAAACGATGCTATTTGAGGACCTGCTATATTTCACGTCCAAACTGCATCAGGGAATAAGCAGACTTATTCCGAGGATTTGCAGAGGAGATACATCAAAAGAATTTATCCACAAAGCAAATGAGCAAAAATAGCTGAATACAGTCAGCCAATCAACACATTTCTGAAAGGTGTCGTGGCAACCCGCTCTGAGGGCAAGGGAGGAAGCATCAGATGTTGTGCCCTTTGAGTTTTCTAACCACGACTGTGTAGAAAATGGGATCAAGCATTTCTGACTCTTAACTCTTACACTCAAACTACAGCAAAGGATCAAACATGGAGGAAAATACTTTCGGGATATTTTTGTGTCCAGAAAATCACTGGCTGTTATGGAGACTGCATAGGAAAAGCATATGATTTCTTGCAAACCATCTACCTTATACTTGAGGGAAAAAATATAGCTCTGTACATATACAGCCAAAAGCATAGAGATTAGGGGGCACAATATGCCCTCTGTCTCCACTCCCCATCAGTTCAACCAACTCCTGCCCATGCTTCATCACTCTTTCCCACACTATCAGAATCCTCAATATAATTTCTATACTGAGAATTCCTTAAGCATTTAAAGAGAAAGCCCATTACACATTTCATCGGCGTATGTTACATTCCAGCCATTACATATTAATTCCATTCAAAATCCGGACAAATTGCAATTCCTAAGAAAACACACAACCCCTTCCTTCTCCTTGGAGTGCTCTCCCATGTCCCCTTCTCTAGCTTCCACACACCCGCCCTTAAAGTCTTGCCTTTCCTCAGTGAACAGTTTGGTTAGAGGATTCTCAATGCAACATAATTTTTCCTCGCTGTGGTATAGAGGATGCTTTTTTCCCCTCCCTCCAGTACTAGGACTCTGGTTTATTTTCTGATTTATAGACAAAGGTTAGCAGAGTCCTGAACACAAAAGTTGGTATTCTGTAAATATTTGTTAAATGAATAGGTAGAGATGTCAGCAGCATTTTACTAAAGATTGAGTTGAGATGTTGTTGAAGGAAAGGCTGTCAACTATTTCTTAGGAGTCTTCGATTCCTTTCTTTTTCTCAACCCCATAGGTGATCTTTTATAAACCCTGTTAATTCTGTATCAAAGCAAGAATCTAGCCTTTTCTTGCCCACTGCACTTACACTCTCTTCTGCTCAGTGAGGCTCATCACTGGGTTTAGATAAAGGCATTGGGATGTAGAAGTGGGTAAAGGCTCTAGCCTGAAGGAGATGTCATATTTAGCCAAAAGATAAACCACATACCTGTTGTCGCTGCAAGTGGTGTAATGATCCAGGATATGTGATTTACAAAGCTTTTTACCATTCAAATTTATAGTTTTGGTCTTAGAAGTTGCCCTTGGAGTAATTATTCTTGAGCTATGATATGAGTCAGAAAGTATGAGTGACAAGTCAGAAAGATAGGGAAAGGCCCATGGGAAGTCAATAATTAAATGAAAATAATTGGTGGGATTAAAACCATGGGCTCAGAATTCCTAGTTCAGTGCTGATTCTTCAACATTACACATTTATATATTGTGTTCTATTTTCCAACATAAAATGTATCATGTGATCTAACAATTTATATTATTTTCCCAAGGATCTAAATTTAAACATAAATTAATATACAAGGGAATTAGCAAACACTTTTCTCCCCTTGTAAATACGGAGAAAGGTGGAAAAACATGCAAATGATATTAATAGATTATTAAAAAAACGATGTCCTCAAAAGTAGTCAGATCTTTCTAGGGTGCTGAATATAACAATAGTGTTAAAGATCACGTAAAATGAAATTCTAGGTTTCATTCTGGAGAGTGTTGAGGGCAGATAAGAGCACATGGGACTGAGGTGATGGTGCATTGGTGAAATGGTGGTGGGAAATCCATGGGGACTACAACTGAAGTCAAATATAAATAAATAAAAAAGGAAAAAATAAAATAAAATATCTATCCATTCCTAGGGGATTTTGTTTAGTCTGTGCTGACATTTCATGAAGGTTATTGAGGTTGACCTCACTTAGCACAATACTATACATTAATGTATATGAAGTAAATATTGATACATTATTGTTCTCTCTACCATTCTCATACAAGAAACTGATGTATTTTCCAAATGGAATTTTTTTTTGTAACTCTAAGGAAGTCACAAAAGAGTTTAATTACTCATGAGATGTACAAGGGCCCAGAGATGGTAATGGAAAAAGCCTACTATTCAGAGAGCCACTGATCACTTATAGGATCGTTCAGACTTAAGTGCTGTGATGCACCCTTTGAGCTCGCTGGTGTCTGTCCTGGGTTTCCTAAAAGAAGGCTGTCACCTTAACACCACTTTGTTAGTTCATTTGATCACAAGGCATAGTGATGTAGGTAAGGAAGCTCAAGTGCAAGAGAGAGTGTTATTTTAAAGACAGAGAACCCCATGGAATCATGTATTGCTGGGGAGCAGGCACATGCAGACTTCAAGGGAATGGAATATTGCTCCAGAACTACTTCTGGTCTCCTTTTTCTTTAGAGTGACTTGGTTTGTTTAACTGGTGCTAATTTCTCCTGCAAAGCTTTGGTTTCTGTTTACTTAACTTGCCATGTTCGAGTGTGTTGTGGTTTCAATTGTGACCTCAATTCTAAATGACATTTTAGGCCTAGTTTCTGTGTTATCTTAATTGGACAGAGGGAACCACAAGAGAGCGAAAAATAAAACAAATAGCAACATTCTACTGGCTCAGTCTAAGTTAGACACTGTTCTCCTTGGTGTTCTGTACCTACCTCTCACCCCATCAGATCAAGCTAACAAGAGGCACAGACAGAGCTGCCAAACTCATCACCCCTCAGGGATATTCGGAAGATTTTCAGAAGGAATTAGCAGCCAAAGGCAATGATAATGACCTTACATGATAGAATTCTTCTTGCACTGGAGATGAGGGGTCCTGAAGAATGAGGAGAAATAGAGTAATTCTCTCTCTCTCTTTCTCTCTCTCTCTCTCTCTCTCTCTCTCTCTCTCTCTCTCTCTCTCTCTCTCTCGTGCCCTTGTGCATGCGTGCATGCATGCACACACACACCTGGATACCAGATAAGAGAGTAAATGACTTCTGCCTCCCTTCTTTTTTTTCTATTTTCCATAGATTTCACCTTGCCTTGATAAATATCATTCCATATGCATCTAGTTTTATGGTAATGATGAGGAAAGGGAAGGAGAAAAAAAGGAGAGAGATGGGAAGTCAGATTATCATTACAATTGAGTGGAAACCAGCTGGCAAGTGATAATTTACTGCTGTTCATTAATCAGGTATCACTAAGATCTCAAATGGAAGATTTCCTACATGCATACTCTTGTACCAGGTTAGCAGATGAGTGTAATAAAGGTAAACACTCTATGATAATATAACTTTTTGCATTGCCTGGTCAATTAGTTGGTCGTGAATCTGTTTGAAAAACCAAGACAGTTTTTTGCTTTGTTTCTCTCTGTGTAGAGTTTTTATTATAATTTTGTATGTCTGCTGTGAAAGACAGCAAACACATAATATTTTTATATCATCAACCTAGGGGAGAGTCAATACAGGAAAGGAGATTTGGGTTTGGGGAGATAAAAGTAAGAAACAGTGAGAATCAAAGTTGCCGTGGGCGTGTTTGGGGCTCAGAGAGGGAAGCCCCGGACCTCAGCAGAACCAGAAGTCAGGATCCCAATACAGGGCGCATGGCTTGCTGAGGTCAGGACCTGGCAGGCACCTGGCGCGAGACGAGACACCTTCTCAGATCAAGACAAAAGCTGGGACTAGCAGGTAGCTAACTAGCAGACACCAGAGTGCAGCCAGACCCTGAACACACAGGATGACAAGACTCACGCAAAGGGTGTGGCCAGCAAGTAGAGGGCACTAGTGCAAAGCAAAGACTTTCCAGCAGGAGCACTTCTGAGTAATGACTGTCGCTGCTTTGCTTTGGGGAGTGCAAGTCCAGGGAGGGTAAGGGGCTCATGAGAGGAGGTACCTACAGTACCTTCTTGTTAGGAAGGACTTCTTTTGCTTCTATCCTGGAATAGATCCTGCAGAGATAGCTAAGATATAATCTGTTTACTGATCTCAACAGTCTATTAGGAATATTTAAGAGACAACATATATAGAAAGTACTACATTTTATGTAATTAACATCTCTGATGGTAATATATTTGATGTCACCAGCTTTGGCAAACATCCTGCTGATTTGTGGAAAGTTCTGTATGAGAACATGTGTCTGAGCACAAAGTCAATACTGTAAAATTACTTGAGTGAAAACTTTACGCTTTCATATATTCAGACTTTTGGGCAGCTTGTTTAAAAACACCATCACTACACTCTTAGTAAGATGTATTTCCTGCCCTCCAAAAGATCTGAACTTAAAACATCCATCTGATTATCCTTACCATTAAATTATTAATATATATTTTAGTAAAGGATGAGATTCAATAAAAAACTAGTATTTTAATTTGGAGAAGAATATTCTCTGGGGAAATCTTTCCGATTTATCAAGTCATTTACTACATGTTGAGATCAGATCAACATCCACATCTAGAAATAGTTAAGCATCATGTTCTGTCATACTGAATATGATTATATTAATATAAAATATGCAGATATAAACTATAAAGATACACTCCTTTTAAAATAACGCCAAGACAATGTTTATATTATTTGATTTATAATGAAGACAGTTTTTCAGGGTGTAGTTTTTTTTTTTAATGCTAACTACTTTGTGGTCACGGATTGAAGACTTTACTGCTTTAATAAAAGCAGCAAACAACCTGTTTGTTTTGCTTATGTATAGAATACTCAGTTTTAACACACTCAAAACACCTCACTGAGGTGGTAAAATATGTTCATTTTCCAGAAACCTGATCAGTTTCTTACCTTAAACTGCTATATGCTTATAATCCTACCCAGTAATGGAATTTTTGCATTAACAAGGTGCTGGGGAAAATGAGGGTTTAGTCTATGGAATGAAAACAAGTCAGAGTGCGGAGGGTTTTTCCTGAAGAATACACATAAAATATATCCTGTTTTCAAATGGCATGCTCCAAGCCAATGAGACTGAGACACAAAACAGATATGAAAGAAAGAAAATCGAAAGGCAGCACGATCGTGCCAGTTCGAAAGCTCTTTTCAAACACGGCTGCGTCCAGAATTAGACTGTTAGCATTAACTACTGTGCTAAATGTAATTTCAGAGCAGCTTGGCTATGCTGGGACCCATAATGTTTCAGCAGATGTTAACAGTGAGGGAATTTAAAGATTACAGAGTTTCAGGGGTGTTGTAAAGCTGCAGTGGGAACAGAAATATTACCGTAGCTGTTATGTTCTGAGTGCATTGCATTTACTGACAAGTAATACATGAGTGATAGTGAGGACCTGGGGAATGGAACTTTATACTTACTGGTCAGCAGCATATAAATTCCATAAATTAAACAAAGTTTTATGTATTCTTCATTTCTTTTCAGACTGATCTTCCTCTGAGGGCCTGTGCTTCATGTTAATTCTGCCATCAAAGTTTTGTTCCACCGTACTGTTCTTTTTGGGGGATGTTTATCCTCCTCGGGTTTTGCTGCTGTGTGTCCACCCCATTATATTTGCATTTGGCGTGACTACCATGTGGCCCTTCAGGTAGCCACAGCAGTGTTTCCATCACATACTCTGTCAGCCTGCTGCCCTTCTCCAGATCCCATCCTTGTTCATTCAAAGGAGACAACATTCAGTTCATTTCTTTCCTTCATGTTCCCCAGAGGAACAAATGCCATGATCTATGGAGGTGTGACTGGGAGAAAGCTTGGTGGAGAGCATATTTTTCCCTATGCATGATTTGGGGGTGAGGACAGTGAAGAGCGGAAATGAAGCACGGGCAGTGTGGTTCTTATGTTCCTGGTGACCAACCACTAGACAGTAAAAAGCTTTTTTTAAAAAAAAAAAAAAGATTTTATTTAATTATACATATAAGAGCTGGGGTATAGGCCAGAATCACAGGAGGTGAGAGGATTCACTAGAGACAGAGTGGGGAGCAGAACAGGTAGATGGACCAAAAGACACTGCTGAGGGGAGCAGCGGGCGAGGCAGGAGAGGTCTGCTGTGCCATGTGGGTCCCCTCCCTGGTTGGGGATCGAACTCGCACTGCTGTGCCTTGGATGCTTCACAGTGCGGCGCTCAACCCGCTACTCCACCAGGGAGGCCCCAACAGTAAAAAGCTTTTGATGGCCAGACCATACTGGATCCTAAACACTGCGCTGGATCTCAGCACAAAGCCAGAGTTAGAGGAGGAGACTGTGAGAAGCAAGAGCAGTTCTACTTTGATGACAGAACCACGTTTGTACAAATTTAGGTTGTTAATGTTGTAAGCTCTCAGAGTTAAACTAATATTGTTCCGGGACGTCCAATAGACATAACATTCGTAATATACAAATCCACTTTCTTTTCTAGTCATCTAGATACAAAGAAACAACACTGACCAGACAATGGAGTAGAATTTGCAACTAACACATCGTCAATGGATCTCCCCACTCAGAGCTCTGAGGCGGCTGAAGTGGAGTCCTTTCCTGGCACCTCTGCCTCTTCTTTCTCCTTCATTCATTGGCCCCTGTGTACACATCTTTCTAGTTTCTAAGTCATCAGCTAGATTGAGAGAATGGATTGCTCTTTCTCTTGTCCCTCCGGCCACTGGCACACTAACAGTATTCTGCAATAGTAAGTGAAGAAATAGCGGTTAAAATAATAGAAAATGGCCAGGGAGGAGACCCACATGGCGAGGCAGACCTCTCCTGCCTTGTCCACTGCTCCCCTCAGCAGTGTACTTCTGTTGATCTGCCTGTTCTGCTCCCCGCTCTGTCTCTGGTGAATCCTCTCACCACCCACACCTCTAGCCTGTACCCCAGTGCTTGTATGCATAAATAAATAAATCTTTAAAAAAATAGAAAAAAGGAACAAGGAAAGACGACACCATCAAAGACCTTAGCCCCAACTTGCTAAAAAAGTACATAAATTTCCAGAAAGTGTCAAAAGTTCCATGTAAGCTTGCATCACTGAAGTTTTTTTTTAGCTCAATTAATTAATTTCTTCTCAACTGAGGTAATATTGGGATTTACCATTAGGGATTAACATCATCAGCTCTTGGTGTTTCCTTGTATCATAAATACTTCTTAATACTAAGTATATTGCAAACTGAAGAGCTGGAAGGGGCATTAATCAGTCACATACCCATGTAGTTCATCCTTTTTTTTGTCAGATAGTTGAGGTTTCCACCCCTACTCCTGACCCCTGAGATTCAAGAAAAAAACGTTTCTGCAATAACTCTTTAAAAACACTTGTTGTACTAGCTTCATGTTGGTTCTGGCCAGAGGAAAACTGAACTGTCTCAGGTGTGGGCATTTGGGAGAATAGTGACTTCTTACAGCTTAAGGTAGGTTCTAGTCTTTTTAGTTGAAGAATTAAAAAAATAATTGCTTTTCTAAGTCCATGTTACTGGTGACTTCTGCACACTCTGAAGGAGATGAGATATAGTCTAAACCTGGAAGGCAAGAACTCAGCCTGTCACGGGTACTCCTGCACCAGAGACAAGGGGCGATGCCACTTACAGCAAAGGCAGTGGCCAGAGACCCAGTCTAGGCCTGTTCTCTGACCCCACTTCCCAGAAGGCCGTAAGAAGAGGTTCAGGTGGCAGCAGTCTACAAAGTGGGTAAGATTACATGAACTGATCTGAGCTTCAAACCCACCCCTTGCTCCCAAGAGGACCTGTCTGTCTCTTCCAAGGCTGTTCGCTGCACAATGTGAAAAGACAGTCTAGAGAAGAGGCAGAGTGGCAGTGCTAACAGGATGTGCAGACACGTGATAGGCCCATGGAGAGGGTTTCCTGCAGTGATGAAGTTGTTAACCTTTTACCTAGAAAGCAGCTTTATTGATACGTCGCTTTCAGACTCATAGCGGGAGGCCCCGGTAGGGCCAGGAGGCTTGCAAGTGAGACAGTAGCGGAGTCCTCGCTATTTCATTCCTCTCACAGGGTCTCTAAGACAGATCTTCTTTCAAACAAATTCTTAGTCCATCATAGGATGTATAAAGGGTAGAAGTTATGCACTATTGAAATATAAGTGGTGAAAGCAGTTTTAATTTTCTTGCTGGCGCTATTATCTTTTAAGTCCTAATAATCTCTCTCAGGCACAGGCCTTGAGCCTATAAATCTGTACAAGTTCAATTAGCGATGCAGTAGAACTTTCCCTCAACAGTGCAAGGCACTGATAAAAGCAAACAATACAATTCTACATGCTTCTTATTACGGGGGAGACACCCACACGGCCGGCGACGGACTGAAAGCCTTTTTATTTTGATGGTACTATTTCAATGTCTATCATAAACTTAGCGAAGCAGGTTTTTCTCTATCCTGCTCTCCTTTTATTGGATATAAATCACCCCTGACAGGAAGTTTTATGCCTAAATCCGTTTACTGTCCTTGTTGGTAGTCTTTAAATTAATATTTATAAGCTAAAAGAGCCTAAAAGGATGCCGCAGTAAAACAGCTAAATGCTTCAGTTGGACTTGAACTGATTTCTACCTCCTTGACCACTGACATTTTTTAATTACTCCTGCCCCATTGTCACTGCTGCCCCGGTGCCTACAAATCACTGGCTTTGGTGGAACAGCAGTGGACAAAACAGGAGTCACAAAGGGTTTGTCGGTGCTACGGATGACTTTTGAAAAGCTTTGGTAGGCAAGGATAGAGGCAGAGAAAGGAAAAGGAAATGACAAATGAGTTATGCAGAGATGGACAAGCATTGGTTTAAGAACTATTCGAGTTGGAATTATGTAATGACGGATTTTTTAAAATTCCAGGAAAATGCACTGTCTATTCTAAAAGTCCTCTACACCCAACATCAAGCTAAATTCATTGTTGCATTCCGGTGCCCAGCATTAGCCTCACACCCAGAAGCATAATGTGGGTTTGGTGACTCCACTCTGCCTTCTGCCTTCTGGTCTGGCAGCTCCTGCTAGACGAGGCTCACTGGGCAGCCCTGTTTTGTTCTGGGATCTGCTCCTTCTTCTTTGGCCATCCATGAGCTGGAGGCAGGTGGCCCTCCCCCCGCTTTCAGGCCTTCTTGTTTTTTATGTTTGTATGACTTTTTGTTTTTACATATTTTTCAATAAAAAGGTTTTCTTGATTTTTCAGCTACAGGTATTGATATTCCACTATGGAAAGAATAAATTTATCTCTGCCAGCTCCCATTTACCCAGTAGTCCTCTCCTTTCTCTCTCTCCTACCCACAAATCCCTTAGATTTCCTGATGACAGACTTATTTATATTCCAGCTCCTGGTCTCCCAAGTCAGTGGTGACTTCTCCACCCACTTTCCTATTTCCTCCTGAACCTCTTCTTGTGGTTTCTTTGTCTTTGTTGGTTTAAGTCTTTTTTCTTTCTTCATTGTCATTTTGATATAGTTTCAGGAGGATGCTGAAGTAAACAGGTGTGTTTGTATAATAGATCATCTTTTATGACATGTTTGACTTAGAAAACATTGCAACTAAATCTGCTAAGTAATATGCATCATCCTTCTGAGTAATGCTGCTTTTTATCAAATGAAAACTGTGATGTGAAATGATGAGATTGGCTTTCTGATGTGGCTCATCATCCACCTCCAAAGGCAATTTCAAAAAATCAGTGACAAAATGTTTTGAGCAATAGCTGCCTGCTTAGGATGAGTGTTTAACCTCTAAGGGGACTCCTTTGCAAGGGTTAATGCCCCTTTAAGTATTTTCATCCTGGTTTTGAAGGAAAGTTGATTTTTTATTTGTTCAGATAATGCTTCCAAATTACTTTCAGTTGTTTCTCTTGGATGCATTTGACAGAGAAATTGTTGACTCCACTCTGGAGCTCTGTGCTTCTCCAAGGATGGTTTCTAGACCATTTCCATCAACACTCTTGGGAAATGAGCAAAATATGCCATCCACTTCAGGTCAACAGAACCTGAATCCCTGGAGGTTTGGGTGATCTTTACCCATAGTAAAGGCCAAGAACGACTGCTTTAACTCTGTATGTGTCTGTAGTACCTATGCCCCCGCCCTCCACCATGCCCCACATACACATATGTGTCAGTCCAGGAACGAGGGTACAAATGGAAGTTCATATGCCATATCTAAACATTTAAAAATCAGTCAAGAGCATCTCAAATCAACCTAAAATATCAAGAAAAATAGTATATTCTCTTGTCCTCCTTTCACAGATATCTCTTCATAACGACTTGACAGGACAATGTCAAATGTAGCACTCTCTGACCTTGGGAGAGACCCCTAGTTCTGTCAATCAATTACTATGATACACCAAGTCTACTTTCAAATAAAAATTTAATGCTTAAAAAAATTGACGTTCTTGATATTCTAGTCAGAACATGGAGATATGGAGAGGGCACACCTAGCCGCGGGGCCCCAGCCATCCCACCTGGATTTTCCCATCCCAGCTTGGGTTCTGTGGTGAACTTGCTGCTGAGCGCATGCAGGCAGAGCCTTATGTCCAGTCTAAGATCTGGGCCTGGTCCCTTTACTGACAGCCGTGGGCCGTGGGGTGAGTACATGGGTGACACTACTCACCTTCCTGAGTTTGCACCCCAGGAAAAAGTCCTATAGTTCCTGCTGGTTGAATCAAGGCCATGTGGGTGGATGATTCAGAGGACTTTAGTCCCAGAACTGTAGAGCAGAAGGCAGGGCCCCATAGACTCCACAGACAGAATGGGTGTAGCGAGAGGAGGAGATGCCTTTTACCTCACCCCAGGGTGGTTCTACTTGGGTGCTATGTATGCTAGCACTATGTGTTCGTCAGTTGCAATGAACATGAGATATAATCAGATGTTTTCTCTCTGGGTCTTCTGTGTTTACCATGCCAAGGGAGCCAGAGAGCTAAGGGTATCTGAAAACTAGTGGGGACTCAGATTCTGGGGAAAGGCCCTGCATTCCTCCAACCAGTGTGAAAAAATTCTGTGAATCCCATCTGCCCACACTGTGAATTGGTTCCAGAACTCCAGCCTTTATGAAAACTCAGACACTTTTTAATTCAGCTTATTTATATTTCTGCAGCATATAAATTTGAACCACAGGCAGCATTAGGCAAGGCTTGCCTCCCAGGTGGAAGAAGGCTTAGAAGAATCTGCTTAGCCCAGAGCACCTTGCTGAAGGAACGTGTCCCACCACACCCCAAGGAGAAAAGACAAAGTGGGACCAGTGGCTATCGTGGGAGCTCTTACTCATGTAGACTCCCCTGGGTGGTGGCACAGACCAGGGTGGTGAAAGGACTTTTGATCGTCTCCCATTCACCCCATAAATGAATGTAGAAATGCAGCTAGGGGTCACTGGTACGTGGAAAATAACATTAAAAAACTCTCTTTACCTGAGTTTTATTTAAAACTTGATGAAGGCATTATTATTTTTGCTTCTATAACTCTTATGCATCAGTATCTTGAATATTTAAAAATCCATTCATTCCTCTTAACCACAAATGATGACACCATGTTTCAAAATAGTTGAAAGTCCAGTGGAATTTCAATATAGTGGAAAAATTTTTATTTAAACTGTGGAACTCTCTTACACTGCTGGTGGGAATGCAAGCTGGTCCAACCATTATGAAAAGCAGTTTCATAATCTGGTGGTTCCTTAATCTACTAATAAGATCCAGCAATCCCACTCCTAGGAATATATCCAAAAGACACAAAAAGACTGATTCAAAAGAATACCTGCACCCCTATGTTTATTGCAGCACTATTTACAATAGCTAAGACCTGAAAACAACCTAAATGCCCCAAAACAGATAATTGGTTCAGGAAGATGTGGTACATACACACGATGAAATACAGTTCAGCAATCAAAAAGGATAAACTAGAATCATTCATAGAAAAAAGGAAGGGTGCTGGAAGGGATTATGCTCAGTGAAATAAGTCAGAAGGCAAAAGAAAAATATTGGATGGTTTCCCCCCTAAGAGGAACATAAGGGAACCAAATAAGGATCAAGGAAAAGAATAATAACAATAATAATAATTTTTAAAAAACACAACAAAAACAAAGACAAGGACAAATTGGGGACACTTGGTAGGGAGGGGCAAGGGAGAGGGTTGAGGGCAGAAAAGAGCACAAGGGACTGAGGTGATGGTGCACTGGTGAAATGGTGATGGGAAATCCATGGGGATGACAATTGATGTCAAATATATATAAATAAATGGATTCCTAGGTTTGTCTCAGTTATCACATACAGCTTTGGAAGCAACTTTGTCAACATTGCCTGTTACTTGTATAGTACACTGGAGGAAAGAATGAAGGACAGTTTGTTTCAGCTCATGGTCACTACCAACACTTGATTTTCTGTTTCAGTTTGGGAATGACCTTGCACAATGCCTTAGCAGGGGCAGGAGAAGCAGAAATGCTGTTCTCGACAGCCCATTGGCCATCATAACATGGCTTTTCAGAAGGACTGACCATGGTCACCATGTGGTAGTGATGACTTGGGCTGTGGTCAGGAGTCCTTCCTCAATGTCATAGTCGTCACAGCTGATCTCGGCTGGGGCAGCTTGGGGGGACAAACAGTGGTGATACAGGAGGCATTGCCGACAATCTTGAGAGAATTATCATACCTGTCACGGTTCAATCTCTTCACAAACATGGGAGCATGAGCAGAAGGGGCAGAGATAATGACTGTTGAAGTCCCACACTGCAAGGGAACCCCAGCCTTATCCAAGTAGTGAAAACACCAGTGGACTTCACAGCATATTCAGCATTGATATTGGATCATCACTCCTGGACTATTAAAAATGAAATTTCCATTGGTGACAAGCTTCCTATTCTCAGCCTTGACAGTGCCATTGAACTTGCCATGGGTAGAGTCATACTTTGACAAAAAGACCATGTATTTGAGGTCAATAAAGGGGTCATTGATGGCAACAACATCCACTTTGCCAGAGTTAATAGCTGCCCTAATGGCCAGATGCTTAATTTGCCAAATCCATTCACTCCAGGCACACTGCAGGCACTGCATAAGAGAAGGCTCTCTGTTGAACCTGGAGGAGTAGAGGGCCTCATTGCCTTTCTTATTCAGAGAGGTATATTTGAGTTTATTAGCTACCTCCTCGCCAATCAATTTGTAAATAAAGCTGATTTTCTCATATCTAATATGTTTATCTGATGTATATTTGTGAAGTACAGAGGCCCACTGCTTGGTAACAGCTTCCTGTAAGTTTCTCTCCTTGTCTGACAAGTGACTTTCTCTTCTGCTATGTCTGTACCTGGTCACCTCTCTGGGTGTGTCTGCAATTTCATCTTACAAGGACACCACTGAAGGCCCACATGAATGGTCTCAGTTAACTCTACCTCTATAAAGACTTATATCCAAATACAGTCATATTCTGAGGGACCAAGGGATAGAACCTCAACAGATGGATTTTGAGGTTCACACTTATCACAAACATGGGAGCATGAGCAGAAGGGGCAGAGCTAATGACACGGGAGGCCCCATCCTTCAAGTGAGCCCCAGTCTTCTCCAACTACTGAAAACATCAGTCCCAAAATCCAAAGTTCATCATTGTTTTTCTCATTTAGGAAATTTGGAAACTGGGGAACAGGGAGGATGACTCAATTGCTCAATGTTACACACAGTTTCTAAATGCTGAGTTTAATAGTTAATACATACATTGATTCTCAAAAATGAACTCCTGAAACTTAAATAATGTTGTAGTGCAATGTTACTCCGATTTTAAAAAAATGAAAAAAAATTCTGGTTGGATGGCTAACTCTACTATGTGCTGGTAGTCAGCCAACAGAGTCCACCCATATTCAAGGCTTTGATGCATAGATTGGAGACCAGATTGTACAAAGAAGACCCTTTAGTGTTCCTACATGCTTTGCAAGATGATGCTTTGATTTCTGGATCTGAGTTAGCAAGATTAGAATCTTGTCCTGGGTTAAGTTTTCTTGCAACCTTCTGCCAGCTCTATGAATGTGGTCTTTCTGGAATCCTCCTCGTCCCCACCTTCTACCCCCAACTTCCCATTATTTTCACAAAGATAATTTGAAATGATTTTTATGTAAAGTGCCTTTGGGAAACATATTCCCTTTCTCTCTTATATGAACCCACTTCTGTTCCCATTCTGCCTTTATTTCAATTGACAGAGGACTTAAACTTTGCTGACAATGTTTTCCTTTCCACTGCAAGTTTGATAATTTTGTTTTACATTGTACTTAGGCAGGGTCCAAGAGGCACATAGACCAAGACCAGACCTGTAACACCCATTAACATGAATACTAACCTTTGACAAATAAGAGAGTCAATAAATGAATGTCAGTGAGCTATAAAATACAGGATAGTGAAATAGTTCTTCCAGCCACCTTTTATAGACAGAAGCTGGCCACCAGAAGACATAGGCTTAATAAATCAATGGGAAGGACTTTCAAAATGGATAAATCAATATTCAAGAAGTCAGGTAATCCTACAGGTATGATAGTGACCCCTGAAGGCCTCTAAATCTCAGCTGAAAGGGTTGGTCAAGAAGTCTGTAACAATAGATGGACTGAAATGATAAATGTCGCTGTGGGAGAAGCTTGTATTGTTTGCATTTTTCCCCAAACACAGTAGCAATATAAACTGACTTTTTAAATATTAAAGAACAGTGTCCTAAGAGGTTCCAGTAGTAAACCCAGACACTTGGGGTGGCTCCCCAAGAAACTGGACCATTTGCATAAATAGTTTCAGGTGTGACGTGTTCTGTACATAATTAGGCTGGTTGCCACTTGCATTTTACAGATATGGGATCATACACTGGTTGTTCATAAGATAGCATATTAATTCTGAGATAAAATGTGGCACCATATATAAAAATACTAATAGCATTTCAGAGGTTGTTTTACTCTGTGAAGCTAACATAAGACTGTACGGTGATATTGATAAAGATGTTCATTTCACTGTTATTTATAATTTAAAAAAATGGAAAAATCCTCTTAAATGTCAAATTGATAAGAGTGTTTATATTAACAATATGTTCATAAAAATATCACTATGCTCATAGTGAAGATATTGTCAGCTATAGAAAATGCTTACAAGTTGAAGTTAAACTTTAAAACTGTTTTCAAGATACTATTTATATATACAACATAATCACAATTATGTTTTACAAGAAGACAGCAATTAAAATATTATCCCTGTTGTCTTTCTTTCTATATCGTCATTTGATGGCTTGATGAACTATGGTATATACATACAAAAAAATCACAATTATAAAAAGGAGAAAAATCACTGATACATACATTTCAAAGACATATCTTAAGTGAAGGAAGCTAGACTCAAAGCTATATACAGTAAGAGTCAGTTGATACAACATTCTGGAAGAGAAGAACCACAGGAGGAGAAGATCTAGTTATCTGGGCTTCAGTAGTATAAGGAGGAGGGGAGGAGGGGATCTGAATTGCTATCCTATTAATCACAAATTTTTTCCTGCTTCAACTTCATCTATCAGTAAAATGATGCTAAAAGACTACATGCTACATTCCTTGTAAAGATTCCTAACTGAACCTCAAAGGAGGATGGAAGGATATTGTTTTATAACCTGCATCACTGAGCTATTTTTGGCCAAGAAACTATGTCTGATACAGTTTCAGTCTCTTAGTTAAGGGGAAAATTAATAGGTCCAGCTTTTTAGAGAGTAGATAACTAAGGTTTTGGAATTCTGGGCTCTTTGGAGAGTTCGGTGTGATCAGACAAATACTAAGTAAAGGCACACAGTTACTAATAGGGTGATTTAAAACTTGCCACATTTGTTTTATAGATATACTACATAAATATTATAGTTAGTACTGGTTTCTTAATCTCTATTTTAATTAAAAAATGTAGTTGCTAAAGTAACCCTGAAAATATTCCTACTATAAAAAAAAATAGATACATGGATCAACCCATCCAAACAACTTAGTATCATTTGCAAGGCTACTTCTGTTAGCAGTAATGAGGTATCTTTCTAGATCATCCTATGTGGTTTCAAGTATATGTTTGCATTGTTGTGTGCTAATATTGAATATGTTTTGTATTTATTTATAAATATTGTTTAATGTTATTCAATATTTTTTATATTTATTTTTATATAAACACATATATCTATACAAACATACACAAGAATATGCAAGTCTGTTTTCTTTTCCTCTCCTAACATTGATGATAATAAATTTGTGGAAATTTTTAGAGTGCAGGTGGTACTATAGTTTTCATTTGTATGTGAACAGTTTTATTTGAAAAACTAACATATTTTATATGATTTTTAAAATTCTGCAGAACAAAACCATAAGGAACAGACAATTTACACTCATATCCTGACTACTTCCTAATTTTCCACACAATTCCCTGTGTAACTTTCAAAGGCATTCTATGACTATATACAATATAATTTAATACATACACAAATACATATATGCAAGTGATACACTTTATATAGTTTTGCATTTGTGATATACTTTCTTGTGTGTTAAAATTGTGCATGTATGTATATGTATCATTATTAGCATGTATCTATCATTGGTAATAGAGTTATTATCTAAAAACAATAAAGAGTATATGCAATGTTTTTGAAAACTTGAATATACAGAACTTTGTTTCTTTCATTGATGTGCTATTTTGTAATGTGCATACTTCTTAGTCTTTATACTTTATATTTTCATATGGATAAATCAAAATGTATTCCATCTTCCAGTGAGTGGACCTATATAGTGTTTCCTTTTTCTTCAATAACAAGGAACATTTCAATTATATTTTTAAAAATTATATAATATTGTATATTTGAATAAAAATTGCTATGGGGGGCATAATTTCTGCTCCCATTTTATGGACAATTTAATATCTGATTTTTATCGAAGTGACCCAAAGACATCCTCCTACATACTTCATAGTATACAGGTAAGGTTATTTCTCTAGGGAAAATATCAGAGAAGAATTGTTGAAGGATTATTAAAATTTAATATTAATAGATAATATCCATTTGTCCCCCAAGAAAGCTCTCTTACTCACACCTACTGGAAATGAACAATTTCTGCTCCAAACTTAACATCACTGCAATGTTTTTGAAAATTAGATGAGTGGAAAAAGGGTATTTAATGATTGTTTTCATTTTAAATTCCCTACCTCCTGGTGAGGTTTAGCATATTTTCATAAGATTGTGTTATTTGTCATTTTCTGTAAGTTTACACTCAGTTTTATAGCATTGTGTGTTTTTTATTGCTTCATAAAATTCTTTACATAGTTTGGATATTATTACTCCTTATTTTATAGACTTTGTAAACATCTTTTCCCAACTTGAGGTTTTGCTGTGATGTCTTTACACAGAGGTTTTAAAATTTGATTTAGTCAAATTTATTCTTTCTTCCTTTACAGCTTTCACATTTTATGCCTTGCTGAAGAATATATTGTGCAATTCCCTGCCTATATTTACTTCTATCATGTTTATTTTTAACCTTTAGCTCTTTAATTCATTTTTTCTTTTATTTTTGTGAATTGGGTGAGGTAGCATTCTAACTTTTTATTTTTTATATTGGGTAGTTAATCTTCCAACACAATTTGCTGGTATTCTTTCTCCCACAATCAGTCTAAAATTCTGCCATGATCGTGTCAGACATTTCTATGCATACAGAAGTCTGCTTCTGAATTCGTTTTGCAGTTTCATCGATCTATTTTTTTCCTCAACCAAGACCATGGTGTTTTAATTACTAAGCTTTGGAAATATATTCTGAGATCAGGTTCTGTTGCTCTTACTCCCAGAGGATTCTTCCTTAAAAAATATCCTTGATTTTCTTTTGCATTTTCTGTCTTTCAGATGAGTTATGGTATTAACTTATCAAATATCATTTTAAAAACCTATTGATTTATGAATTGGGGTTACCTTGAATTTCAGGAATGGGCTAGAGAGTACTGTCAGCATTTAAACAAGAAATTATTCCATGTAGTCATGATTTTTAAGAGTATGGGTAAAGAATTTCCATGGTAGTTCAAGAAAACACAGTATCAGTTTCTCTTTGTGTGTTTCCATTTTATACTCTATCTTTTAATAAACTTTTAAAAGACAGGTCTCCATATTTCTCACCATAACATCCATGGAGTAGGAATAATGAAATTTTAAATTAAGGAAAACAGACATTTTGAACTAAGGGAGGGCCAAAACAGATGCAAAACTGACCTGTGCCTCCTTGTTACCCCAATACTTAAAAGAATGTATGATCAGTTTACTAGGGCTTAACCTCATAGACATGTCTTGCCATCCTAGACCAACTACTAACCTAGACTTCACTTATTTTAGGATTTTGCAGTAATACAACTTTAGCTGGACTCATGGTTCACTTTTGCCCTACTTAAAAAGAAGGTTTATTTAGCAAATTAATAGTGTAAATAGGCAGTGGGCATGCTTAAGCCACTTTGAACACTATTTTTAAGGGCTTTAGCAAATTAATTTTATGCAAATGGGGTTGCTAATGCAAGTGCTGCTAATCTGTTCATTAAAGCCAGAGGGAGCAAACTTTATTTTGGCAATTAGTTGAAGTTACTATATGTATTAAAAAGCACCAAATTGCATTTCTTTTAATGTGTATTATAAATTTAGACTTTCACTAAGTCATACATTTCTGCATTTCAGAGTATGACAAAATGAACTTAGTCTTGTGGTTGCTGGGTGGGGGTGAGGGATTGCATTTCTGGGAATCACTAACGTGAAGTTTCACAAGCAGTTTGACTTGGGGGAACATAGATTTGGTCAGTTCGCACCTGTCACTGACATTCACCTGGCCAGGAAGAGCACTGATGTCCCTCTGAGCAAAGGAGGCTGCCTTCCTCTGCCTTTCAAAGACAGAGACAGATTCCCATTACTTAATGAGACAATGATGTGTCCTGATCCATTGTCAAATGTCAGGCTGTTACTGCATTCAACTTCTTCCCCTGCTCTGGAAACACCATGTTGTCCGATGGTGTTCGGAATGAGAGACATAGCAGGTAGCAACTATCGATGTGACCTTTCAGGTTATCTACAGAACACTGAGTGCATTGAAAGGGATAAAGTTGACGTTTGTGGTTATGATCATTCATATTCTCGTCATCTGTCCATTGATCTAAGACACTGGTCACATCACTGTCTAGGAGCCTGCTGACAACGTGACATCTGGTGATAGGCAAAAGCGCAAGTGAATTTTGCCATTTATTATTATAATTACTGTTGAGTCAATTTTCCTTTCCCCAATTATGGGGGCGTGGGGTAGAGAGCTGTCAAAAATAAAGATATGACTGCTTAATGTCACAGTCAAGCTATAGGAAATATTTTGATGTGGAAAAGGGTTCTTTCAGCACCTAGATCTGCTTTCTCTTCCACTATTTACTCCCTAAAATAATTTTTTAGATGGTTACACTTAGTATTCTGGGGAAAAGGGGTCACACTCTATAAGATGCTTTATATCCTTTCTTTCTTTTATTCTCAGCCGTATTCATCGTTCATTGCGGTTATAAATTATCACTGACTTAGTGGTTCTGAATAGCAAACACCACTTTCTGTGGTTAGTAGTCCTGGTGCAGTTTACTGAATGGTTCTGCACAGGAGTCTTCTTCTCAGAAGGCTGCATTCAAGATGCTGACCTGAATCTCCACAAGACTGTAGTCAAGGTGACAGCTGTGCGCAGATGTGCTCCCAAGCTCCCTCACATGCCTGATGGCAGATCCTAACTAGGGGTAAGTGCAGACATCAGTTCCTTGCACATGCACCACTCTAGGGCAACTCTAGCAGCAGGTACTTCCGAGGCAGTGAACTAGCAACACAGTCAGTGCTGAGATGGAAGCCATTTTTGTGGCCTACCCTCAGAAGTGACTTTGTTAGCAGTGAACCACTAGGTGTGGCCACACTCCAGGGGAGAATTTACACAAAAGTTTATTATGAAGGAACCTCCAGAGCCACCTTAGAGACTGCCTACAACACTGAAGCCAATGTAGGTAGGTATCACCTTCCTTATGTTTGTAGAGACTAGGCAACTGAGATTTACAGTTACTGTGTAAGAATACACAGCTAATTACCTATAACAGAGATTAGAATCTGATCATTCTGCTCTTCTCCAAGTCTTTAATCACTACATAATGTTGTCTTTCTAGATTAGGGGTACACACATGCCCTCAGGAGTGCCAGAAACAAACAAAGAGAGGAAGTTCTGCTGTCGCAGGGATAGGTAAATTAGACACATTCTGACTGCTGACTGTACCCCCAGGGACAAAGCACTAAAATTTTTAAATAAAACCACTGGCTTTTTCACTAACTAGCTCTGGTTTTTCTAAAAATTAAAAAAAAATACCTATTTTTTAAATTTTATTCATGATTGTTAATATCTCTGATATGCTCTAACTGGAATAAAAATACCTATTTCATAGGACACTTTTTAAATTAAAGCATATTTGCCAAGATACCTAACTATATGTAATATAATACACCAATTCATGAACACATACCTCGTGTACAATTGGTGCTTGGTTAATTTCCCTTACTCCCATATACACCCAACTGTGGAAAATTAACAGACAGAAAAGTATTTTCTTCAAGCAGAGATTTTCTTGAATTACTAAAGTCATTTTGATGGCCATTCCTGGTTAAGCTGAGAGTCAAATCCTGAAAGATATTCCATTCTTCATTAGTGAGAATTATAAACTTCTTTACCCAAAACCTTCACTCATATTCAAAGACATATGCTATGATAATAGGTCAGGAAACAGTCGAACTCTGTGCCTGGATCAGCTATTTCATATATAGGGATTGGTGTGTATGGAGGTGAAACACATTTGGATGGGCAATTATTCTTAGTTTTATTTCTGTCAACCTCTCACCCATGTTTTTTTTCTGAATTGAATACCATATATTGAAAAATTACTGTAGGTAAAACAGAAACATGTACTTTTCCACCCTATTCTCTTCCCTTGCCTATCCTAGACTTCCATTATCTTGAGTTCAATTATCCCTGTAAAATGCAGTTCTTTGTGGTGTAATTTTTGATCCCCAATATCATAACTCATTACGAAGGCCTGATTCGTAAAACACTGAAAGGAGCAGAAGCGTATGAGTGTAAGTGGCAGTTTCTATTTCCTCTCTGTATGTACTTCTTCTTCTTCTTTTTTTTTTTGTAAGCACAGACATTTCTTGGAGATATTTTGTTACAGAAAAATCTCCACCAAACTTTTGATAAAATACACTTCATTCTGTGGCTTATCTAAAAATGAGCATGTTGCTGGCGTTGGGTGGTTTCACACACTGAAGTGTTAAGAGATTAGCTGTACTGTATCCTGAGCAGCTTATAATCATTGATGGTTTTCTTAAGCTGGTTTTTCAAGAGGGGAGGTGGTTAGTCTTGTTGCCCCCATGGATATAGGGACAACAGACACCCTGAGACTTGAGTACTAACTCATTTTTTCTTCAAACTGTCATGGATGCAACACTAATTAGATTACCTGACATTTATAAAGCAACTACTTTGGGAAAATCACTAAATATTTTCCTCTATTATTTAATACTTTTATCACACCTATGAATCCTATGAATTATTATTATCATTATCATTTTTTTTTCTATTTCGGGAGATAAATTTAAGGGCTTTGAATGATTTTCCCAAGATTATATAGATAGTATTTCACAGAGCCAAGATTAGAATTTAGATCTTCTGACTCCAATTAAAAAATCTTTCTGTTCTATGTCAAATGCGGGTGGGGAAGTGTGGCCACATTTTAAAATTAGTTTGCCATTAATTATATGGATAAATATCTCTGATGACATTGGTTCTTCATTCATATTCTAAGGAAGTAATTTCAAGGGTCTTATTGTTTTGTGGGAGAGCAATAGGAACTTCTATTTTAAATTTCAAATACTCTGCCAATTTCCTTACCCAAATTGCCTGCCATTAGAACCACCAGATTAGCATTCAAGGACAAGCTGTTCTCTGGGATTGAAACTAGTCATGGCTGGGAAAGAGAACAGAGAGCCAACTCTTGACTAAGATAATAGGGGGCAGGAATTTTGTGCATAACTGAGGTTTGTAATGAATCTTGATTTTTTTTTTTAATATTAGATAGCAGGTGCAAACTTTTACTAAAAAAAAATCATATATTTTTGGGGGAGGGGGTTCTACTAAGCAGCAGCAACATTAAAAGTTCTATCAGAATTTGATTCAGCCACGGTAATAGATACTCCCCAAATGGTAAACTGAATGGCTAACTTCTCCATCATCTACCAACAAACTGGAGATGGCCAACCCAGGCGTACACTGTCAGGACCAGAGTGTGTTAGAAGCTGCATCTGAGGGTGTGCTTCTGCCCAATAGGACTGGGAGTAGCAGCCATCATGAACACATTCTAAGCAGCAGTATGGAAGAAGAGAAGAAACAAACTTTACCTCCCTTTAAAGTGATTTCCCAGAAGGCTTGTTTGACAAGGGCCCCTGTAGCACAGTGAGTAGCATTAACCCCATGGAGCGCTGGGAAATGTAGTTTTATGTGAAGATGCCAATACAATGGAATGAAAATGAAGGTTGTGTTCATTTGAGTGAGAAAAGAAAAGGAAAACAATTCATGTTAAATTTCTTCCATGTCCCATTCCACCACACTGACCCTTCTTGGCTTTTTGATCGATGTTTCTTTCCTGACCACCTTTATCGTCTCACTGACAATAACCTGGCTACCTCAGAAACTACTGGTAAGAGCATAACCCACCGAATATAAACATTTTTGGTCTTCACATTTACTAATTTTTCTTGTGTTGGTTCTGCAGTAACTATGACATTTTATCTCCCTCAGCTTGGGTTAAATCAATTGTAAAATGAATGAGTGTGGATGAGGTGTTCTTAAGGCCCCTTCCAGTCCAGGAAAAGTCAATGATCTTGCCGACTCTGCTGGCATAGGCGTTGATAAAAATGTTTCAGAAAGCCCATTCTTCTAACCGCACAGTGGTGAATAGAGTCCATTCCTAAGAATGATAACAGGCCCTTCCAGTGCTCTGCTCACTGCTAACAGCCACCCAATTGTCTAGTCACCTTGCAATTTGAAAGGCACTACATTCTCCGCACTCTCAAGAAGAAGGAATTCCTACACAATTTGACTTACACATAGTTCATTCTTAATTAGCTAACGCAAGGAGAATTGATGGCATGGATAAATACAGATTACAGTTAATCAACAATCACTTATATTGAGTTTTGGCACTGCTGCATTTTTTTGTGGCACAATGGCTTCTTCATAATTATGTATTCTTATGCTGAAAAATTGACACACTTGCAAATGCAGTTGATTCACATTGCATCCAGAAAGAAGCCCACAAGGAGGAAACCAGCCAAGAGATAGTGGGAGGTGATCCACATGCAGATAATTGAGAAAGTAAGTTATGTACTATTTTTTTATTGAAAATGTCTTGGAGCAGTTTATAAAAGCACATGTGACATGTGTAAATTAGAATTCCTCTATTCCCTTCAATCAAAATCTTATGCCAGGGCAACTTATTCAGATAGATGCATTTGTCTTTGGAAAGTTTGTAACTAGTCAAGATAGACTGTTAGTATGTGCAAAACTTTTACAAATACGGATAATAACAGCTCCCCTGCTGTATCAATAAATCACCAGAGCCCCTATGTGAGAGACTGACAGCAGCTGTCAGAACGCAGTTTCTTTGAAATGCTTTATAAATATCATCTAAAGAGCCAGATTGTTCTTTAACAGCCTTGTTATCCTAATGAAATCACTCTGCTTCCTAATCTTTGCTCCAGACACCACCAAGGTTGGCCAAAGGAAGCCCCATCTCCCCAAATGACTCTAAACACCAAGTTTGGATGACAGATTAATGATTGGATCTGCCTCCCCATTAATTTATTTGCAGGAGACACCTGTGCCAATAACCTCGTTAGGGTTTGGAGCTTGTCCCTAGAAAGGCATGCTTTCCTCTCACGGAATCTGCTTCCCATAATTCTTAATTACTTTCTATTGCCTGGTGGGGAAAAGGCGCATGACATGGAAAATTTTATAGGGTCTAATCATTAACCAACTCTGTTCTTTAGTGGAGTTAGGGTATTAGAGAAAATGGTCTGTCTCAATCCCCCTAGCTACTTTCAAAATCATTGGCTAAAGGAATTTTCCATGTGCATTTTCTGCTTGAGAGTCAGTCCCTCAAATATAATGGCAAACCCTTTCAGAGCACTTAACTTTGTGTCTGCTACTGCTTGCTCCCTTTCTACGGGATCCATGTAGTCTCTCAGAAACTCCATCAGGAAATTGTTGTTGTTGTTCTCATTTTATGAATGAGGAAACTGAGTCACAGAGACATGTTCCTTGTCCTGGTGGTGGAGCTAAGATTTAGATCTGACTCTTTTCTATCATGCTCCTCTCCCTCTAGAAGAGAGACTTCGTGAAGGAGAGAAATGACTTTTGAACTTTGCCATCTATGTTTTTGAATATTGATTCACTCAATATTGGAGCTAAAGGGAGTTCTGAGATATCTCTTCAGAATTATAAAACCAAGAGGGTCAACATTATATGTTCTAATTTCACTTAGCACCTGAAGACCTGCTCTGTGTATTTAGCTCTATCTCTCTAGTCCTATGAGTCCCAACCTTGACTGCACAGTAGAAGCACTTGGGGGAGCTTTAAAGAACTCTGTTTACCACTCTGTTTCTCTCTGTTGCTCTGTCTCTCTCATTATCTCTAGTTCTATCTAGCCATCATCTATTGATCTATCTGTCATGTTGCTATCCATCATCATCGTCGTCACCTATAATTATATAATATCAGTCAATGATAAGTCTATGAAGAAAAGTTAAAATAGGAAGAATGAGGGTTGTTGAAGACAAAGTGTTCTTTAAAGTATGGTGTCACTTCTGAGGTGACATTTGAGCAAAATATTTGATCAAGCCTTGTTAATATCTGGAAGGATTTTTCCAGCATAAGGAATGTCAAGGGCAAAGACTCAGAGATGGGATAACCCATGCTTACTTTGTTTTTTTTTCTTTTTCTTTTTAATTAAAATATTTTAAAATTTACATATACTTGCCATTAATTGTAATCCCCATGTATTCCCCATCACCATCTCACCAGTGCACCATCACCTCAGT
>JAGFMF010011638.1:6382214-6478799 GCA_019455555.1 Galemys pyrenaicus | reverse complement strand
TGTTGAAAGCTTTCTCAGCATCTATTGATATAATCATGTGGTTTTTTTTCTTCTTTTTGTTGATGTGGTGGATTACATTTATTGACTTTCAAATATTGAGCCATCCTTGTGTTCCTGGGATAAATCCCACTTGGTCAACCCATGCTTACTTTGAAGAAAGAGTTCAGGAAAGCTAGAGACTAGTTGAGAGACAGAGAGGGTAAAAGATGAAGTTGAAGAGGAAGTCAGTTGCCAGACAGTATGAGATCTTGCAGAACATGGTGAGAGTCTGGATTTGATGCCCAGCATATAGAGAGTTGTTGGAGTTTATCCCACGGGAGTGTGGAATGCTCTTACTTATACTTGAGAAGGATTGCAATGAGCATGTGTAGAAAATGAACTGGAAGATCCACCTGCAGAAGATGAGGGCTAGTTAGGAGGTGTATATAGTCACGCAGGAGAAAGAGGTTATTGACTGTGACTCTGGCATGAGCAGTAGAAGACGGAGAAGGGATATGGGGCTTGTTGATGGATGAACATGGGGGGAGGGGGGAAATGTGGAGACAAAGTGACTCCTAGGTATTGTTCCTGGAACACTGGACGATACTATTACAGAACTTGAAAAAAGAGGACTGAAGATTAGGATAATTATTAAGTGGGAATAGAAATCAAGAGATCTGCTTAAGACATTAAGTTTGGTTTGCTTCCCAAATGGGACTGTAAGGTGGAGAGTTTAACCATCAAATCTGGAGCTCATGAAATATAAATAAAAATCTGAAATTCATCAGCATACAAATAGGTCATTTCTGAATGCTATATCTGTCCTAAATCATATATTTAAAAAATATTTACTCCTTAAATACTTGGTGAATATATATTTTTAGGTGCTTTAATCAAACTTAAATACAACCCAGACTACCAAGCTTTGCAGGCACCTAGCTGTTCCCTGTCCTATCCCAAATTTGACACAAAGCTATTTAGTTCTCTTTCAAATTCCAACCCATTTTTATTTTCATTTCAGTTTCAAATTCTTTTCCTCATCTCCTCTTATCTTTACTAGACCATCCCCACTCCTTACAAAACCAGTCATTTCTGAAAGGGATTTTCTTTTACAAAGACACTAAAATCCTTCAATGTGAGTTGAGCTATGAATGTCCAGGGATTGGAGTGGTTCAATGAACTGATAACAGTCTTCTCACCTCTGGGATGCACGTTTGAATATAGCCTTTGATTAAAGTGGCTCTAAATCATCCTGATCATCATTGCCCTTATTATAAAGTATGCACCATTCTAATTTGTTTCCAGATACCTTAGAAGTTTTTTTATCATTTGTGTAACTGTCTGCCTATGAACCTCTCATTAGATTTGCTATCCTACATCTTCTGCATTTGAGTGCATATGCAGGAATGGCATGATGAGAAATAGAAATCTGGCAATCTTTTTTTTATTGAGGTAACATTGGTTTACAACACTGTATATAATTCAGAGGTATAAGATCACACCCCATCAAGTGTATTTTACCATTCCCCATCCATCACCAAGGCATAGTCCTCTACCATAGTCCTCGCAATAGTTTTTTAAAATAAAATCTGCAAGTAGAAATTTATCCACTTCTCAAGATATTCAAGAATTATGTACATACTTCTCTTTCCTCTCTGTCTCTTTCTCTCCCTCTTTCTTTCTCTCTTCCCTTACTCCCTCTTTGCATTAGGTATATTGTCACTAACATACTGTTCTTATTGATAAAAATAAGCTAAGAAACACAAATTGACAAATATTTTCAATTCTGGTTCATGTCCACACTATTTTCATTATGTATTGATGATAGAAAAATGACTGAAAAAATACTCACTGAAATTAAAATGCATGGATAGAAAGATAAAGTATTACACTGAGATTCACACATCAATGGCATGAATGTAGCAAATGGGTAAGGTCTTAGTTAATAACTTGGAAAATATATGGTGGGGGAGACCAACTGGCCCACGATCTAAGTGGGCTACTAGCAGGGAAAAGCAGCTAGATAGCACCAACAAACAAGCTTCATTAATAAAAGCACAATGTCTAAATGGAGGGCAGTGAGTATCTCTAGCAAAACTATATCTGGATTTTATATGCATAGTGGAACTACAAAATATTGAAAACATAGGATAATTTAATAAGATAATGGTGGTAGTGACAAGTGCAGAATAATCTCATTATCTTAGGAGCTGATAAAGCAAGTATCTCCCTTTAGCCTGTGGGAGAAGTAAGAGGAGTAGGGGAGCTGGAGATACTGGAAGGACCTATCTTTGGATATTGGAAGGACTACTGATGGATTAGCTTCATCTCATGTAATTGTAGTGGATACAACTCAAAACAGCAAGAGGATCTGTGACAGTGACTTTTAACCCTTGCTGTCTCTCAGAATCATCTACGGAATTTTCAGAATAAGATTTCTCATCCTTATTGATTCTGACTCCATAACTCTTGGTCAGCTTGAATAATCTGTAGTTTGGAAGACATTTTGTGGAGGGTGATGCTCAGATTGTTTTTGAGAACAACTCTAAGGAAGTCAATTTCAGTTTACTATAAAAATGCATTCCTTACATTTACTAAAACAGATATAGAAATCTGACTGCTTTGTGAGAGAAGTCAGCCCCTTTATAACTGGAAGGTTCCAAGCAATGGCTAAATGTTGAAGAGATTTGTCCTTTAAAATCAGGTTGTATTTGCCAACTCCAGAGGCCACCAGGCACTTGGAGGATTGCAAACTATAAAGGAAAAATGACACTAAGGTGCATTTATTCCTAGTGCGGGGATAGTGTAGTGCTCAAATATCTATTGAATGAACACAAGCAAATACCCATAAGGCAGAAGGTGACAGCAACACAGTGGCTGGAATCTGATTTCTAAGTGTTGTTTGTAAGGCTATGTTGCTTCACACCCAACCTTCACTTCCCTCCACAACAGCACACTGGTTAACTCTTCGATCTATCGATCCAAGGTCACGGACAGCCAAAATCAGCTGAAACATAATGTAAACAGTAAAATAACATGAAACTGTCTTCTCAAGAGAGAAAACAATGCAAATTCATACAGAAAATCGGTGCTATCACATAGCAGTGCCTGCCCCAGCCTTGCATCCAGCCCACAGCCACGCGCCCCTCCCCCAGCACCTCTTTCAAGCCAGTATCCAGTCTGTTTCTCCATATGCATTTGGATGACACAACATGAAATTGTCTTCTCAAGAGAGAAAACAACGCAAATTCATACAGAAAATTGGTGCTATCCCATAGCAGTGCCTGCCCCAGCCTTGCATCCAGCCCACAGCCACACTCCCTTCCCCCAGCACCTCTTTCAAGCCAGTATCCAGTCCATTTCTCCATATGCATTTGGACTCACCAAGATTCTTAGTATCTGTTCCCTTCAGAAAATAATCTTATAAACTTTTAACCTCAAAAGCCTTTGATTCAAGCAGGAAGAAGATTTTTTAAGAGGACTTTTCTGTCAACTCAAAACCAGCAATATTTCTTTGCCATCTACCATGTTTGCCTCCACTTCTGAGGGTTTGTGAACTGTTCTCCTTCCTTTTCACAAATCCAAATCCTACCAATTTTTTTAAGATTCAACTTGCACTGTATTTTCAAATGGGGTTTTTCTGGGTAACTCCAGAATTTGTGAATCTTTCCAGCCTGACTCCTATAATATTTACATTCCAATTCCTCCATTTGTAACTTAATCAACTCCTCCTTTGAAATGTTGTCTAACAATGTCAGCTTCTGAGAACAGTTGAGATATTACTTTTCTTGGCATTTTCCAGTGTTTTGACCTGGGTGGCACATAGCATATCTCCTCAGAAATGCACAATGGTTGATTTCACATGTGATTAAATGCATCAATCTGGTTATGCTGAAAAGGCATCTGACATTAGAATTCCTTTGATAATTTCTACATTAGAGAGCCATGGTCTCAGAGGTGTGCATGTGTGTTTATATATATGCTGTGCTTATGCTCAGACTCCCCTGCCTTCCAGAAAGTTCCATGTCTAATTTTGACTCATCTCCATTTTCACCACAGGCTTTACTTTCACCCAAGGCTGAAGAGGATGATCAAGTCCAACTTGTCAGAATTTGTTACTTGCTAGCACAACATTCACACCTTTGACAGAGCTGTCAGATTTTTGTCCTCAAACCAAATGTGCCCACAAACTGATGTCCCTCCCTCCAACCCTGAGGGATAGTACTTTAAATCAACTCTCAGAAAGAGTTCAAGTAAGTGGCTCTGTAACAGCAAAGCCAAAGGAGGGCAACTCTTCATTCACAGTCCATCTCACTACTCACAAAATTACCCCATAGAGCGTGTCCACAGAGATAGTAAAGGGAGTCAGAGGTCAGACTACGTAATTGCTTAATGCCTTAATGTAAGACATGCAATCATCTAAGTCAGTATTTTTAAAACGAGGAAGCTAGATTGGTAAATGTGATAAGGAAAGGTTTTCAATGACTTTCAGAGACCCAACTCCATGAAAGAATAGTAGTAAATAATTTTTAAAATTAATCTATGCTCTAAATAAGGCCCTGTTTTGGGTTGTCTGACAATGCAATGCATTAAAAACAATAAATAACAAGAGCGATACCTAAGTGACAAAAAGGAAAATGAAAGCAAATTCCCAAATAGATACAGGTCAGATTGGGGCTTCTAACTTTTAAAATACTACAGAAAAGATTACTTCTCACTGATGTAGGTCAAACAATAGCGGGAAGATCTCATTTGATTCATGAAATATTTTATGTAGGTAATTCTGAAAATAGGGAGTATATTTAACATGCCATCCTGCTCCACCATCTTTAAATGAAGCATCAGTCCTGAGCTCGTAGTTGAGGTGTTCCCAGATAGGTGAGAGATATTGCTAGACTATTTTCCTGGGTAAGATGTGTTCTATAGCACATGGGCCAGAGAGAAAGACAATGTTGAATGGCACAAGTTTTCCTGTAAGAAACACTGATGGTGCATCCTCACAACCCCCAACCTGAGAGAGGACAAAGAAAAATGAATACTCTCAATGAGGAATTGGCCTCCTGCAGCTGTTGTGCCACTGATTCACAGGACAGTGGTTGCTATTTCTGCAATCTTTATAGACTTATTAATGCGCAAGCTACCACAGCAGCAAGAGCTGAGCCTCAAGGATGAATTCAACCATGACAAAAAGATATATAACTAATTTAAGTGAATTAGTAACCAGAATGAGGTAAAAATAAAGAGAATACCCAGAGCATGAACTAGAACTTGCAAGGCAGACAAATGGTAACTTGACTCACCGATCTTCTATGAGTTTTATGCTTTTAGGTCCTATGTTGATTTTTATGGCTGGTATAGGATAGTGACCCAGTTTCATTCTTTTTCATGTAGAGAGTCAGTTTTCCCAACACCATATATTGAAGAGACTACCCTTTCTCTATTGTATAATCTTGGTTCCCTTGTCAAATGTTAGTTAACTATATATGCAAAGATTTATACTTTGCCTTCTTATTTTGTTGCAGTGGTCTATACATCTATCTTTTTATGTAATTACCTTACTGTTTTGATTACTATATCTTTGCAATATAGTTTGAAACCAAGATTGGATTGTGATGCTTCTAGTTTTGTTCTTCTTTCTCAATATCACTTTGACTAATCAAGGTCATTTATAGTTCCATATGAACTTCAGAATTTTTTTTCCACTTCTGTGGAAAATAACTTTGGAATTTTGATATAGATTACAATCTACAGATGGCTTTGTATACTTTAACAATATTAATTTTTTTCAATAAATGAACATAGAACATCTTTCTTCTTCAATTTTTTCCATCAAGGTTTTATAGTTCCAGTGTGTAGACCCTGAGTCTTCTTGATCAAATTTTTCATGTATTTTGTGTGTACAGAAGTTCAACTGACTATTTTTGTATGTTGGTTTTGTATCCTGCAACTTTACGAAATTCTCTGTTTAGTTCTAACAGTTTTCAAGTGGAATCTTTATAGTTACATATGATCAAATTATCTGCAAACAGAAATGATTGTTGCTTTCTTTCCAGCTTTTATGTTTTTTCTTTTACTTTACTTCCTCCCCCCACCCCCAATTACACTGGCTAGGACTTCCAGTACTATATAGGAATTTAAAAATAATAATAATTAAAAAACCTCAGTAACTTATTTCTAAATATTTGTTCTGTATTCCATGCTAGGAGTTTAAGACTACTTACCATCAACATAACATTTTCCGTATGTTATGTCTCTTAAGCACATTTTTGCAACAGTTTCTCAGGTGAAAATAGTTATCTTCATTTTTAAGATGAGAAAATTAACACAAGTCTAAATACCTACTAACATAGTGAGTATTCAAATCTAGCCAGAATGACTTCAGTGTTTGGACCTTTCCCCACTATGCCCTATCTCTAAGTTTACAAAAACAAACAAGCCTCGCATCCTTGTCCTTACCTGCCTGCAGTTTGTCTGTTTATCAGCAGAGCAAGCACATAAGTAGACATCAGCTCATTTAATCCTCATAACATCCCCATGAGGCAGAAACGTCTATTTTTAGCGATAAGACAATTAAAGCCCAGAGCGAAGTTAAGCTCTTCACAGGGTGAAGTGACAGGCTACCGCAGAAGCTGTTCTAAACTCCACCTCATCATTTTGTTCTATCTGAAACTTCTGGGCTTTGAGTTTTCTTACTGAATCAGCCTATCTGGGGGCATGCAACTTCAGAGAAGTTCCAGGCTTCTCAAACACCAAAAATTGAACAATCTGACTGCAAAAAGATTGATGAGTTCCTTCCATTATAAATATAGCACTAGACTTAAAAAAAACAGCTTTTCTTCCAAGCAAAGAACTCCAAGGTATGGGGGTTCTTGCCACTGGGATCAATGAAACACCTTTTTGCTTCTTTTGCAGAGAGAAAGAGAGATTCAAAAGTTTTGAGTCCCAAAAAAACAACAACAACACAGTCTTTGTTATGCAAGTGTAATTCCAACTCCTCCAGCCTCCAGCATGTGTTCAAATATAATTCACCCAACAAGAGACTGCAGGCTGCCCACTGACAAACCTCAGGTCACAGATGTCCTAGCCATTTGCGAGATGTGGCCTAGTTCTGTTTTCCTCTCAAGGAAAACAAATCTACCACATACTTGGAGACAGGAAGTAAGGGATAAAAGCTGGTTCTCACATTTCTATTTCTAAAGGCTTCTGAGATCAGCTTCCTATTCGGGTGGGGTCTCTCTGCTCCAGCCCACCCATCTCTGGCCCTGACCCCGCTGTGCTGGGTCCAAGGACTGTGTCATCACCTGGAGTGAAAGCTGACAGCAATGAGCCCAGGCACGGAGTGGCGAGACATGCAGACATGGTCACACCTGACTGACCAGCAGCCATCGGTGGCAATTAACACGGAGCCTTGAGGATCTTTGTGGACAGGCACAAGTTCCCTGGCCCTGCTGTGCTTAGATGGTTTCCACTGTCCCCTGTAGTCAGGAAGTGACATAGTCCCTCCTTCTTGCTCTCTTCTCATCTCTCGTGACCCGATCACCCAGCACAGACATCTACACAGCACAGTTTGGTTGGAGCAGATGCGAGAGGAACTGAATGAGAAGTCCCAATTCAAGGGAAATCGCCTTTTAAAAAAAAGCTATATTATTTTCCAGACGTATGAATTTTAGCTTAGTAGGTATAACCTGCTAAGGGAACGTTCCTGCCGCTATTTCCTTTTCTTTGTGGTAATTTACATCTGGAATTGGATCCTGCAATTTGGTCTCTTTAGAAGTCTGCTGTTTTCAAGGAAACTGAAGGAATGCTAAGCTTTGCTTTTTAAGTGTCTTTGGTCACTTAATTCTCACAAAACTTGAGATAGTCAGGTGGTTTTGATTCTTAAAGTGGTTGGTAAAAGTTAACATCATTATGTACAGGAAATTAACATTGCAGCATAAAGAAACTGACTCATTTTAGCAGGGTTAGCTATTGAGTTTGGAGCACCGGAGTGGGGGGGAGGAATTAATGAAGGAAAGCACTTTCCAGTCTCTGAAAAGATAAATAAAGAGAGGGAAGAAACTGTCAGTGACTTTCTGCCCTTAATATTTGCCTACAGTCACAATTAACTTCCCTTAGTTTGATCATTCTCAGTGTACCTCATTAAATACATTCACAAATATTTAGAGCATTCCCTCTACATGCAAAGAAGGGACGTGTGCAGTGGGGATGAACGAGTGCAGATCAATGTGACAAACACTCACCAGGTCCCCAGTGTGTCAGTGAGTGTCCTAGGCATCGGGCACAGGGACTAAAGCCAAGAGGGCATACAGACGCATGTAAAGGGAAGTGTGAAGATGTGGACATGAAGGCGGGGCCCATGAAGTCAAGTCTGCAGTCACAGAGTTACAAGGGCGTCAGGGATGGAACAGACAGAAAACACACCTGGCAGATGCCACACTGCATGATCGTATATGCCTGCAATGGAGGGGCAGGGGAGACACCTGCATGGAAAAGAAAGCAGAGTGCCTGTTCACCCCTTTAGAGTGTGCAGAGTGCCAGTCATGGAGACCGGGGGCTGGGCATTGTTTTATTTTGGGGGGACATATCTATGTATATAAAATCTCCTGTGGTCTCCAGGCTGATGTCTCTTAATTTTTTTTTTTTAAGTATAGAGGTCCTCTTTGAGGGATTTAATTCAGCGTATTTAATGCAGAGTTTGGGAAGGGACTACCGTGGTCCACTTGGCATTGCATTAGGAACAAAAGAGTCTAGTTCATGCCTCAAAGTATTCCCTTTTGCCTTCTCAAAACCTGGGTTGAAAAGTAAATGCTATGGACAAATAGGAGGCTTTTCGGGGGTGTACCAAGGATAACAGACTTGAGCTGTTTGAAAGTGGAATCACTTACATTTTGAGACATGACAGAGACAGTGCTTTCTTGCTGAGAAACAGTCCCTGCAGGTAGCCTTGGTTGTGGGCTCCTGACGTGCATCCTTAATGTGAAAAGAGACAGGTATTGCATGGTTGTCAGGCCAGAGGAGAAAAGTAGTGAGGAAAATGTATAGGATAACATTTGAATTTCTCTTCTCTGCCTTTCTAGCTTTTGGGGTCAGTGTCTTCATATCTGTAAACTTGGCTTCATCTTTTGTAAAAGGGGAATTATATGGACCCACAGGGCTATCACAGCCTCAGGGATGATGGGTGAGCAGAGCACCTGACACAGAGGAGATGACCACTAAGTGTTACAGACAATCGTGATGATCATTGTGAGGTTGCTGTGCTGCTGATCTGGAACAGTCTGTATGATTTGCTATTGGTAGCTGCTGGTCAGAAAATAAGAGCTAAACAAACAAAATTGGATTCAGGCTTTACTAATTTAAGCTCATGCTTATAGTTTGGAGTCCAGCTTTCCAGAACTGTCTGCACATCCTTAACCTCCTAATTCCTTTCTAAATATTTTCAGTGGCTCTACCAAGAAAAGTCCCTAAGGAGGATTTATTGCTAATGTAGGGGATCTAGAGAATTAAGCATGTCAGGGCATCAACACTAGGAATGCCTCTTGACATTGATTTTTCCTTTCTGTGAAATGGGGATAAATGGATCCTCCACCGGTGAAAGGCACCTGGGCAAATAGCAAATAAAGTTAAGCAGAAAACAAGACAGGAAGTTAGTGAATGCATCGGTAGCTTTTGTTGTGTAGCAAGCCAACCCAGAGTTTATGACTTAAATGAGTTAACTCACCATTCCATGGGTTGGCATTTTATACTGGGTTCATTTGGGTAATTCTTTTGATAATCTTGCCTGGGCTCACTCGTAAGTCTTTAGTCTACTGGTAGATGGACTGAGGACTGGATGGTTTAGGACAGACCCACCTAATAGTTGGCCTGTAGCTGACTTAACTAGGTTTTTCTCTATGTGCCCTCAGGATTCCAAATGTAGCAAGCAAAGGCCAATACTAAAACCACAAGCATATTCTGAGCCTCTGTAACATGTCTGCTAATGTCCCATTAGCCAAAGTAATTCACATGGCTAAACCTAGATTCGATAAATAGAATGTGGTAGAATGACAAGCCTCTCTATGGGAGAAGCTGAAAACATGTTAGTCATTTTTTTTAAAAAATCTGCCACACTGAGGAAATGTATATGAAATAGGAGTTTCAGTCTACCAACTAGGCAGACAAAAAAATAACAAGTTATAAAAAGCTAAACAATTAGAGAGCACCTGGTGAGACTAGTATTGACTGGGGTTACTCAATAAAGTTTCATCAAGATTAGATTAAAGGGATTATGCTCAGTGAAATAAGTCAGAAGACAAAAAGAAAAATACCTAATGGTTTCACTCCTAGGAGGAATATAAAGGAACCAAGTAAGCGACCAAGGAAAAGAACAATAATAATAATAAAACACAACAAAAACAAAAAGAGAAGGACAAATTGGAGACACTTGGAAGGGAGGGGTGAAGGAGTGAGTTGAGGGCAGAAAGGAGCACAAGGGACTGAAGTGATGGTGCACTGGCGAAATGGTGGTGGGAAATCCATGGGGACCACAATTGATGTCAAATATATAAAAATAAAGACAAAAGATTAGATTATTTTGAGTAGAACTTCTGTAATTAGGGCTGGAAGGTAGAGGGAGATCGCTTAGTACAGTCGAGCCATACTATAAAGGAGGTTTGCTATTGCTGTTATTAAGGAACAAGCTAAGTGTTGCTGGGTTCACTGGAGTGAAGAATTTAAGGTGTGTGATTATAGGGAAGTTGGACAGCTAGTTGATCAGTGCCAGTGAGAAGAGGATCTTTAATTAATACCTGCTTCTCTGGATGCTAAAAGGCATAAATTCTATTCTTGAGTTCACCACTCACTAGATAGCAAAATCTTGTACAAATTATTTCACATCTTTGAATATTTACTCACAAGATGGAGACTCTGAAATAAAATCTTTTCATTCAGTTTTCACATTAAAAATCGATTTTACTTTTTAGTGAATGCGTTTATCACCTGCATGCTTAGAACTTATAGAATAATGTAGAAGCAGCCTATTTCTCCAACACATATTCAGTGTGTGATGGACCCTGTGTCAAGAATAGGAAATATCAGCAGACAAGATAGAGAAGGTCTACGTCATATGTGGTGGGTGGCGTGGGGGCAGGAGGAGGAACAAACAAGGAAGCAAATCAGTCACCAAGGCAGTTAGCGATCATTTAAACATCATGAGAACAATATAGGGGGTGATGAAGTAGATTAAATATGTGTGTGTATGTGTCAAGAGGATGTTAATTATTATAATCACAGAGTTCCTCTCTGAGAGATGACATTTAAACTAAGACTAAGGAGAAACTAAGGAAGAAAACTAAGGAGAAAAAGTTCAACATGTAAAGAACAGACACAGGAGACTGTCCAGGCAGAGAAAACAAAAAATCTGAACACCATGAAGCATAAAAAAGTAGAAATGGGAAATTGGGGGGGTTATAGGTCAATGTTATGACATTTTGTCATATCAAAGAAGAGAACCTCAAGGACAGGGAATCTCCACAAGCCAAGTTCTTAAGCACCAAATAATTCTATGAACAAAGACCATAAACAAAATCCTTAAAGATACTCAGAGCAGTTGGAGACATGGAGAAATTAAATTCCACTTTCAAAGGCACAAGCAATGCCAATGACACATTCAAAAAGGGACCGCACAATAAGTGTATAGAAACCAACGTAGTTGCCTACATAAAGAACTTGCAGATAAACTCAAATCTCAAACTTCAAAATATGCCTAAGAAGACAGAGACTGACAATGCAAAGCTCACGAAATTGGAAACAACAATGAAAGAAAAATCTTTATTTGGAAAAAAAAAATCTGTATTTCTTCAAAGACAAAAGAGACGCATGTTTTGGGATGTTTGCCACAACATTTAGCAGGTAGGGTACAGAAAGAAATCCTAGGTATTCAACTCTCATTTGTCCTCTATCTTTTTTATCCAATATAATGATTCCTAAAAAAATGAAGCTTGTATAACAGAACATTGAACCAGACTTTAAACTTCAAGATAAGCAACAATCATGGAGATCTTGGTGTAGATGGAGGAGGCTTAGGAAAAGAATAAGTTGAAGTGTTGGGATATGCATGGGCAGGTTTTCCCTCCCAGGAGACAGCTATTTGTTACTAAACATTCTTATCTGTGTTATGAGCCTGTATCGTAACACACCACCTGTGTGGTGGCTTTTGTCTAAGAATCAAAGGCAAATAAATATAAGTTCTTTAGCAGAGTATGTGGTGACACTATGGAATCATTTCCATTATGACAGAAGTTTACATTCTTAGGGAACATCTTTGTCAAAAACTATCTTTTCATTTCTACCGTCATTTATCAAAAGGCCAGTCATTTTCTTCAAGGACGGCCTTTAACTAATAATTCATCCTCATCATCGTCATTCTCAGCTTCAACAACAACGATACAGATTGTACCATGCTTTGGCACATCCTCACATGATCTTTACAAATGTCTGTGAGGCAGGCAATGATGGTATAGTTCTACCCCCTTTTACAGATTAGAAAGTGGCTCAAAAGTGTGAGTAATAAGTCAAGACAGCAAAACGAGGGAGTCACACAAATATAACAGAAACCAAATCTTTCACCCCCAATTTAGCACTTTTTATGCTTAATCACCTTGTATGAATGAACTATGCTTCCAAACTTAAATGCATTCTCCCCATCCACATTATTTATGTGGAATAAATAATTCATAGTTCTGATGTGAGAATGTACCATATTTCTAGGAGGATTTGTCTGGGTGGGATTATAACTCCAACATGCTAATTCCATAAAAATGATAATGTCCCTATTTTTCCTCTTTCCCATGCTCATAACATACATGCTGTTCCTCTGATGAAGCCCTGCCCAAGTCTTGCTTGACCTGAGCGGCGAAAGGTGCAGTGGGGTCCAACACTGTGAGTTCAAGGGGCTCTGTCACCATGAGCTTTGTACTGTGTGGTTGGGAAGTCGCTACAGTCAGTCCCAGTGAGGGCCTGCTTCTAGGCTGGTGCTTTCAGGACCTCCTGAAGATAAACATCTTAACAGATCTCCATTATCACTCCAGAGCAACCAGTTCCTGGGTAATCCTCAGTGTTTGACCCATCTCGCCAAGTTGCTCTAAAACACAGCACCGTTCTATTGCCACAAGATGATTTGTAAGGGGAATTCTTACCAGTGAAGGAGGGAAATTGGAGTCTGGCATTTCTTGTTAATTTGATAGTTATTTCTTAAACAAACAACTCACAGGCATTTGAAATGAGGTATTTATTTTGCTTCTGATGCTCCCGTCTCAGAGCAAAAGCAAATGTACTATTAATTCTCATTTGCAACACTAGTTGGATTTTTCAATTTCCATCTCAATTTACTTTTCTGCTATGTGGTGCTGTGGGTATGCATTTAGGGTCTGGAGATTTCAGAAGAGAAAAACAGGATTGCATTAAGACAAATGCATTGGAGGTGTTTTGTCTTTTTCTTTTGGAAAATTATCCCCCCACCCCATCTGAAATTTCACAAATTTGGTCAAAACTATTTTGAAAAGTGTCCCCCATCTTTTTCTGAGTATTCCATTAACTGCTAGGTTGGCTCCACAATGTGTTTGTAATGGCTTTTTGCCTCTAGGGAGATTTCTCTCTATCTTATATCCTTAATTAATAAGTTCTTTACCAATTGCCACATAATAATAGAGTATTCTTTTAAGCTTAGCGAATGTGTGAGTTCTTGTTAACTCATTCTAGGTCTTTATCCTGGAAGATCTGTGTTGATATTTCTGAGAATTTCTGAATTACTGATAGAATACACTGATGCATATGATGTAGGTTTCTGAGTCCAAAGAGGAAAGGTTGACACAATTGACCACACAGTTCTCTAAAGAGCTAGACAGGTGACCACTTGTGGATGGGGAAGGTTGAGAAGCAAATAACAACAATAGCTAAAGGAGAAAAAATGTCAAGAAAGTCACTTAGATTCTTGATAGAAAAGAAAAAATATGTTACCTGTTCCCTGTTAGAGTACATCTGACCGTAACTTCCCAGTGGCCAGTAAGATGTATTCCAACCCACATTTCCCACCATCACCTTGTTACTCAAGACTCACTCATGCTTACATTCATGCTTTCTCCAGCTTGTCGGGACTTGCCATATGCCTTTCCTTCACAAAGGAAAATAAGACACAATTCCTACTCATAAGAAAAAGGATCTATTTCCTATTTCTCCCTAGAAGGTAACATGAGTTAGCATTGTGGGAGTTGGGGGTTACTAGTTGAATAGTCTTCAGATGGAGTAGGGAAGCCCTGTGCCTCAGGATTCATATGCTAGACCTTAAAGAAAAGTTAGCCTGAAAGTTTCCAAAGGATAAGGAGAATCCAAAGTAGGAAGCTGACACGCCACCACAAACTGAGGGGCAGAGGGTGGGAGTAAGGAAAGTAGAACTTGCCAGTTCATTGGAAGTCTAGATTAGATAGTCCAAAAATATTAGAAATTAATAGGACCGAGGGAGTAGTTCAGGTCTCATTCAGTAGAGAGGTTGAATACGCTGTCCCAGGTGAAAAAGCCAATTTGTGTTAGTAGGTCTCTCAACTTGCTTTCCCCCCACACAATCCAGTGATGTATTACTGAGTATTTCTGAATTCAATCATCAGATTCATCTCCCTCCTTCATGTTCCTCTGCCTGCCTCATATAGTCCCTCCTGTACAGACGTCCTCACAATACAGACAGTCACCTTCCTGAGCCGCTTCTTCCTTATTGTTTTACTCCTGTTAAGAATTGTCTACAATAAAGTGCCTCCTCTTCCAAAATCTTTCATGGATCCCCTTGCCATATCAAATAAAGGCCAATATGGCACAGCATCCAAAAGTCTCCACTATCTGCCTGTGAGCTGGTAGGGTAAATGAAAACTGTTCAGGTTTTTGTGCCAGTGGCCTCTGTGGCTGTTGCCTGTGGCCTTGAATATAGGAGGGCTTGGGAGCATACACTTGGAGAATGCATGCCTGATGGTGGGCACCTGGAGTATGGTGTGGGCGTGTGTAAGGGGGCACACCTGAGTTGAGCAGCTGCGTATCTACAGGCAGCTTCACACAGGATGGTGCAGTAGAGGACAGTGTGGTAGAAGATGGTGTGGTATGGTGGAGAATGGAGGAACAAGTGTATAGAAATTTGCAGGAAGGGAGGATGAGGGAGGATGGGAGGGGATGAAGACGGGAGTAGGAGGCCCCATGCAACTATTGCAAAACCTGGGGGGATGATGCAAAGTTTCCAAGATTCTCCTTTAAGCTACCTGAACCTAATTCTGGAACAGTTGCAGAACGCTTGTCTTTCTACAATCTTTCTACATTTAATTATGAATCCTGTGTTCCAATGCCCCTAATCATTCATTTTGCAAGCCAACTCTATGTGTTTGCTCATGCTTCCCCTTTACTCCCAATTCCTCTAACATGTCCCAAGTACTATGCCAGGTGCTAGGGATACAAAGTTGACCAAGATGGACAAGGCCCATGTTCTCTTGAGGATAATTTTCAGGGATGGAAGCTTTGGCCAGTGTCCTGAATAAATATTACCATTTTATGTGCAGTGCTCCAAACATGATTGGGAAATCATGTCCCAGTAAATGACTCAAATGCTTTTTCTTACCAGTTCATATGCTAGACTCACTTCCTTCACTGTCAAAATCATGTCCATTCTTCAAGATACAGATTTAGTGCTATCTTATCTATGATGCTATCCTCAATTCTCCTGATTGGTAATTTCCCTTCTGTACATTAATGTTTAAATCCTTTACACGTTCACTCCATCCATAAATACTTACTGCTCCTCCACTATAAATGCTGGGCATGGATCTAGGTGTTAGATTTACCGCATGAAGAAGAAAGCAGGACTCCGGGAAACCACAAGCACACTGAGGGCAGGGATGATTGACTTGTCATCTTGCTATTTTCACTTAAAGGATTTTTTAGCATTTCATTACTTCTATATTAATTCCACATTATGTTTGTTTAAATATAATGCTTTCTAATAATGAAAATAAGAGCTGTCCAGGCTTTTACACTTAATCGCCACAACAATCTCATCAAAGACTTAGTCTTATCATACTCAATTCATAAATGAGGAAAACAAGATCAAAATTCTCTGCTAACTTCCTCAAGGTCACCAGGTGGCACAAACATTCAATAAATGCTTCATGAGCACGAATGTGTCACATAATTGATCACATCTTGAGGACTAAGTGATATTAAATCACGATTACCGAGAAATCGCTGGTATGGTTTAGCAGTTTCAGAATCTGAATAACCTCAAAGATCGACAAACCTTTTATCCCAAAATAAAGTCTACATCTCACATTGGGAGACCAAATAATAAGGCACTTACCAATCAAACACAAGAAACACTGGGTGGATTAGCAGTGCCCAAGGAGAAGGGCTTTCATGTGAGGATAAGTTAGAGCCATTTGTCAAAAGAAAGATGAAACTACTGGCTGGCTCTAGAGGGCTAAGGAGACTTTATAGCAAGTAGTCAAGTAACATCCATGCTTCCATTATGCAGCTACCTAAGGGAGGGGCTGGGCCAGGGGACCTCCTCGGGTCTCCATTCTCTAGGGATCTGCCCTGGCCAGGGCTCTGCCAACTACCCTCACCTCATCCTACAATTCTTCTGCAGATAACACAAGGAGCTGGACCATCACTGCCCTCTCAGCGAAAGGCAAAATCTCTTCAGAAAAATGGTGTGTCGAGCACACCACCACAAAAACCAAAAATAGCAAGGAGACATATGAAAGAACTCAGTCTGCCAGGGGGATTTGGGTAAGGGAGAATGTAATTACCTGAGTTGGAACTTGGCCAACAAACAAGGATTAATGTCTCAGAAACAGGAAGGCTTCCATCTTCTGAGAAGTTCCAAACGAGCCCTGGGACAGAGGTGGTCAGGGCGTGAGTTTTCTGTTCCACTTGATTTCTGCCATCCCTGGGAACACAGTGACTCTTGCTGAAACATTAGTTCTAACGGATTTGAAGAACAGCATTGCTTACTAAAGCATCAGCATTATCAATTACTCTGGACAGTCTAGGAAGCTAAAGGGATTTAAGTGTTGGCAGGATTATGAAAGGCAGTCTGGTGTGTGAGCTGGAGATGGAAAGAAGAAAGTGCTATTTCAGAAGCATGGACAGGTTGTACTTAGAACTCCCTAATGGCTCTCAAATCTTTCTCCTCCTTCCCTTCCCACATCTACCAGCAGTTCTAACTTTTTGCCAGGATTCTTGCAATGGGGACACTAACCTCTAGGGGGAGCTCATGCTTACCTGGTGGCTTCTATGTGCCAGGCTGTGGAGCAGCTCTTAAAGCTGCTTCAGAATGCACAATAAGGGAGACTTGAGGCAGGAGTCAAAAGCTGAAGGCCCCTATCCCTGCCCCCATCAGAAGACATAGATTCTGTCTTTTAAATGTACAAATATTTTTATATGAGGGAAATTTAGTTGACATTGTATGTGATTCAGGAGCAGAGGCTCGCGTCTCTTCAGATATAGGTTACCACACCACACCCACCACCAAGCACCCACAGCCTCTGTCAGGATTTGTCCAGTGTTGGGGAGTTTCAGGTCTCACTTTAGAGGTAAGGAACAGGCAGATCGAGTTTAAGCACACTGTCGGGGTGAAGTAGCCAATTAGCGGTAATGACTCTTGCTATTTCCACAGCCCAATGATGCTCCACCCACCCGATGCTGGCAAAGCATCCTTGGACTTCCTATTTGAAACGTCTAAAGGTTCAGTGATTAAAAATAAAGCACCATTTACCGGGGCATGAGGGGCTGGGGGTAATGGGGTGATGTGGTGAAAGTTTCGGTGAGAGCAGATGTAAACTTTCTGCTGGAGATGGTTGCACAGCAGTGTGAATTTACTTAATGCTACTAATTGTACAAACGGTTAAAACAGTCAATTTGATGTTACATCTATTTTATACCATCTAAAAAAAAGATCTGTCATCATACATTTGGATAGTTCTAGTGATTTAAATTTATGGTATATTACAATGTTGGCATCTTTAAATAAAACTATGGAGTCACTCCTTAAAGCAAACACACAGATGGCGTCGGAAGCATGTGATCCTGGGTGAGCGTCGCAGATAAATCACCCTCCAAACTCATATTCTTCCTGAGAAATGTGTTCAGAAGAAGCCAAGACTGGAGTCCATCCTCTCACCTTGCAGAGGAGGACACCAGGGCTACATCCTAATTTTCATACTTCTTCAGGCTGTTAGCCAGGTTCTCTTCTCCTAGTGTTCCTCGTGGCTTCAAGACTCAGCTGAGGTGCCACCTTCTCCTGTTGAGGAGGATAAGCTACCTCTTCTCTGTGCTTACTCATGTAGATGACCTTTCTCACTAAGTTAATGAACTTCTAGAGTAGAAGTGCTGTCTTTACATCCTTAGTCATAATAGAGTATCTGGCACATAGTTCTCCTGAACGTTGAACGCCACACAACCCTGAACCAGTCTTCTCCTCAATCCCTACAAAGACACCAGATGACTAAGCATAGGAGGTGGCAGGTCTTATGCACAAAGAAATCAAATTCTGCTGTGAGCAGTCCCTGGAGAAACAAGCAGACGTGCAAGGGCACAAAACAGAATGAAGCACAAACTGGAAATGAGATCTACAGCCAGAGCAAGTCTCACAGAACATCCTTCACCACGGCACCAAGGAATTCGGCTATTTCACTTCTACAGCCACTTGATGTCACTCTCACTGCCCAGTTGGACTGTGTGTCAAAAGGCCTTTGGTCTCTGGGCTCTTACCTTAATAACCTTTGGGAAAACACAGCTATACCATGTCTAGGGGAGAGCTGGGAGTTCCTCTGAGGAGAGCCAACTTCCTGTGTGGACCCCCTACTCCTTACTCTGGGAACCTGGTCCCTCACCCTGTTTCATTTCCAAGTTCTTGATCCTAAAAAAAACCCCAGGGGGAGAGAGAGCAAGTACCTGCTGTGCTTGGCTTTGAGCCAGGCATGGAGGACAAATGGCTAGATAGAGACTTGGGACTGAGTTTAGGTTTTCTGTTTTTATAGGGAATTTTTTTCTGCTGTGAATTCTCCAATTTGTGAGTTGACCAATTATATTATTCCCTGAGAGAAGTTTGCTATAGGCCAGTTCCTGAGAATGCAAAAATAAAATAAGGAACTTAACTAGGTCCATTACAAAGGGTAAAGTAGTTGGTCTGGCTGGGTGTTCTCCGTGGTCTTGGAACACCCTGGATGACCTTGAATGGGTGAATGGAATACATTTTATCTTTTAACTGGGTTTTTAACAATATTTTTTATGAGGGAAAGTTAGTTAACATTGTATGTGATTCAGAAGTAGAGACTCATGTCTCTTCAGATATAGGTTACCACACCACACCCACCACCAAGCACCCACAGTCTTCCTCCATCACAGTCCACTGAACCCCTTTGCCCCTGTGGTCACATCCTGCTTATTCCTCTTGTAGCCTCAGTTCTGCAATAAGATTCCTGGGGTTGAGTTTGGTTTGGTTTTGTCTGACCTTTTGTTTTATTTCTTTATATCCCACACATGAGTGAAGTCATTCAGCATATGTCTTTCTCCTCCCAACTAATTTTTTAAAAAAGATTTATTTATTTATGCATACAAGAGCTGGGGTACAGGCCAGAGTCATGGGAGGTGAGAGAATTCACCAGAGAGAGAGTGGGGGCAGAACAGGCAGATTGACTGAAATGCACTGCTGAGGGGAACAGTGGGCGAGGCAGGCTAGGTCTGCTGGGCCATGTGGATCCTCTCCCTGAATAAGGATCGAACTTTTGCTACTGTGCTGCGGATGCTTCACAGTGTGGCGCTCAACCCGCTGCGCCACCAGGGAGGCCCCCCACTCATTTTTTAAAAACAAATAACATATATTCATAGTTTTCAGGTCAAAATGAGAAAACCATAATAATCATTCTAGACAACTTTTTTGAGGGGAAATGAACAATACCAAGTTTGACTGGCAACATTCTTTGATGAATTCCATCAGTAACTTGTAACTTTGGGGATTCACAAGCATTGCTCTTTGGGCACTGAAATCATGAATTTACTTTCTCTTCTCTCTTTCAGCCTATAGCCATCTCATTAAAGTGCCATATGAACGAGATGAAGCGCTTCACTTTACCCTGGATTTAAACTACTGTTCAAGATGAGGCCAGCTCTCCCTGAAGAGCCCTCCATTGCCATGGCCCATTGACCAGGATGAAGTACTTAGAGGACACCACTTGGGGGACAGCCATGGTCTGCTGCTCAGGGACACTGACTCCCCTCACTGCTCTCTGCCAGCAGCCTGAGCAGCAAATGCTTGTTGGTTCCCAGTGCTCTTTGGGTGTGACTACCAAGCCTGACCTGCTGCTGCTGCAGAGCCTGGTTCCTGGTCCACTCCAGTCTGTGTGGGCATCTCTCTCTATGCGTCCTTCCTACTCAGTCAGTTGTTTTGAACTCTCAGTGGTTCTGAAGAAGGTGTAAGGAGCAGCATAACAGAATGAAGACTCAGTAGCACCTCCAGTCTGGCTTGTGGCCCTTGGTGAGACCCAGAGAAATGTCATTCTAAATGTGCTCCATTGAAGTGACTGTTTTGCTACCCAGCAACAAATGATCAAGAGAGTAGCCAATAAGTTCAAGCTACATACAGAAATGAAATGTTTTCCAAACCTTTACCTTCCAAGCACGTACCATGGAAAAGACACAGTTGCACATTTGTTTATTTAAAATGGCGCCCCACATACTGGCAATTCCACGAGAGCAGGGACCATGGAGAGTTGTTCTTCATGGGACTCAGAGTGGACCAGCTCAGTGTTGCACTCATGGTGACATTTGGTGGAAAATACCAAACTCTTCAGAAATCTTCATTTCTTTTTGAATCTTATGACATTGAAGTGAGACGTTAGTGACTATCTTCTGTAACGTCCCTATTTTACAGATCAAGAACGTGAGACTGAAAGAGTAAAGTCACTTAATTTAGATTATATCTTATTAGCAGCAGAGGGGCTTGCTCCTGGGAGTTCATTCCTATCCATTCTATTTTGTTCCCTCTGTGCCACAAAGACTCAAAGAATTTCTGGAGCATGGTAGGGTTCAGAACATAGTTCCAGGATGCAGTTTGAGATCCACTGGTCTGATAATACCAAGCTTCTTTAATGTGACTGAGACATCATATACTTACCCCAAATGACATCTGGGATTTGTCTCTACCTGGTGTCACCCATCATATAGGCTTCAACTGCAGCACTTAACCATGTTAGAAGAAAACTCCATCTGACTGCCTATTGGCTGGCAAGCTCCTTAAGGAAAGGGATCCTTGTTTTCTGAATAGCACTGTCAGCCTGCATAGGTTCTGGCCCCAGATGGCAGATGCTCCCTCACATGTGTTGCTGGAGAACGCAAGGCAATGGTCCACATTCACTGAACACAGTCCCTCAGACTTTTTGCCTTTGGTAGTTTTTTTTTTTTTTTTTTCACATCCCAGTCTTTCAAACTTAGCAGACACCAGAGAAGAGTTAAGGATAATTAAAATTGTGGGAAAGGTCTGCAATTTTGTTCCCTGGTGTCCTAAGCACCCATCATGTGTGTTCAGTGAGGAACAGAGTGTGAAAGTGCAGGAGAACTAGGAGACACACCTGCAGGGAAGTATGGATAAGATGGCTCTCTTCTGGCAGGGAGCACCTGCTCTCCAGATGTTGTTCGCTTTGAAGATTGGGTGCATCAGGCACATTATCCGACTTTCAAAATGAATAATTTATAATGGTATTTCTGAAAGGGGTTAAAATGCAGCGGGACGACCCAGGAAAATTGACTGATGCATTGTACCCAGACCTATTGTACCCCCCAGACCCAGGGTGGGGGAGAGCAACCTTTGGGCAAGTCATTTGGTGCCTACCCAGGCTGCAAATGTGCTGGATATCAGGTGTGCCAGCAAGAGCATGAACTTTGAAGCCAAAGTCCATTGAAATTAAGCCTCTGTGACTTTCTGATGACAGGACAAAAGCAAGTTGCTTAAACTCTTGGGCTTTCATTTCTTCCTCCATAAATTGGAGCCACAACTGGGGTCTGAGGATTTGAATATCAAAGTCTGAGGTGATGAATATCAAACACCCAGCACAGGGTGAGGCAGAATGAATAAATTCTAACTATTATTATTCCACAAGCACCTTCATAATGTTCTGCATAATCACAGAGATTTCCTAACATTTGTTAAATGGGTTATCTTAATTTTAATAAAAAGTATTAGAAGGACCTTGATCGAATGTTCGAAATACAATTCCTCCTGCACTTGTTAGGTACAGTGACACCGTGTTCAAGGAAAGCAAGGTGGTGCACTGATGGGGATGTGTTCTTTTTGCTAAGTGGCAGTGGAAGTTGTTATTCATGAATTAGAGTGGAGGATGATCAGGTCCTTGGTGGTGGGAGTGGTATGGTAATATGTGAAAATTGGTTAGCCTGTATGCCTAAAGCATCTACTCTGTTGTAAACCAAAGCTAATGCGATAAAAAAAAATGACAATTGAAAACAATAAGTCCAATGTTTGAAGTGGAAATTGAAAACAGCAATATTGTTATTATTAACAGCTCTGATTAATGAGTACCTAATATACACCAGAAACTATGCTAAGTGTTATATAACCAAAGTTTCCATTTAACCCTCTTGAATTAGGAGGGAATTCCCAGAGGGAACCTTCATTGAGGAAGGTTCGCGAAGGTACTATTAACATACTGCGCAGGAGGTACCATTACTGTCCTCATTTCACAAATGAGGAAACTGAGCTTGGAGATGGGCATCTCAGGGATGTGCGTAGAGATGAACATGTGTGGAAAGAGCACTTACCATGGCACCATGGTGAAGAAAGTGGCCAGATGCCACTCAGACCAGCCTTACTCAGCAGGCCATAACCTTCCTTGAAACTCTACATGGCTTCTCATATGTGTAAATGGGAATAATCCTGTCATACCTAAACTCAAGTGCCTTAGTTTCCTCTGTCCCTAAGGATTGCTGATCAATTTAAGAAACTTCTACTGGACATGACCTATGTTCCAAACTCTGCTAGCTGCAGTGGGCAATTTAATCTAGGGTCAGTCCTGATTTTGTCTTCCAAGTGATTTACAAATAACAAAAGGTATAAAAAGAAATCAAAACTGGGTACAAAGGTAGGTGTGGCCAAGGGGCAGACGTGCTGAGTAAGAGTCCAAGCAGCCTCTTGCTTCCAAATTGGACATGTTTTGCCCTAGCGAGGGCCTCTTTTAACTCCAGTCTAAGAGGCACACTGCAAGACAAGACTTTTACCAAGTTCTGGGGCAGACAGGCTGGATGGACTGCTTTTAAATGCACAAACTCCCCCGTGTCTAGCCCATCAATCCAGGATGCCATTTCTTCCCAAGATATCTCAGACACAGCTCTCTTGGCACTGAACTGCATATCTGAGTTGAAATCATAGGCTCAACTCTGCTGCTATCTTCCTAGGAAGCCGGCTTCTCACCTTTTCCCCTCTCTGTCTTTCAAAAATGTCAGCTTCTCATCTTAGCACTTAACGGTGCAGGAAATTCTCCGCTTCTTCTTCTCTACTTACTTCCTCTAGGTTTCGGATTTCAGGGTGTCTTGGGTGAAGGCTGACTGCTTAGAAGGGATGGTGGATCTGACTAATTTGCAAAGTGGGATTAATGGGTGAGAGTGGATCCTTACAACTCATTTCCTACAGACTTGCTGTGTACATAGGGAGTGAGCAGACTAATTTTATGTTGTTGTTTTCATAAAAAAGTACATAACTGTCTTTCTTTTTTAATGTTTGGCTTTGTTTTTAATCAGATACTGGTTTCAATTAGAAATGAAGGGAGGTCATGATATAATAATAAAACCTCCCAGATGTATATAGCTTTGCCCACTAGCTGTATTCCATGGGCATGGAACAGTGTAGATCACAGGCAACAAAAAGGTTGGGGGTGAGGAGGGAATTAAGAGCTAATAATCTCTTAGCAACTTTGAAGTTCATAATAGTGTGGTGTTTTTGATAATCACTGTGCTGTGTATTCAACCTCATTCCATCTCCAGGCTGAATTTAACAACTAGTCGCAAGTTTGTACCTTTAACATCTATTCCTCCACCCTGAGTTCCTTACGACATCCATTCTACTCTGTTTTCACAAATTTGGCTTTTTAAGATTACACATGTAATGCTATTCCACATATAAATGTATTTCTCTCTCTCTTTCTTGTTATGACAGAAAGAAACTGTGACCTTACTATCAGTCAGGGCCTATGGATTTTTTACTTGCAGCCAAAGACATTTTCACTTACTAAGTGAAGTCTTCCTTGGAGGGGTTTCCTGCTGCTCCATAGACAAGTGTCCTAGGAGATGTGATCACAATGATTCTTTGACTTCTAACATGAAGGTGGTACAGCTGGTTATGGTTGATACTATGCCCACAGATGGTGAGGAAGTACAGATCTTGTCACCTGCCCCCAAATCGGGCTCCACACAGAAACTGCAGTTTAAGAAACAAACTCTTAGCTACAGAAGGAAGGGGGAAGGGGATGGAACAATCAAGGAAAGGGGGTCAACTGTGTGGTGATGGATGGAAACTAAGCTTTTGGTGTTGAGCATGATGTAGTATGGATATAGACACATAGATATTCATTGTGGATATAGATTAAACTGGATGTCGACTTTTAAGGTAATATGTTTGAAACTTATATGATGTTATAAACCAGGCTTCAGAAAGGCTTCAGAAAGATGTAAGCCTAGTGATTTCCTCCCTCTCCCTGGCTTATCTAAAGGGAGATCAGGTTCTCTTTCTCCAAAATGTAAGAAATAACATGCATCCACTTGGCCATTACATCTTTCTTTTCTCTTTGATTCCAGATAAAATGTGCTTCACTACAACCAAGCAAATTCCACTCTTTGGAAGGTGAAGAAATTGGATGCGTCCAGTGACATTTGAACGTGCTTGTCTCGAGTGGACGTTGCCCCTCATTCCTGCTGTGTGTGGAGATGTGTGGCCTCCCTTCCGCTTTAACTTCATCTGTTTCTGCCTTCCTGAGCTCTAGTGAGGCCAGAGAATCTAATGTCCTTCCCTATCCTCACACAAAGGTTTTAACTCTTCAAGGAAAAAAAAGAAAACCCCTCCTTTTCAATACCTGAAATTCATCAAAAGGGATATTTTCTTTCTTAAAATTACAAAGTAAAGATTTAGGAACTGCCCTACGAGGTCTTTGGTTCAATCTTTGATAGTAAATAAACTAAAACAAAATTCAGACTACCTTTCTAAAAGAATGTCTTGAAGGAGACAAGATATCACAGTTATCTTTGGTAGAAAATGGTGTTGAGTAGTTTTTGTTTTGATATCTTCCATTAAAAATGTAAAAAAAAAAAAGGAAAAAGAAAGCAACCTCCTGCCAAATATAACTTATTCAGTATTTTAGTTGCAAATAATTACTAATTTGTCAATCTTTTTCTTTTCAACACTGAACAAGCCCAAGTAATAATCTTGTTGGAGTCTTCCGTAGTTCTTTCCAAGTGCGTTTCAGGTGATATTGTACAATTGGGATGTATAGGCCACGCCGGCCCTCCAGCCATGTTCTGCTCACACCCAGACACTTTTCCATGTCCCTCTCTTCCTATGGGAAGTTCTCATCCTTCTTGCCCTCAGGCATAGCACAGATACCATCTTCCATCTTCCTTGGCTTCCCCCAGACCTCTGCTTCTGAGTGGAGAGAGGATATGTCTCCCTGAGACTCTGAAAACACTCTACTGAGCCTCCTCCTGGGTTGGCTGCTTTCCTTTGATGCTTTCCTTTGTGGTTCTGCTCCACATCTCCAGGATATCCCGATTGTAATAATTATTTTAATGTAGCCATTCAAACTGGGCGGGAACTAAAGGCCCTGCAGGATGTGAGCCCGGTGATTTCTTGTCTCTTCCTGGTTTGATTGCTGTCTAGCCCCTTCCTCTCTGAGAGAAACATAGGGATCACTGGACCATGCACCCCCATCCATCAGGCCTGGTGTAGTCAGGGTAGAAGAAAGGGAGTCTAAAAGTAGGGCTCCTTTCAGAATTAAGTGCAGTGTGAGCCAGTGTTATCGACAGAAACTCTTTCCTCATAATTGGTCTGCAGGTCTGCTCAGAAAGTTGGAAGGCCCTGGGCTTTGAAGAGGAGCCATGAGGTAAAACTGTCCTGGCCGCCATCCTGGGTGAGTGATGGGTTGACACTCCCGTCCTCTGTCAGCACTATTGCCTTGTCATCCCCAGAGACCCTAGCGAGCCAGAGAAGAAAACCATGAACTCACAAGCAAGCGGACTCCCTCTCAGGGTTCCCTGAACCATTCCCCCTAGAAGGCATGTGCCTCAGAGCACCAGAGGACCCCTGTCTATTTGTCTCTGAAGAAAATGATCTGTCTTGTGTATTTTATACACTCCCAAACATGTATTTCCTGTGTAATAATTTTTCTAGCAATTATTTGCTTCCCTTTCTGCTCCCCCTCACCTCAATATAAAGCATACACTCCTCTGCAGTAAAGACCACTACAGAGATACCCGCCTCTTATTTTCTCTCTCCTTCCCTTTTCTGGTGATACCTTATGAAAGTATCCAGGAGGACTTTCACAACCTTATTATTATTTAACATTTATTGTTAATCTCTCGAGCCCCTGTAAAGACAGACAGACACACACACACACACAAACACACACATTTGTAAGATATAATGTCTCCCATAGTAATTAATATTTTCAATGGTCTGCCTCCTTCATCTTCAAATAAAAGCATTCTGTGCCTCAGGACTCTGGCAGAAGGAATGGGTCATAGACAATGAGGCTTTCACCAGGGATCAAAAGTTTATCCACAGAAACTTGAAAAATTACTCAGTTGACATCCTGTATTTATATTTCTTTTGAATTACCTTAAAATGTAGAGTTAAAAATGCACAGAAGTCAGCTTTACTTAACTTTGCACTGTCTTTTAAGCAAAATTTGCTCAGCAGCAGATATTATAATCTCAATGTCACAGAATTGATTTGTCTATCAATGGGAACGAATTGCATTTTAATATTTTAGTGGTGCCTACCCACATTACAACTCTTAATGTGCTCATTGAAAATGATTCTGAACTACTCAAAAACACAACTGGCAGACTTCACTTGGATTATTTTGTTGACTTACTTTGAGTAATGTGAACATAAGCCTGATTAAAAAAAAAAAATTTAGTGCTGATTCTTTATTTCAAATTAGTCGTTCACCTAAATAGTGCTTTTGGTGCTAACCCTACCATAAGCTTGCTCTGTTGTATATACAGTTCAGAGCATCTCTGTTTGGATGGCAGACAGACAGACCGCATGCTAATACTGACTTTGTTGCTTCCTGGCTGTTTGACTTATAGAACAAGCATTTAATCTTTTTAAAAACATGAATGAGCATAATACCAAGAATGGTAACTATACTTGAGCAACAAGTATGTGTTAGTAACTTTCAGTTAGTAACTTTCTGATGGATGGGAAAGCTCACCCTGACCATGTCCCTTATTTCTAATCAAAATCACTTCATATCACAGTTCTACTGAAGTTTCTCCGACCACATGAGGACCAGATACTCAGCAAAATGTCAGTGTGATTGTTGTGATTCCAGGGAAGAGTTCTTTTGTTTTATGTAAGCACGTCCTTATTATCGCCTTTCAAGAAGTATCTTTGTGCAGGTTGATTCTAAAGAGGGGGCACACTTCACCTCTAAATATTCAGCTTGTGGTTTAGAAGTATCTCTCAAAAGATTTTCTTTTTATTTACTCTGTACTCTGCTTCAGTCTGATTGGTTATTGTATTTGCTCCTCTACTTGAAGACCTTCATGATAAACTGCCCTAATTCCAAGAACTGGTCACACAGTTCTAGACTGGAGTTCCAAAACTAGAGTGGGGAATGAGACAACCATCTGTTTTCTTGGATATTCTCTTTGTTTTAATAACTAATGCTTAGGCAGAGCTTGTGAATACTATTATTCCCCTTTTGCAGAAAAGACCGAGGCCCCAAGAGGATGAATGACTTGTCTGAACTTGCAGAGCTTGAAAGGAATAGAATCAAGATTCACACAGGGAAACTGAACTGCCCTTTATGTTTCCTGTGTACTTCCACTGCCTCTTGAGCTGGAGTTTATAAATTTGGAACTGTCCTGTCACCTACTTAAATCCAAAAAAACAAAGTCACTTCAGCTCCTTTTGTGTTATTTTCTCACTTGAGATTCTGTTACTCTTTCCTGAATCCACCCTACAGGGCCAAATTAGTTTGAAAAGCTGTGTCATCTCTCTCCAGGAAGCATCATTGTGAGGTTCAATCACTTAAGTTACTCTTGAATTGCAGGAGAATTCTACCTTCTTCCAACTTCATGGAACCATCCATGGGGGCAGGGTTGCACACATAATGCAAATTTCTTACTTTTCCAAGTTAACAACTCATTGTCATATAGATACAGGAAAGAAACACAGATTTTAATTGGTTTGTTTGCTTTTCGTTGTTGAATATAGGAGTGCTAATAATTTGCATACTGGTCATTCACTGACTTGTGTTTTACAAATATTTTCTCTCAGTCTATGTCTAATTTCTGATTTCTTAACCATGCCTTTCTCAGGGAAGTTTCTAATTTTAATGAAGTCTACTTTGTCAATTTGTTTTCTTTCATGAATCATGCTTTTGATCTTCTATCTAAAAAGTCATTGCTAAGCCCAAGGTCACCTAAATTTTCTCCTATGTTAAGTTATAGGAGTTTTACAGTTTTGCAATTTACATTTGGGTCTACAATCCATTGCATTACTTTTTGTGAAAGCTATAAAGCATGTTTTTAGATTTTTTTTGCATAGAGTATCTGGTTGTTCCAGCACACTCTGTTGAAAAGACCATCCTTGCTCCATTGTATTACTGCCTTTGCTCTTTTGTCAAAGATCAGTTGACTATATTTATGTAGGTCTATTTCTGGGCTCTCTATTCTTTTCCATTGATCTATTTGTCTATTCTTTCTCCAATACCACAGTGTCTTGATTACTGTAGCTTTATAGTAAGTCTTGAAGTTGGGTAATGTCAGCTTTCTGACTTTGTTCTTCTCCTTCAATATTGTGTTGGCTATTTTGGGTCTTTTGCCTTTCCATATAAACTTTAAAATCAGTTTGTCAATATCCACAAAATAACTTGCTGAGATGTTGATTGGGTTGTGGTGAATCTATAGATCAAGTTGGGAAGAACTGACATCTTGACAATATTGAGTTTTATGCACATACATGGAATATCTCTCCATTTACTTAGATCCTCTTTGATTTCTTTTTATCAGAATTTTATGGCATTCTTCATATAATTCTTATACATATTGTTTTAAATTTGCATCTAAGTATTTCTTTTTGCTTTTTGTATAATGCAAAGGGCATTGTGTTTTTATTTCAAATTCCAGTTGATGGCATCTAAGAAAGCAATTACTTCTGTACATCAGAAAAAGATTTAAAAGGGTGTATTATTACAAAAGTTGGACTTAAGGATGTGGATGCAACTGTTCTAATGTTGTAGCATATTACATATCTTGTCTCCTCACTTAGACACAACTGAACAGCACATGGGAATACCCACACTCCCTTCTCCAGGGAGTCAGCACAGAAGGAGGTGAGCATGTGGCCTGAGCACAGGAGCCAACAGAGAGAGAGAGGAGCCCAGGAGGGGCAGATCCTGCCTTCCCATCAGACCAGTAAGTCCCTGTCTGAGAGATAAGAGCCATGCCAGACTCTAAGAGCTGTAGGGAACACAATTCAGGCAGGAGCTGCCCTCAGGGAAACAAACAGAAATTCCCATCAAAATTCTGATCTAGCCCCTCAACCTTGAAAAGATTTGAAAAAAATCAAGACAGAAAGTCAGAGTTAATAGTGGCCTCAAAAAGTAATTTGCTGTGTGTTTGTAGTTGTGTGTGTGTGACTGTACATTCCTTATATCATGTACATTAAACCTCCATGAAACTGGTCCTTTTTAAAATACTGTCTTTTAAGGTTAGGACCTCTTACATACATGGGTCCTCATCAGGAAATCTGCACTTGCTCATTCTCCGTCTCTCTCAAGAAATATGCCACTTAATATTACACTGAATTACAAAATATGGACCATAAAAAACACAACTAAGAATATAAAAGCTACTTGTCATGTCACAACTGTAAGTTCAGTATTTTCATTTTTATGCCTATACATTCACATATATTTTTAAAAAGAGAATTGTTATATAATTACAATTTTACAATTTGCTTTTTAACTGCATACATTTTGAAAAATTTCTGTGTCATTAACTGATCTTTTACAAGGTGACACTAATTTCTAGGTAGTATTCTGCTATAATATAATATAAGTATACCATAATTTAAGAAGTGAACTGGTGATTGCTATAATATCAGGCCACTTACAGGTTTTTCTGTTAAATTATCACAACATGAAACCAATGTTTATCAATTTTGATACAATCACCTAATTATTTCTTAAAGCTACCGCCCCAAAATAAAATTTGCATATCACTAGGCATGCCCAATTATTAGTCTTTTGAAACATTTTGTCAAATTGTGCTCTCACCTGCAATTAGTGAATCGATTCTTCCCCTTGCTCACATATTCATTGGTAGGAAATCCTCGACTTATGGAAACTTTCTCCAGGCAATGGCTCATGGTTAGACTGTGGACACAAGAGTTAATCCAAATCATTCTGCAAAAATAGTTGAATTAAAGTAGATTCTAAAGTATTTTTTAGAAGTAGCTGAGATACAGATGCTGAATATCATGATTTACACATGATTGTGCTTTCCTCCAACTTTCTAAACTGCTCAGAGGAATTGAGACTGCTCCTTTGGATAAAATGCTGTTTGGAGAGAAACTCCTTAAGCTCTGAAATACCTTTTTAACCAGATCCTGATAGACAGCAAAATCTGTGGTGTGACAAATGGCATCTGACATCCAGGAAGGAACATATCCTGAAAAATAAATCCATATCTCTCATCCATCTCTAATTTCAGGGGACAGGCTCTACTGCAAGATCCATATCTGCCTCTGCCTTCCACAAACACCATCACAGTTTCCTGGCCTTGTAATCAACTTGACTGAAACACAGACACTACCCAATCTGAGTTAAACTTTGTTCTCAGAGAGCCCTGACACACTGCTGATCTAAAATTGATTACTAGGAGAAAACATATAAGTGAGTCATCATGTTAAAAACAAAACACTTATTTATGTTGCTCTTAAAACAATGGGAATCTTCTTGGGGTGGGGGGCGTGGGTAGGGACCAGGATGAAGGCAGAAAGAGTACAAGGGACTGAGGTGACAGTGCATGGGTGAAATGGTGGTGGGAATTCCCTGGGGACTATAATTGATGTCAAATATATTTAAGTAAATTTAAATAAAAATTTAAAAAATATGTTTAAAGAATCCGTACTTTCACATTCCTAGGTATAACCATCAATATGTTTGGACTACTTGAGTGGAAAATTAAAAATTGTTATTAAGTACTTATGACCTTTCTTATGAGTAATTCTAAACATCATATGTTAAAATTAATTATGCATTCATTCTTTCCGTAAACACCACTCAGTTTCTACTATGTGTGATATATGTGGGATATAAGGAAACAAAATGAAGGAACAGATAAAACTAAACAAAAACAAACCCTAAAAACTTGGGGTATAGCTGGGTATAGTATTGAAGCTAGCAAAAGAAAAGTTAGGGGGTGAGAAGAGAAGAGGGGGTCCAGTAGACTGTGATGGAGGATTATGGGTATTTTGGTGGTAGAAGTGGTGAGGTAACATACAATGGAAGAGGTATGAGCCTATAACCCAAAATCATATATAGTGTTGTAAGTCAACATTACCTCAATAAAAAATTATAATAAAAATAATACAATTTTGAAAAAGGTTACTAATATACAGCCTAAGTACTCAAGGACAAGAAAGAATAAAGTTGATGACATAAGCAGAAAAGGAATACATGAGGTGAGGGGAAAGATGCAAGTATCTAGTTGATACTAAAAGATTATTTTCGAATTATTGGTTTTGGAGAACTACTTGACTTGTAAATTTCATGAGAACCCCCTCTTCAGGGGTCTAAATATTTGAGGACATGTCAAAGTAACATGACAAAACTGGATTGGAAACCACTACTCTTTGGCAGCTTGACAAAGTCATGATGTTGTTAGTTTCTTTTAATTGAAGACATGCGTACATTGCCTCCCCATTTTGCTGACTCAATTGATCTCATCTAAGCTCTTAGAAAAGATGATTTCTATTCCTTTTATCCTTAAATGTTTCTACAAACACATATATAATAAGTCTGGTAAAATATTAATCAAAAGCTAATCATCTCTCATCATCTAAACAGGCAAAATTAAGTTGAGTATTTTCTTTTTTAACTTTTCAACACTCATTTGGTAAAGAGAACTATAAACTTGTCTATAAATTCCACACATTTTTAAAATTATGAGTAATGTTTCTAGTATTCACAGTAATGTCTTCTATTCTTAAATCTCAAGAACATTTAAATGAGTTACATGTTCAAATACATTAAATACAAAAACCACAATTTGAATACCAATAAAGTCTTAGAATGGAAAAGTTAGTTAAAGCATTAAAGGTTGAAGAAGACAGCAATTAGATTGAATTGGATGTTATATAATTTATCTTTAATAAGAACATAATTAACTTGCAAATCATTCCATACCATTGATTACTTTTAAGATGATCTATGCCTGGGATGATAAAAAGAAGCAACTTGAGTAAAATACATTTTACCTAGCAGAAACTGTCAGTGGTTTGCAAACATGAAGAGAAGAGAATAGATGTCTGAGAGGTGAGTTAGAAGGTAATAGGATTTTACCCTACTATGGAAACTTAAGCTACAGATCGGAAAGCTTTTATGTGATAGCGCCTTTTGAGTGACAACTGTCGATGGGAGTTGAACAGTGGTGAGGTCAGTATGGATTTTTTTCCCCAGGTCTCTCTGCTGCCATTGCCTGTGATCAGAGTTGTCATTTTCAAGTCACTTACATACACTCAGTGATTTTACTGCATCAGTATGTAGCAAAACACTGGGATGGTTATAATTACTTGTCTTAAAACGTCTTTATCGCAATGCATAGCAGGTTGGGAAATGTTCTAAAAGATGTTTAAGGCGTCTTGCTTTAAAAATAGGTTAATAACCTGCAAGTAATTTTTTCCCAAAGATCTGGATAATGCAATCTTAGAGTGTATTTTATGTTTCCTTTAATGAACAGAAAATTACTTTTGTTTAAAAGACTTTCATTTACTCTCTTGTACATTTTTCATCTGATGTAGAGAAAAATCAATTATTTTTAGAGTTAAGTTCTTTCTGGCAGTTCATTTAAGTAAATCCTACTAAGTTAAATGACCATCAGTATTTTTTCCTTATTTATCAACCCCAAGAAAAGTGCTCTAATGTACAAAAGGGGAATATAATTTGCTGTTGAGAAAATGGCATTGATTTTTCTGTCTGTTAAAGACTGCTAGTTGCAATGCAAGAATAATATGTTAACTTCCACTTCACAAAATTTACTTGATAAGAATTATTCTAGAATCAGAAAAGGAAGTGGCTAGTTCCATAACCTAAATAACAGCATATGCTGGATATGATTAATGCTCAAGTGAGAATAAAGAACAGGTGTTAAGTTTGGAATAATGAAAGCTAAAGCAATAGCTTACAATTTATATATGCATGCTGTTTTGAAATAAAACAATTTTACATACATGACACAATTGAATTACTAACATGTGGACATGTGCTTTGGCAACTGGATGGCTAAAAGACCACATGTATACTGTAAATTAAATTACATAACACATCTTAAGGTTTGTCCGCATTTGATCAAAACATAATGTACCTGTATCCTTTTCATTTCACGAGGCACTAACATTGGATTGAGTGCCATAAAACTGTCAAAATGTAAAAACCATCAAAAGATAAAAATGAACAAAATTTATAAACTTCTCAAGGGTAAAGATATCTTTTTATTGATTTTCCTCTATGTAAAGGCATACTTTTTTATTTGTTGATTTTTCTATACTGATCCAGACAGATATTCAAGTGACACAATGAGTAATTATTTTCTGTACTATTTTCCCCCAGAGGCATTAAATAATAAGGACATATTTGTTGGAAATTTAATGGGCTCTTCTATGACTTCTCTCACCCCCCAGCAGGATTCAGAACCAAGTGAGAGATAGACAAGGAGCTAGGCAGGAGCTCTGGAAGACTGTGGATGGGTTGTATAGCAACAAAGGACTTCCTGACATCCTCACCCAATGCCAAGGAAGCAGAGGTCCACAGTGCCCTCCACAGAGATGGCGCCTGGGAGGTGAAACAATGGCACAAGGAGCAGAGGTGAAAAAAGAATGGGGACTGGAAGGAGTTAGGCTATCCAGCTCACTCTCTCCTTCCAGACTCACCAACCTGATACTTTGAAGGTGGCAGTAACTGGTAGTCAGAGCTCATAGGGCCCCCACCACATGGATGTGCCACCACAAAGAAGTTATCAAATTGGAAAGCTGGGGCATGTGACTAGGATAATCCTGACTGCTATTAATAAATAAGCAAGTAATTAGAGAATGCTCAGATTTCTGGAGAGTATAATGTTGTATTAAGTGACCTGTCTTCAACAGTAATTTTGTAAGAGTGATCTTGGAAGATACTTATAAACTATGTAATTAAGCAAACCTGCAAAAAAAAAATTAGTTTCTAGTAAGAATATGTAATTGTAAATAACAAAGCTATGTAAGAGAAACACATTCATAGTTATTTCTTATACCATATTTATCTCAAGGGAAGTTTAAAACAGCTTAAAATTGTGTATTCAAATGTTCAGGTAGTCAGAATATGTAATACGGCCAGTAAATTTATAATTTAAAGTTGTAACCTTTAAAATGTAGCTCACATAGTGAAACAATTATGATGAATATTTGAGTGTCTACTATGTTCAGGTATTAAGCGTTAACACGCATGACCTCATCAAAACTTTACAACTGTTTGTTAGGTACTGTTAGTGAAGTACTACTTTCACCTTCATTTAAGAAAAGTATACATGACTTGAAAATTCCATAGGCAACACTTGAATTAGACTTTCTCTATAATGTATTTTCCCTCTAATTAATAGGCGAAACAATAATTCCTTTATAATGGTGTAGGGGCAGGAGGACCTGGGCAGTTTCTCTATGATTCCAGCAGATGGGTAGTGGAGGAGTCCTGGGGTGGCTTTGTCAGGATTTTATTGATGTTTCTACATTGTTTGTAGTGTGGCAACCAGGTACACGACAGGCAGGGGCGTCAGGAGGCTGCCTACTGCTGCCGCTGGCGTCTCCGCGACACTTGCCTTATATGGCCAGTCCCTTGTTGCAGGTCCACCCACCTGCGATGCCCACACCCTACTTCAGGTGCCCGCTATCAGGCACATGTGCAGGACCACAGATGTCTATCATTGACACTAATGGCGGGAGGGCGGAAAAACCTGATATGTGTTTACCCTACAAGAGGTAAAGAGAACTAACCAGTATCCAAAATGTTGGCTCTTAAAATTAGTCTACAGGACTATTGAGATTTAGACATTGAATGACATTAATTCCAGGAAGAAACTAATACTTCATGGCATTTTAGGAATGATTAGTAAAAAAATAAAACATTTGGATCCAGGTCTCCATAGCACCATTTTCCAGCTATGTGCCTGTAGTGCAGCAAGGCACAGAGCAGGTTCTCCATGATCAGAGAAGACGGGTCAAAGAAGAGTCCTGGAGCCCTCGGCAGCCTTTTTCAAGCTTTTATTATTCTTTATATCAGAGGCGACCAGGTACATGGCTGACAGGGGGTCCAGGGGGCCAGGAGTCTGGTGGGCCTCCTAACCCCCAGCAAATCTTCACTGTCTGGGCTCTCTAGCCTCTGCTCTTCTCTGCTCCTTATTCTTCTCTTTCTGCACTCTGCTCTGCTCTCTGCTGGCAGCCTTCTGATGCTGCCCTTATATACCCGTATCTCAGCCTAGGTGCACCCACTCGTGCATGCCCACACCCTACTCCAGGTGCCCGCTATTAGGTTACTGTGCAAGATCGCAGATGTCTATCATTGACATTAAGGGTGGGAGGGTGGAAAAGGCTGATCATTTTCATTTACCCTACAGAAACTTAATCTCTTGAAGATTTAATTTTATCATCTCAAAAAAATGGAAAGGAGAAATGTTAGCTTCCTCATAGAGTTATTTTGAGAAACTGAATAAAAGAATTGAAATTAAATGAAAGAAGTTAGCTCACATGAAGAGCCTATGTGGCCTGTCTTTTCTCGCTTTGGTTTTCTGGGTTGCTCTGTGTTCTCTTCACATCCTTTCTGGAAGTTGCTCCCTCCATGGATGGTGCTTGGCTTAGCCCTTTCCCAACTGTGAGAGCTGCCATTTCTGCCATTTCTGTGGTCACATCGTGTCATTCATGGGTTTCAGTATGCAACTTGATCACGAAACACTTGTTTATGTGATAGCAAACATAACAAATAAAAACACTAAAGAATGCCTTTTTACTTCTCAGATCAGTTGTAGAGAAAAAGCTGTTTTCTTTGTAAAAGTCAAAGGCCTGGAAGAAACATCTTTTAGCCAGATGAAGTTAATTCCCTTAGAAATACATGTTTTAAATGAAATTATACAAGTTAAGTAAAAGTCATGCCGTTCTGATCCTTGAAGACATAAGGCTTTAAAATGTTCCTGGTAGAATGTCTTTGACAGAACCAGATCTTGACATAAAATTCTCTTGGACCCTTTAGACAGTCTGAATTTTATTTGGATGTGAAACTAAAAACCCACACTGACCCCTGGGAAGTACCACCTGATGACCAGACATGAGCTGGAATTAGTTTCTATCAACCACTAGTGCAGACTTTGCCATTATATTGTCCCTCTATCCTCTTTGAATTGTAAAGAGCTAGGGTTAAAGGGCACTGGAGCCCAGTAGCTCAGAGTCTTCCCTTCCCTAGTGGAATATCAGAATGACTTAAAAGACAAAGACACACACACACAGAGTACTTGAACCTCAAATAGATGAACAGCTGAGAAAAGCAAACTTGAAGTTCTACAAGAGAGTTTGGAAAGCAGTTAAGTCACATAAAATGAAAATCCCAGGCAGAGGTTTTCCCCAATGTAGGGTCAGAGAAAAGTATCAGGCTTTTCCGCCCTCCCGCCATTTGTATAATGATGGACACCTTCAGTTCTGCATGCATGCCTAAGTGGGTATGCGCAAGTGGGTGCCCCTGGGCTTAGACATGGGCGCATAAGGGTAGCAGAGCAGCAGCAGCAGCAGTAGAAGCAGAGATGAGAGGATAGAGAGCTCAGAGAGTGAAGATGTGCGTGGGGCTAGAAGGCCTCCCAGCCTCCTGGACCCCCCCGCACACCTGCCGGACATGTACCTGGTCGCCTCTAATATAATGGTGCAATAAAAGACTGAAAAAGCCACTGAGGGCTCCAAGCCTCTTCCTTTACCCCGTTGTAGTGTAAAGGTTGATTAGGTCTTTCTGCCCTCCCACCACTGTGATGATGGACACCTGCGGTGCTGCGGGCATTCCAGGGTGAGCATGCGCAGGTGGGTGCACTTGGGCTGATGCTCGAGGTGTATAAAGCTAGCGTCTCGGGGACGCCGGCGTGGTGGAGTGTGAGGAATAGCGTGACGGCGGCGAAGACAAAGCAACTGCTTGAACCAATGATGAACCTACTACCCGGTCTGGGATGGTTGCGAGACACCCGTCTGCTAGAATCATCGAGAACTTGCTCTGTGCCCCTTGTTGGCACCACACCCAATCATGGTCCAGACACACTTTTGCAGTTGAGCTTCATATTTCAGAGCTCTGGGGACTTGCTAGCTTCCCTACTGCGACGGTGGCCATCATCTCCCTTGTTCACCTGGATGGTCCTACCATTGTTTACCTTCTCTGGGCAACGTCTTTGCCAGATCCTCTCACAGCAGGAGGAGAACTGCACCCCCGAGTGTTAGTGCCGTGGACCTAGACCTCTCACAGTACCAGGTAAGTGACAGAGATTCTGCAAATAGCCTGAATCACGTCTTGTGGCTGCCATAATAAAGTGCCAGAAATTCAGCTGCCAACAAAACAATAGAAATTTGTTCTGTCACTGATCTGGAGGCCCTAAGTCCATCATCTAGGTGCACATAGGAATGTGCCTCCTCCTGCCAAAGGCTCTGGGGAAGTATTGTTCCCTGCCTCTTCCAGGCTCTGATGAAGCCAGGGATTCCTTGGCTGGTGGCTGCTGAATTCTGTCACCCTCATCACTAGCTGTCTTCTGTGTCCCTTCTTTATCTTCCGATTATGAATTTTGAGGTTCCACGTGGAGTATGGGGTCACTATCACCCTAATACTTCTTGCTGTTTTTTCCTGCCTCCTGCCCCCTCATCAGCTGTACTTCATTAGAAAAGCTGGCTCCATCGTTAACATTTATAGCAAGATCTTTCTCAGCTGCTCAATTAGAGCTTAATTCCTGAAATCAAAATAACACCTCAGGGGGAAAGTCCCCTGTGATTATTCTTATTGGTGAAACAAGGAATATCTTTAGAAAATAGATACACTCTGGAGAATTATTTAGCTTTTCAAGAGTCTTAGCACACAAAAATGACACATGGTACCTTTATTTTATGTGCTCTGCTTATAAACAACAATGAACTAACACTGATTCAACTATAAGCGTGAGTGTGAAAAAGCAGTATACAATCTTTGAATGCACAGTTATGTAAGCAGTCGTGAATAGTGAAGGGAAGAAAATGCACACTTGGCCCAAAACAAGCATTAGCACAGCTAATGTGTTCAGTTTGCAAGCGTGTCTTGAGAACATCACTCTATGACACGGGTCTTCTCACGCACAAGGAGACCCAGCCAGAAGTGCTCAGGCACTCAATTCATTAGGAAACCCCAGTTCTCTGTCCCCAGCCTACCACCTAAAAAATACAAGGTAAGGATTTTCATGTTCCTAGTAGACCTTTATATTTTCCAGCATTTCTTATATTCCCTATGCCTCCTGGTCTTTGCCTTGCCATATGTCCCCCATCAATGTGTGACCATGAAGAAAAGCTATTGTGGGTCCTCTCTGGTGGCACAATGGGTTAAGCAACACACTGTGAAACAAAACACAGCCACTGCAACATGAGTTCAATCCTTGCCACCGGCCAGGGAAGTGAACCACTTGGCACAGCAGACTTCTCCTGCCTCGCCTGCTGCTCCCCTCAGCAGTGTATTTCAGATAATCTGCCTGTTCTGCTCTCCAATTTCTCTCTAGTGAATCCTCTCACCTCCCTCAACTCTGGCCTGTACCCCAGCTCTTGTATGCATAATAAAATCTTTTAAAAAAGAAAGCTATTGCACAATAGCAGCCTCACCTCTTGGTGGAAATATAAATAATATCCTCTTCAGGATATATTTTGAAAAATCTCTAATTGTTCATGTCTTCCAAATTTAAGAGATCTACAAATGAGTAAGGGCTGGTGTCAGGCAGGGGTTAATAAGGAACGGTTGCTGACATCTAGAAGCTCAAGTTTCTTAGGAGAGACAGACCTGTAAATAAATAATCATGACACAGGGGGAAATATTAAATAATAGAATTCTGCTCTGGTTCAGAAATAGTACTTAAAAAAAAATCCAGCAAAGCCTAAAACAACAACAAAAAAGGAATGTGCTGAGTCTATTTGTGTGCAAAACAGGGAATGTTTCCAAGTGCAGATATCTGAACAGCTTCAAAGGGTGAATGGGGATGTTTCCAGACAGGTCACCATGGGGGTGGTGGGGGAGGGAAGAAGCAGTGGTATTGAGAAAGGGAATTAGATGTGAGAAAGCAGGAGACAGGAATAACAGGTACTGTCCTGGGAGCTGTGAATAGTTTATAATTCAGGACATGAAGTAAGTTTGTTGAGCAGGGGATTATCTCTAGAGGTAGGCCGGGCAAGACAAGAAAGTCTTAGGTATATGTAAAGGACCATGGATTTGGGGTAGGTAGGATATGCTGATGAGTTTTCAATTATCTCTGTGTGTGTGTGTATGTGTGTGTGGTGATGGTATTGGTGGTTGGGGGAGACATTAGCATATATACTTACCCATTAATGTAATTCCTGTACTATTGAAATAACTCTTGAAAAGTAATAATGCCTTTACCTATAATAATAAAGTGGCAACCCAATAGCTAAAAGAGAGTCTACTATAGTCTTGCACATCAAGAAACTATTATATCACATTAAAACATAATAAAATACTGTAGTCCCATGGAAAACTTATATCTTCTTAAAAATGCCTTAATGTAGTAAAATGAACTACAAGTATAGCTCTGAAGCTCTTTTATCCAATTCTAAAATAGCTAATATTTATGAATCTCATGTGTTAGTAGTATTTAAGAAACATAAAAATGAATTTTTAGAAAAAGATTTATTTATGCATACAAAGCTGGGGTACAGGCCAGAGTCATGGTGAGAGGATCCACCAGAGACAGAGCGGGGAGCAGAACAGGCAGATCCACTGAAATACACGACTGAGGGGAGCAGTGGGCGAGGCAGGAGAGGTCTGCTGTGCCATGTGGGTCCCTCCCTGGCCCAGGATCTAACTCATGCGGCTGTGCCAGATGCTTCACAGTGCAGCGCTCAGCCTGCTGCACCACCAGGGAGGTCCCCCCAAAACAAATCACTTTAAAAAATAAAATCCTCTTAAGTTTTTATCTAGTAAATTGCTACAAACATCGTCTCTTGCTCTTGGTGCCAATGAATGATCTTGCCTAAGTAGCCGACCAAACACACTTGCCCAGGAGCAATAAGTGAGTACAAATCACCATGCAGAATTCCTTGCACTGCATACTGCTGTGGAACTTGTAAAAGACTTTAACATACATTATGAAAGCATGTGTCTGATGCACAGGTATCCTGCATGACTGGATTTGCTTATTGAACAAATCAAGCTTTTGCTTGGGAAATTAAGAGTGCTTGGTTATTCGAGAATAGAACTGGGTTGGGTCTGAAGTGCTGAAGGTGCTGAGTCTCCAGTGCTTCTCAGAGCAAATGTGCCGAAATAACACACCTACAGCCTCTCTGCAGCCGGAGACAGGAGACGCTAACGCTCAGGTCACTGGGGAAAATGTCATGTCGTGATGGATCTGGTTTCTGAATAATACTTCAAGTAGATCAACTACAGACAGAAGTCTAGCAAGGTACTTAAATATCTATAATTTATTCATTCTTTCTAAGGGTTTATTGGCTGCCTAGTAATGCCTAAATATCCTGGACAAGTGTGTTCAGTTGGTTACTTAGATAAGATATTTACTGGATGATAACTACCGACATTTTCTTTTTAAAAGTGACTTTTATGTTTCTTAAATGCTATTAACAAATGGGGTTCATAAATATTAGCTATTTTAATTTTTATTAAATGTTCTGTTCGTGGTGACATTTATTGTCATCTAGAAATCCAATAGAAACAATTATAGAATTGGATAAAGGATAAATTCATTGTTTATGAATCCTGTATCTCATTTTATTAAATGAAGGCATGTTTAATGGAGCAATAGGGGAATCAAAAGAGATGTAAGATGGGGTAAGGGAGGTGAAATGGATGAAGGGGGTCAAAGGGCACAAACTTCTAGTTATAAAATAAATAAATCAAGGAGTTGTGATGTAAAGCATGGTAACTATAGTGTTAATACTCTGCTGCATATTTGGGAGTTGCTAAGAAAGTGCATCTTAAAAGTTCTCATCACAAGAAAAATGCATGGTGACAGATATGATCCAGGCTTCCCTTGGAGACATTTTTCAGTGTATACAAGTACTAATTCATTATGCTGTACACTTGAAACAAATATAATTACAAGCAAATAAAATATTTTTAATTTTTAAAAAGCTAGGAAATTCTGTAGATGCACCAAAAATTGCTGAATGGAACACTTACAATTTGTGAATTTCACATTATGGAGCGAGAAAGATGAATGAAATTACCCAGCTGCTGCAGTGGGAATTCTCATTTTTTGCAAATTTTAATCATTTGATGGTAATGTGCCAATGTTATCACTTAATGCTCATATTTTTAATTAGCAAATAGTTCTCCACTTGTGCTTATTACTTTTTAAAAATGTGATAGCTTTCTGGTCAACAGTTCTGTGGAAACCAGCTTGTCTTTTTTTTTTTTTTAATTTATATATATTTGACATCAAGTGTAATCCCCATGTATTCCCCATCACCATATCACCAGTGCACCATCACCTCAGTCCCCCGTGCTCCCGTCTGCCCTCAACCCTCCCCCTCATCCCTCCCCAGCAAGTGTCTCCAATTTGTCCTTGTCTTTTCATTTTTCGTTTTTGTGTCTTTATTGTTATTATTATTATTGTTCTTATTCTCAGCTTGTCTTTTTAAAAAAAAAATTAGATTCATTGAGACAGGAAAAAAATGTCATAGACTCCCTTGTCCTTTAGGAAATGACAAGGTAGATAGCAGATAATATATGTAAATATGCATCCAGGTAAAGCAAACTGTATAACAAATCAAATTTCATACAAGTAAGTGCCATAGTAAATGAGCAGAAAACAAACATAGAAATTGGGAGAAAAGTGAGATTAATGTGGGTTAAGTTTATAGGAAGAGCCCCTGGTGGCCAGTGGGTTGAGCGCTGCACTGTAAAGCATCCACGGCACAGCAGCATGAATTCAATCCTGGGTCAGGGAAGGGACCCACATGGAGCAGCAGACCTCTCCTGCCTCGCCCACTGCTCCCCTCAGCAGTGTATATCAGTGGATATGCCTGTTCTGCTCCCCACTCTGTCTCTGGTGAATCCTCTCACCTCCTGCTATTCTGGCCTGTACTCAGCTCTTGTATGCATAAATAAATAAATCTTTAGGAAAAAAAAAAAGTTCGTAGGGAGAGAAAATCATAGAGATAGTGGGACTTAAGCCAGTCAGTACAGACTAGGTAAGAATTGATAAGATGGAGGAAGTTAATTTTAGCCAATGACTATCACTTACTATGCCTCTACTACACACTAAACACATTACTGCTGATTACATACAAGTGGCAATGTATGATCTTCTTTAAGTGTAATAGTGATCATGTAAGATCACTATTATTAACCAGTTTGCATAGGAGGAAGTTAGAACTCTGAGAATTTAGTGGACACACTTAAGGTCAAACAATTTGTAGACAGTGTAGTCAGAGTTAAATCTATGCCTGTTGACAACATAGGAAATGCTTCTAGAAGAGGAGCATTGTAGGTGAGAGGAAGCAGGGTGAGTGGAAGCATGAAGTTGGGCATGTGGCAAGGACAGGTTCTGTCATTAGGGAAATAGGAAGTTCTTGAAAAGTAGCTCCCCATCTCTCTCCATGGAATTATGATTATATGTGATAGTGTGATCTGGCACAGAAAGAAAAGGGATGTTTGCTCTTAGAGAAAGGAGACCTGGATCCCAGGGATTTCTACCCCACCGATTGGATGACTTCAGTTCTGTTTTGTGGTACTGCCTTCTTTAATGTGATTATATTCCCCCTTCTCTCCATTTCTCTCTTCTCTCCTCAGGTCTACTACAATAATTTTGGTATTTTACACACATACTATGGCTGAGTGAGAAGAGGTCACACCATGGAAACACACACACACACACACATCTTTTGTTTCTTTGCAGTGAGAATGTATTTAAATTGTGGTGCAAATGAATGGAATTAGTTTCTGCATTATGTGTCAATAAATTACTGTGAGCCTAGTTCTCATCCTGTTGCACAGGTGATTGTTGAAATGGAATATCTGGGGTTAATTTTTGTTTTTTTCTCTCTTGGGACTCCCAAATAATATTTTTTTTGCATTTAGGCTTAAAATCAGATGACTCTGACACTTTGATAAATCATTTTTATTCTTCCTGAAATGCATTCCTTCAAAGTTCCATTGGTGCGCCCTATGTGATGGGAAATGCTTTCATTATAAAATTACCAAAAAAAAGTTCCAATTACAAAATAAAATATTTTTATATTTTGCACTCATTGAAGGATGGCTTTTCTGAATACTCAAATCTAAGTTTATTATAATTTTCTATCAGTATTTTGAAATTATCATCCTATGTTTTGGCTTCTTTAGTTGCTGTTGAGAAATTCATTGTCATTCTTTTCTCTCCAGCTGCTTTTAGAAGCAGTTGCTGTCTTTGGAGCTGTGTAGAGTCACTCTGCTGTGCCTCACTAGGAGTGGATTGCTTTTTACCTATCTGGCTTGAAAAATGTTAAATTCCCTGAATGTGGGATTACGTTTGTCATTATGGAAAATTCTTGGTAATCATGACTTCAGATCACCTTTATGAACTCTCTTTGGGACTCTGATTCCTGGTGATTACTCTTTCTCTTCATTTCTTTTTCACAATTTGTCTTAGTGTCTTAGTTTGTGCTTAATTCTTAATTTTTCAGCTATGTCTTTTAGGGAACTATTTAATCATCTTTCATTGCTTCCGATCTGCTATCTATCCATTCATTGAAGGTTTTGCTCAGTAATTATATTTTCACTCCTGGACCTCCTTTTTGTTTTTGTTTTATTGTTTTTTTTGTGGACATCACTGGTGCTGTCATGTAGATTGCCTCTTTGTTAAGAATTTTCCTTAACTTCTTTATGCTTTTCATAGATGACAAATATATGTTCCATTTAGGATGAGTAAAACGTATGAAGTTCACGAAAATCTAAATCTGTTGTCTCAAATTTCTTTTTTTCACTCTCCCTAATGGAAGTTTGCACTCTTTTGCTTAATGATCTTTGCAAATTACACATTTTACCATCTTCATCTGTGGAGGTCATGCAGGGTTAGATTGAAGATATAGGTCTGCCTCTGCTATGAGAAAATATACTGTCAAACTACAGCCCCCCAAGCTTTGCTGCAGGGTTCTGCTTCATGAGGAGGTGTGCAGTTCTGCTTCTACTCTGAACTACTGGCTCAAAATAATACACCTAGGTGGAGGCAGCCTGGCTGCCTTTGGTATTGCTACCAGCACAGTGGGCATTCTCTGGCCTATTCACTGTTTCCAGCAGTGAGTCCTCCTGACCTGCTCCATGCTGTCCTCCGTTGTTTCAAGTGGGGTGGAAGAGGGAGTCTCAGGATTTCCCCTCTAAGACCAGCACTCATCAGCAAGTACACTCTGTGGCAGGACAGTCCCCCAGGCTATTTGGGTGCCAGACTTCTGAAAGTGAAAAATTCTTCTTGATTTGTTTCAGCTACACCTCTCTTTACTTCCCAGCACCTCAAATGTTTAATACAGGATTACAATTATTAGTATTTAATCAGAATCGGCAGCTACTGGGGAAGGACGATGAGTGGGAGGAGCTGAATTAAGCACCTGTAGGTCACCCAGCTGCAGGTAACACTACAGCCTACTGCATACTGAACCTGGCATGCTGTTGGTCATATGAGCCAGAACCTAGGAACTAAGAGAAAAGAATTACAGAGAACAGAACAAAAATAGCAATACACTCCAGAACAAGGTATTCACCTCAGCTTTAAGTTACCTGAACACACATTTTTGGGAAAATACAGTAGGAAACATTTATCTTGGGAATAAAATTCAACCATTGGAATTCTAAGTAGAGCTGGGTTGCCAAGAAATTGTCAATAACTTTGTACCGATTGAAATCTTTCAAAGGGAACGACTTCTGTGTCTTATTGGCTCAGAATTCATGAGGATGAGAGGAGCGTTATTTTCATTTTCTCTTGTCATCAGTAGTAGAGTCGCTTAGCATTCTTTTTGTTCTGTTTAATTTGTTGTCCTTCTCTTGTAGGATCAGAAACCAAAGGTCATGTGTGAAATACCTAAAGAAATGTACTGTGAAAGAACTGTGTTTTGGAGTCACAGTATTAGCAGAGCCCAGTGCCCAGAGAGGACCATGGAGCGACAGTGATGAACTCAGTGCCTCTTCTCTGGGTCTCTCTACCATTAGCCACGTGCTGCTTCAGTGCATATTTGATGCACTGTCCCTCTAGGGCAGATTTCAAGTTTGTCTTCCAGGTTCACTTTGCAACAAGAGCTTTTCTTGTTTCATTTCTAACTATGGTGATTGGTAGTGAGGATATCTAAAGAGAAGTCACTCTTATCCTCGCTGGTGTGATCATTGGAGATAGTTTGCTGAATTGATTCATCCCGTAAGACAGGTTTTAGAGAGAAGCAGAGCAAAAAATTAAATCCTAGGGTAATAAATGTAGGAGCATATCTGTAGGTAATCAGACTACAAGAGCATTAATTCACTGTTCAGGATACTTTGTCTCATTTTGTGACAGCTAAGAACTACTTGGCAGTGATGGAAATATTTTTCCCAGTGGCTAAATTTATTGACTTACTCTGAAAGCCTGTGTGGCTACTCCTTAAATCAGTATTACAAGACTGTTCCTATCTACGGATGTTGATCTTAAGCTTTGTTCTGTTCTCCACTTCCTTCCCAGGGTTGTTTGGACAAATACAGTGCTTCTGTTGACTATGGTAGAAAAATTTTGTCTGGTTTTTAATGATCACAAATGGGTTCAAATGGGTGTTTTATACAAGCTACTGATTCAATATCATGTTTGGAATGGGATCACTGTATATTTAACCCTCTTTGGCAGGTCACCCCCATTGCCAATCCTAACTAACACTGGCTCATTTCAATAATTTACTTTAATATGCTTGCACTGGATGCTTGCTATGTGGCAGGCCCGGTGCTGGGTCAAACACCTATGCTATCCCCCTAAGGGTCAGTCAAGTAACTGGTGACTTAAATAAGCTTGATTTGGTATTCTGAAAAAGGGGGAATGAAAATATTTTTAGAATACCAAGTCAAGCTGATGCCTCTGTTTAAACACAAATTTACGGTTATAAACTCAAACCATATTACTCATAATGTAATAAGCACAGTCCACTTTTTAACTTTTTCTAGAAAAGAGGGAAATAATTTATCCATTCATTTATTTTTAATATCTATTTAATATGTACTACCTGCCAATTCCAGGTAGCATGAAAGTGCTACAAACAGAAAGTGAAATCAGGATTTTAGTTTTGGGGGCTAATGTTCTGTCTGGAAAGACAGCTATCTAAATTCACAAAAATGGTTTTATAATTTGTGCTATAAATATGGCCATTAATGACAGTTTAATTTTGGGCCTCCCTGATGGCACAAGAGGTTAAGGCTCAGTACTATGAAGCTATCTGTAGTTACTGTGGCACGAGTTCAATCCCTGGCGAGGGAGGTAACCCACATGGCTCAGCAGACCTCTTCTGCCTCACCTGCTGCTCCCTTCAACACTGTATTTCAAGCTGCATGTTCTGCTCCCCACTCTGTCTCTGGTGAATCTTCTCACCCCCTCCAACACCTCTGGCCTGAACCCCAGTTCTGGTATGCAAAACTAAATCTTTTTAAAAATGACAGTTTAATTTTTAGTAAACTACATGTTTTGCATTAAAGTGATAAAAATTATGAATCAAAAAACCAAGCAACAGAAAGCAGTTGCTATGAACTTCTAGCAATTCACAAAATTTTCTCAATGGGGAAATTATTCTTAAATTCTGTGTTCCTGGAGGATCCCTAAAAGAGTTGAAAATGCATAGATATTGGGAAGCTGTGACATTATTTACTACTACAATTAGCTTCCATTTATTGAGATTGAAGAGGTTGAGAAACTTTTCCAGGATTTCACAACTAGTCAGTGTGAAGCAAGTATTTGAACCAAAGTCTGCTTCTGTCTAAACTCTGTTCTTAACTACTGAATTTACTGACTTTATTTTATGTGGAATTTTCCATCCTTTTTTTCTGTATTTCTGAGAAACGAAAGCACATTAAAAAAATGTTCATCATCACTAATCATCAGGAAAACGTAAATCAAAACACCATGAGATACCACCTCACATCATAAGAATAGCCCATATCAAAAAGATCAGAAACAAGTGCTCATGCGGATGTGGTGAGAAAGGAACCTCTTCCCTGTGGGTGGTAATGTAGACTGCTCCAGCCCCTGTGGAAAACAGCATGGAGGGTTCTTAAAATTTTTAAATAGACCTACCAAACGATCCACCAATTCCACTCCAAGATATCTACTTGAAGAGTGTCAAAACATTAATTCAAAGGCATACACACACTCTTATGTTCATTGTAGCACTATTTACACTTGCCATGTTTTGGAAACAGCCTAAGAGTCTGACAGAAGAATGGAGAGGAAGATGTGGTACACACAATGGGAGACCACTTGGTTATTAAAAAAAAAAAAGAAAGATGAAATCTTGCCATTTGCAATGAGATGGCTAGAACTAGAGGGAATTATTCTAAGTAAAATAAGTCAGAAGGAGAAAGACAAATACCAGAGAGTTACATTCATATGTGGAATACAGAAAAAGAAAACAATGGAACAGACAAAATCAAAACCCTAGAAATCTGACTGTAGAAGTGAAGTCACCAGAAGGGAAGGATTGAGAGTGGGCAGCAAAGAGGGAGTGGGTCCAGTGGAGTATGGTGGCTGACTATGGGAGCCTAGGTGATGGATGCGGAGTGGTAACATATATCTGAAGGGGTGAGATCCTGTATCTCTAAATCTTAGAGTGTTGGGCCTCCCTGATGGCACAAGAGGTTAAGCAGTGCACTATGAATCATCTACAGTCACTGCAGCATCAGTTCAATACCCGGCCAGAGAGCTAACCCTCATGGTGCAGCAGACCTCTCCTACCTCGCCCGCTGCTCCCCTGAGCAGTGTATTTCTGTCAGTCTGCCTGTTCTGTTTCCTACACTGTCTCTGGTGAATCTGCTCACCCCCCACACTTCTGGCCTGTACTCCAGTTATTCTATGTATAAATAAATAAACCTAATAAATAAATAAATAAATCTTATAGTGTTGTAAACCAATTAGCCATGACAGCAATAAGAAATAACACAACAGAATAAATAGAATGATGTACACTGGCTCTGTTGGTCATTTAGTAAGTTGGAAGTTAGTTAAGTTATAGAGAACTGTAAAGAAATACACATCATATGCATTTCTGTGGTGAGTGGTGGTTGTTTCATTGAGATGCCCATCATTCTCCAGCCCTATGAAGCTAGTGCTGGACTGGCAGTTCCTCTACTTTTTTAGCAGTGTCTTTCCAACATTGGTTTGAGGATGAGGCTCAAAAAAAGTTTGTTTAGAGTGAAAAGTCTGATAGTAAACTTTAGTTTCCTGAAACAGATAATTTCCTATAATACCCAAGACGGGACATGATGCACTCAGAGTTCTGCTTTAAGACCAGAAAATGAGTCTGGCTGGTGGGCCTATTTATAAAGTCAAGCTTTTGATGAAAATGTATTTTCCAGCACATCTGGTTTGATTTAGCAAAGTCCACAGAAACAGTGTATTTGCCTTAGAAGCTTCATCTCTAGGGGCTTGGGCATACTGAATTATCCATGAATATCATCTAGACATGAATAATACAATGTTCTTGCCTTTATTAGCTCCCTAAACTCTGGTCATGAGCATTTATTTTTGATGTGTCATGTTACTTTTCTGATGAGTCATGTTACATTGTGTGCAGTCTTTGGAAGGGAAGAGGCATGTCATTTTGCTGAAATGAGTTGCAGCCAGGCATTGACACAATGCATAAAATAAACAACCTGGTCAGAAAAATCATCTGATCAATAGGCCTAAAATATCAGACAGCACTGGTGAAAAGGACAGAGTGTTCACACGAGAGTGAGTATACGACCTCACCCAGTCTATTTCCCTTTTGCAGTCCACCCAAGGACTGGAAGGAAGTGGAAAGTTCAGTTTCTGACACTCTCTTCCAACACATCATTCTCTTTTAAAACAGTAAATCACCTCCCTTGTCCCAAATGTCAAATAGCACGTTCTACTAAAAAGATTCCAACTTGGAATAAGGAAAAACTGCACTCAAAAACCCAGGTCATTTACTACTCCTGTCTTCAGTCAAAATAGCTAAATTCTACCAGCTTATATATCCTGAAATGTAAAACACTAAAGCCCTACTGTGTGTTCTGAAGGAGACAGCAGGAAGACAATGCTAGCACAACATCCGGGGAACTGAGGAGTAAGTGGAAACTGCTTTTATACAGCATTATTGTTTAAACTACCTTTTACAAATCTATAAGCAGGGTATCTCTCTATGCATTGTGTCTACTTAATTCAGTCAACATTTTATTTTCCTTTTCTCAAAAAAATTATGAAATTATGTGAAAATGTGCACAGGACAGAAACTATGAATCAGAACTGCTAATCATGTATGTACACAAGTGAGTCATTTGCTCTCTCTGGAGTTACATTTTCTCTATAATAGGTGAGCCTTGAAGATTACCTGGAAAAGTTCCTTCCAGGTCTGCCTTGCTATAATTTCATGATTTAAAAATATAAGAGAGGTAAAAACAGATCAAGGAAATGTTTTGGTTACTCCTTGAAATACTAATAGAGCTGGTTAATATGCAATTTATGAAACAAGCCTGTGATGAAAGATTTCTGTAGTCAGAGAAAAAAAATGAGATGACATGCAGGCTGGGTTCACAGGAAGGGTTTGTGTGGCCAAGAGAAAGAAGATTCTTAGACATCTGACTGATTTTTTGTCAGTCTGGACTATCTCAGTCTGGCATATTGAAGATGAGTTCCTTTGTAGACAAACTGAAGTGATTTATAATGAAGACTAACTTATATTTTTAATAAAAGCTTGCTGTAAACACCACATGATACTAAAAATTTAAACCAGCAATGGGACTCTTTCGTTGTCATAATTAACAATCACAGATATTTGGTAACCATCACTGTATACACCAGCATTCTTTATTCTTCAAGGCAAAGTATTTCATAGAGAAAGCAGACATTGATATACAGTGAGTAAGGATTTTATCTTCAAGAGGAGCACATTTTCTGAAACATTAGATGTATACAGGATTTGGAGCCATGAGGAGAAATGTTGTGCTATTTAGAAGCTGTGTGGGTGGAAGACTCTGAAACTCTGGAGGACCTATTTCAGGTTTAGCATTCTGAAGACATGGTGACTTGTTAATGGGCACTTACAGTCTTGGTAACAATGTCCTTCACAGCATTTGGAAGACTAGCTTTATCTTTAAAATAAGGAATAGTAAGAGTCCCTAATTTGTAGGATTGCTAAAAGTAAGCAATCCCACAAGCAAGAAACAGCTTTGCACATGATAAAGGCTCAATAAAAATAAGCTATCAATAGCAGTAATGATAACATACTAACAAGGAGTACTTGGAGGAATTCTAAAATCAAAGTTTCCAAAAGATCTCATATGCAGGGGTCTAAACAAGGTATTTGTAAATGGTCAACCATACTAGGATTTCAGGGTAGTTGTTAAACTAAGGATCTTGAACAATAGGCTTCTTTAAGGGATTTTGTGTCTTCTCTAGAATGATAAATAATAAATATAAGGTCTGACAATTCCTTTCTGAGAGCTCCTAGAGTGGATGGGGGTGGAGTAAATATATTGTAGTATTTGGAACTCTTGGAGAACTAAATAACACAAAGATTCTCTTAGGATCCCTGTATTAATTATAAGGCAAGAAAGAACATTCCTTGCTCTCGACCAATCTGCTGAAGTTAAGGGCACAGAGGAATGTAAACCACAACAAGAGAATTATCTAAAGGGAAAACCAACCCTAATAAAGAAATGAATCTCCTTCCAAGTTAAAACAATGTCATTGACTATGGCAGAGAGCAATGCCTTAGAAGTCTATGAAAACATATCAAGTAAAACTAATACTCTGTTAGGAAATTTTAAGCTGCAAAACAAAAAAAATGATTTTATATCTGCTCTGGGAGTTGGAAAAATGTACTTTTAGAGTATTAGATTCTTAAACAGCTACTTAAGAAACTTAAAATCTTTTGGTAATGATAGGGATAAAACCATTATTCATAGTTTGCAGCAGGGATCAAACAGCATCAAAGTATTAATAAAATTTCAGTTGAGAAGTCGTAACTAAATTTGAATCAGCGCAAAATGAATTTGAAGAGTTGTTTCTTAAAGTGACATTTTAAAGCACAGTTTACGTAATTCCTTTAGGTGCTTATTTTGTTACTTGTAAAATTCTGTTTTTTCTCATTTTTCTTCAGAGTTGAACTTGGTGTCTACCAGGGATGAGTAGAGTTACCATGAATAATCCTTGCTTGGTTTTGACTGCTTCAAGACCATCATCCTGATCATCCCTCTCTGGTTCCTCTGGACATAATAAAATTCTCCTTGAGTTACAGATGCAAATATGTCCTCACTGCTCTTGCAGGGAGAAGCCTCATTCTCTCTTCTGTATACTCAGTACTTCCCCTTCCCTTCAGCCACCCCCAGAAACCTGTCTCCACACTTTTAATCTTTCAAGTGTTAACAGACAAATGGATTGCGCTATTAAATTCCAGGCTAGGCTGGAGGCATTATCTTTCATAAATTCTAATTCCATCACAAAATAGTATATATTTGTGTAGTATAAGATGGAGTTTACTAGAGTTTCTTTAGACACTCAGTGACCAGGATTTTTAGGGATTGTTTTTCAGTGCTTTGAAATGACTCACTAGTTTCCTAGGGAATCAGTTACCCTTGGCCACAGTCTATTGTTTTCCAGATAAAATCCTTCAGTCAAAAAATTAATCCTAAAATCCTACTTGGTGTTTTCCCTAATTTCTGGGAATTCATGGTGTTTCCCATTTGGTCCACACGTAGCTTTCCATTCAAAGAATTAATATCATTTATAGCTTCAAAAGGGAAGGCAAAGCCAACCTCTCACAAAGAATCTCATCTGTGAGCTTCAAAATAACTTTTCAGAGCCTATAATCAAGATAAGGGTCTAAAGTCCAAAGGAGCTTTGGTTTGCAGGAGTCAAACTTGAAAGAGAGATATGTTTGGGACAATCCAAAGACATTATTTACCTGGGTGTATCTTAAAAAGTAAAGCAAGATCTTAGGTCTGTAGATTCTGTGTTTTTTTTTTTTTTTTTCCATACCTATTGTTAGAATGCAGTTGTGTGGGAAGCGTGGAAGGAGGCAGAGGAATGTTCCCTGGTTTCCTTTAGCTTGAAGCAGTGGACCATGGACAGGGGTGAATGTAGAGCTTGGGAAGAAGGTAAGACTAAATAGGGAGGTAGGGGTCAAATGATAAAGTGTCTCTGGTGCCATCGTAAGGAATTTAGATTTGATTCTGAAAGGTAATAGGGATCCATTGAAAGATTTAATGCTAGTGAGTAATAGAGGCAGATTTTCTTTTAGCAAGCTCTCTCTGGCAGCAGTGAGGCTAATTTATTAGGAGAAGCGGTTGTTATTTGAGTTATAGCATTAGGAAGAGCAATAATCCAGAGAATTAAGGCAATGGAACTGGAGGAGGAAATTGATAAAACCGATTATTTAGTCATAAAATGTGGAACACTTTGATGGAGGATGTAAGAGAAGGAAAGAAAAGGAGGTTCACAGAATAACTCCACAGTTTCCCACTTGGGTATTGCCTGTTTCCTTCATGGAGTAGTGGAACTGAAGCCAGAAAACATTGACAGGATGGGAGTTGGTTGAATAAGATATGGATTTTATTTTATTTTTATTTATTTAACTTATTTGCATCCTTGGCAGTGTTTTAACAGTATAAGATGCTTTGAGCTTTTACTTCAGACCACCAGAGCCAGGTAAATATGCCGATTATCTTCCAAACAGTTCCACTACATACCTGTCATTCACTGGAAACATCCCTAAGTTAGGAAAGAGGGTGTGTTTAACTTTCAAATATACAACATTATTTAGCATGCCTTCTTTTTCTTGACTGAATTTTTAGGGAGGAGTTTCGTACTGGACTCAAAATTAGTTGAACTTACTTCATAGGTGAGGAAACTAGCTTCAGTGACTCTGCCAAAGGTCGTCTTCTTGCTACAACTCTGCATTTCTCTTTCTTCACTCATCTACAGCTTCGTTATTTCTACTTCTTACAAATTATTCAAATTCTTTCGTCTTTTTCTTTTTCTCAACCTACCCTCAAGTAGTCTAAATATCAAGCTCTCACCCAGTGGAAAATTGGATAATGGCACCATGTGTCAATAATATCTGATATCTTTGCACTGAAATGATTTGCCCTGTTAGGGTTATAATAAGTGACTACCATACGTAGTGACCTTTAAAAATAAAAGGAGCATTTTTCACCTTTCCTTTGTTATGGCATAGCTCCATATATGAGTACGACACGTGTTTTTATATCTACAACATGGTGTTGAAGTTGGGTCTGGATGATATATAGTGGTACTGATATATTTTTTATGCTTCATGTACTAAATTTTTAAAAAGTTACACCTGCAGATTTTTATCTGCGTTTCATCAGCATAAACGCTCCGGGATCAGCACTTTTCAGTTCTCCCATGAAAAGTGATGAGGACTTGCAAGGACTGGGGTCATATGATCTGTCTCAGTGCTGTCTTAAACAGTGCCAGAAGCTGGGGCATAAAGTGAGTGCTATTTTGGCCACACTTTATTGAATTCCCTCTCCAGATGCTCTACATATTTCACAGCAGAATTAGCAACAGCAATCATCGTGGAAGACCATAAATGTCCCAACTCCTCTCTCAATCCCCCAACCAGTTCACAGCTACCACTAGCTGAAGATGATGACAAACTTTTTCCATCCACCTGACAGTGCAAAAAGACCATGTGCTTGAGGGCTGTAGTGTTCCAAAGGGGATGGGAGGGAGGTTAGGGGGAGCATCATGGGAACATCAAAAGTTTGGCTTTGATCTGAGACTTTTCCTTGCTCAACAATCTGCATGCTTTATAGGGCCTATGAGAGCAGCCAATAACCCTCAACCACACTTTGTACCGTGCGTCCCAAGCTGGACTTATCATTTTCATTCCAAACTCACAGTCATCCCATAGTCCTCTGCATCCAGATCCATTTTAGCAAGTAATTTACACAGCCAAACATTGCTTGAAAACTCTCTCTCTGGGGTGGGCTTACCTGGGATCTCTATGGTGTCATCTGAAATAAGGTGACCAGAGTTTTCATTTTCATTTAAAACTGCAGTCTAGCTCAGCAGTTCCGTCAAAGTGATGCTAATGCACAATAATATTCATATGAGCCCATGCCTTATGGGAAGGTATATTTAGAAGGTTTACTTTCTGTGCAGTTATTTAAGGCATGTGGATCTGTCTCCTTAGGGTGGCATCCCATCAAATATAGTAAATGACTGTCAGCAAATAAACGCCGAAGTCAAACTAAATCTTCATTTTATGTTATAAGGTGAGAATTAAGCACACCCTGAACTTCAGGACCTTAAGCAGGTCTTTGTTACTGGTTATTTAGGTGTCCGAAATGACCTGGCAATAAATTTTAGATATATGTTTCTCAAGTGTTCATTTTTCTGATCAAGTTCTATGAAAACACTGGGGTGTCTGGTGGAGCTCTTTCCATCTCCATCTCCATTAATAATTTTATACCTCCGGGATGTGATTTGTCTAAAGAATCAGAAATGCTAGATCAGATCTCCCTGGTGGCCTAGGGGTTAAGTCTCAGCGCTATCACCACTACCACCTGAGTTCGATCCCCAGCCAGGGAGGGGACCCACATGGCGCAGCAGACCTCTCCTGCCTTGCCCACTGCTCCCCTCAGCAGTGTGTTTCAGTCCATCTGCCTGTTCTGCTCCCCACTCTGTCTCTGGCGAATCCTCTCACTTCCCCATACCTCTGGCCTGTACCCCAGCTCTGTTAGGCAAAGAAAAGAAAAAGAAATGCTAGGACATCCCTGATAAAGTAGATGACATGGATTTCTTTTTTCTTTTCTTTTTTTTATTAATATAAAATATTTTTTTAAATTTACAAATACTTGCCATTGACATGGATTTCTTTTTAACCCAAAAAGTGTCAGATGATCTAATTATTGTACATAGCATCTACTAATTTCTCCCAGGCATTTTGGCTATTTTCTAACAGTGATCATCAGATCTTGGATTATATCCCTGATGAGCTTGTTATTTAAAAGTTCGATTCATAGGCTTTATGTAATTTGGGAAAGACATTTCTGCTACCCTTAACTCTCTTCTAAAATGTCACAGATTCTTTGACCTGCAAGTTATGTTAAGAAATTGCCCAGACCATAAACTCCCTTCAGGCAGAAGCATGCCTCTGTCAGTCTGTATGCTTTTATTTATTTATTAAGGAAGGAAAAGTTCACTGCTACACCTAACGTCGGTTGCACCTTCCCTGTTCTACTTCCACAATGGTAGTTCTTCTCTACTTTAAGCCTTTGGCTTCCATCCAGTATTTGCAAAGACACAGGTGTGCCCTCCCCACTGGTCCACCTCCCCATGCACAACTGACTGTGGCTATAACTTACTCCCTGTACTTTCATCCTCTCTAGCAGCTTTTGTAACACTGATGTTCCCTCAGTTGCAAAAACATCCCAATCTTCTCATCCAGCTTTCTTCTTTGACTGGGTTGTGAGAATGTAAATGGTGGGCTGTGGGGGTGGAGTGAGGCCCCTGTTATCATGCGAGCAATTGCTAACTGAGGACCTCTGACTTTGTAATTTGTTCTTTATGGACTCGCCTGCAGCCAATAAGCAAAATCAATAGTCTTCGCTGAAAAGTAAGCCAGTGCCAGTGTGTTATGTGACAGGTGAAGATACATGTGCTTACCAGGGGTCAGGGGGCCACATCAAATTTCTCTCTTACTTCTTTTCAAAAACCCCCATCCATTTAGGGAGCATTCGTCATTGGAAAATGTCGCAGTCGGGAATAGGAGAGGCTGCTGCTCTTCTTTTCTCATTTAACGATGTTTGTTTTCAACAGCCTGTTCAATAATGTCACTGAGAAGAAATTATGTGAGAAGAATAAAGTGCTGAGAGTCTATTTATTTATTCATTCATTCATTTCTGCAGAATAACACTAGCTGTTGCTCTCTCATGTATATTAATACAGCTGCGGTTGTCCAAACATTTGTTTGTTCTCTTCCTTTCCAAGAAATAGGTAAGTCTCTTTTTATTGCCATGGAATTGATTAACTGTAGTTTAAGTCAGAGGGAAGGTTATATGAGCTTGGTGGGAGACACATATATCTCTAAGCCAACATGAGGGTGCGGTGTAAATTTACTCAATAATTTGACTTCTGCTAAGATATTAAGAACCTCTTCTGTGTTCTCCACAGGACCATCGGACATCAGGCAATCTTGGTGAAGGATATAAAATAAAAGCCTAATGAGTAAAAATAGATTCAAATGACTAAAATCAAATGGGCTTTTAATCTCTGCTATTTTATCACCACTTTTCTCCATTCGGCTTCTCAGAGTCCAGTTTACTTGAATGGGCAGCTCAGAAAACAGGATTCACTTCTTTTTCTTTTTCTTTTATTTATATATATTTGACATCAATTGTGGTCCCCAAATCCCACCACCATTTCACCCATGCACCATCTCCTCAGTCCCTTGTGCTCTTTCTCATTCCATCCCTCATCTCATCCCTGCCCCGCCCCCCACACAAAGTGTTTCAGATTTGTCCTTGCCTTTTTGTTTTTGTTTTTGGTTTTTTTCATTGTTATTATTCTTTTCCTTGGTCCCTTACTTGGTTCCCTTATATTCCTCCTAGGAGCGAAACCACAGGATTCACTTTTAAGCAGGATTTCTTAACCCAGTATTAAACTGAAACGTGTAGGTGAACAGGGAATTTTCCTTTGATTTTCTCATTCAGGGAATTTTGTGGAACTCACAGAAGACCATGAAACCACAAATCTAGCAGAGTCCAGGTGGGGTTGCCCAGGTGGCTGAGAACACCATTTCATGCGTACACTCTGCTACTTTAACTTGGAAATTCTTGTGAGAGAAATTAAATTTCAGACATGTTTCTTTTATTAAATATGAGAATTAACTTCTTTGAAGAATTTTTATATCAGTTTTTTTTCTTGAATTGTAATAATTTGGCAGTCATTAACATAACTGTGTAATTTGGGGGTACAGATTCACACCTCCAGATATACACCTGTTTTACTCAACTTCTATCAAAACTCCCATGTCAATGTCCTATCCGCTTCCATCCACTCTCACCTCTGCTCTAGTAACCAGAATATTTTTCAGAGTCAATTCTTTTGTTTTGCTTTGCCAGTTTGTTTTCTTTGTTTATTTCCATTCCACAAATAAATAAAACCATCTGTTAACTGCTTTCACTTCTGACTTAATTCACTGGACATCATCACCTCAAGATCCATCCATTTTTTCCCAAAGGCACTATATTTCATCAGTTTTTGTGGCTGATAGTAGTCCACTGAGGATGAATCCAGTTTCCTTACCCAGTTGTCTGGCGTTAGGCACTTAGATTGGTTCCAGACTTGACCATCGTAAATGCTTCTATGAATACAGGAATCCACCCATCTTTCCTATTCATGTTTTCATATTCTTTGGGTAACTATCTGGCAGTGCAGGCATATTTGTGTAAACTGCATCTTTAGTGGTTTCCGTGGTTCATGGTAGTAAATTTGATTTTGGCTTTGTTTTACAATAATAATCGGGCTGTATTTTCGCAGTTTGTGAAGGAAGGCACATATGGTTTGTTAAGAACTAATACAAAAAGATGATTATCAGCAAGAGTTGTTTTAGTGGTACAATAAGTTGTTTTAAAATCCTGTGAGGAATCAAAATTCTATGGCATCAGATTTGATGCTCAATATGATTTCAGTCAACTCATTATATGGGCTGATTACAATAAATTCTTGCCTGCCAAAAGGAATCTATAAAACCCAGTTAATATCCACCTTATTTCATGTTATATTTAAAATCATAGAATTCCAATGGATGAAAATAATTTGGCCAGCATCATATAGTTCATTGGACTCATGCATTTCTCCCTAGACACAGTGCTAATCCCATGAGACTAGAGACCACGTCTTACATTTTTTGTATTGTAAAGGAGCAAAATTCTGCCACCCCAAGATATGTCCTGTTGGCAAGAGTTTTATTTCACAGAGGGGCTTTCAAGGCTGAGTGAAGTTGCTTTTGATATTTGCATGTAAACTTCCTTCTTTAAGGGCCTCTCCCCCGGAAACCCTACTTTCTTCTTGTCATTGGAGATGGGAGAACTCAGACCTGTCTTTGTTTCCTTCTTTCTTCTTCACCCTCCCTGGTCTTCACCAAGACATTTGAGATGGCCTCTGAAGTCAGTTGGGTGAGTCACTCAGTCCTGCGGGGTCTCTCCCACAAGGACAGGAGATAGTAATGTTATTACTAAACTTCTTTTTGGGTGATGTTTGTTTGTCAGCCTAGAATGAGCCCATAGAGGGTACAGGATGATTTCCTTTGACCCCCACATTATCATCTGAAGCTACCACTTCAGTCATAGCTGAGAACGTGAGTGTCTGGATTTGAGACTGACATATATATAGCAATTTATCAGCTAAGTTCAGATGTAGAATATGCAGATGAGATGCCTAAAAGCTACAGCTCCTGTCAAAAGAGAACCATTTGTTTTCTAATTAGATAAAGCTGTATATACCAGCTTCACTTTCATTAGCATGTTACCATGTTTATTTTGTATTTATGTTTTTAATAACTATGATAATAGGAAATGAGATTGAAGTCTTTCTTCCAAGAGAGTCCAACCCCCATTTCCCTACCACACTGCCATCGAGTAATTATGGAACAACAGGTCCTCTTCTAATTTAGAGACATGCACTTAGCTACACTGTACAGCGTGGTGAGCACACATGGCTACTGAGCACTTGAAACATGTCTAGTCAAATATATATACACACATATGCATACATGTACATATTTAAATTTGTTTGAAATTCATTCCAGAGTTTGAGGACAGCATGAAAAACATAATGTGAAATATCTCACCTTTAATTATCTTATTGCTTCGATGTTCAAATGAGAATATTTAGGACATAAATTGTAAAAATTAATCTCACTTGGTGCATTTAAAGCTTCATTGGTGGCTCACATTATACCTCTATGGGCAGACTGACAAAAAGTGACAATCCAACTTAACACAGATTGTGACAACCAAGTCATCATATCAAATCCATGTGACTATATAACACCATTTCTTATTTGTATAGGCTATAATGATAAGATTCATGTTTTTTTTTTTGTTTTGTCCCTTAAAAAATACATCTAAATGAATAATGGAATGTAGTAAGGTATTTCATTTTCATTATGCTTTCTTACAAAAGTGAATTTACAAACCAAACCCAAAGCTTTGTTTCACGTGTTGCTCTGAGTTTTGGGGTGCGACATGCACACTCAAGTTTTCCATTTGTACCCCTATCAGTGAACAGGTAGAAGCCACATCAAGCTTTACTGAAGTATGTGCTGGTCTCCATGCTGTGCTCTTACTCTCTGGGCCTTTGTTTGGTTCCTGGGTTATCCCCATTCCCTACATCCCCAGCTGCAGTCTATAGGTCCAGCTCAGAGTCTTTGCAGCTCAACAATCAGCATGCAACTCCAGGTCAAGGTCAAGGACCTCCCGAGCTCTATGGCACAATCTAAGTGACATCCGAGTTCTCTCTTAGATATAGGCAAAATACATGGGAGATGCCCGTGTATAATGCATGGCATTTCAGGTTTGATGAAATGTGGTAAATTATGAGAGAAACTTTATCAGACACAGGATTCAGTGCTCTCCCCATACACACTGAGCCTTGCCATTGGGGTGGCTCAGCTTGATGACCTGCTATCATTAAATGCTCTCTTGGTGATTCTGATGAAGTCCCAAGGCCAGCATCTCAAGGGTCAAATATTTTGAGTCTTATTTATCACAGTATGGGCACTCTGACCACCATTATTAATTCAATCCACCCATTAAGGAACCAGTGTACCAATGCCGATTTTTACTTAGCACCAACGATTTCTCGGGACTGAGCAGGTCAGACAAGGATAAGGCCATTTGCTTTCCAAGAAATTTATAATTTGTGTTTCATGGCACATCAGGATTTTTTTTTTTTTGAGTTTTTTGAGTTTCAGCATTTTCCAGGCTATTGCATGTTGTGTCTCTCTAAACCATCAGAAGGGAAGCCCTGTCCTGAGAGGCATAGCCAGCACCTCTGTGAATAGGCCAGACCCTGAGCTGACCACTCTGGTGGGAAAGAGGTGCAGGCCCAGGTCGACAGCAGTGATGTAATTTGAAAGTGGCATCACAAGCTGCCCAGGAAGTAATGAGTTCCCATTTTTGACTTAAGACTTAAGTGACTCTAAGGACCAAAGTCTCTCCTTAATTCTATACCAACTGAAGACAGCAATTTCAATCACTTGTACAATGTTGACCCAAAGGTGCAAAAGAGGGACAAAGCCTGACAGTGCTAAATATCCTGCATGATCCAGGCCACTGCAAGCCCTCGGCCAGCAGAGCATTACTACCCACTTTCTAAGGTAACTCCTAATTCTAATCTAGCTGCCTCATGTAGACTCATCAACCTGCAGGGGACCGGTGAGGGGCCATTTGGAGGAGGAGGAGAGCCCACACTTGTGGCAGTGGAGCTGGAATCCACAACTGGATGGGAATCTGTATGGGAAGGATACCTAGCAGATACCCTAGGTGCCCTACTGAGAAACAGAGACAGAGGGGGGCATTTCACCCCTTCCCAGGAGGAGGCTTTCTTTGGCTATTGAGGTGGCTGACACTTTCCATGGGAGATGCCTATGGGTTAAAGTATTCCTCTCCTGCTGCCTGCAAATGGACCTAGTAGAGACTACATAGTAAACTCTCATTAACCACTCATACCTTCAAGTTAAACACTTTGTAATTCATTCAACCCTTATTTATGGAGCTACAAGCCAAGGTCACATACCCAGGGAGGCACAGGGAAGGTAAAGGGAAACAAAAGCAGATTCAGCCCCTGATCTCATGCAGTTGACAGTCTAAGAGGAAAATATGTTAATGGGGAAATGCAACAACACAGACATGATCATCATCTGAGGGAAATAAAAGAGCAGAGGCTCAGCAGATGCACCTGCCACGGGTAACCGGTAGCAAAGGACTTAGAACTGAACTGGGAGGTTAAGGAAGGACAGGTCCTTGGAGAAAGTGACCCCTGAACTAATCTGAAGTTAAAAGAAAGACATTGGGAGCGGATGAGATAAAGAAGGAAGGCAACTGGAGTCTCACTAGATTTCTGCCCTCTTAAACTCAGTTTGGTTTGATAGGATTTCTTACTGACATGTGGAGGAGGATGCTAGCTTAGCTGTAACATGAAAATATATTTGCCAGAGAGATTATTTCTGATACATTGTTAAATCAAAGTTTGAATATTTACAAAACTTAATAATTTAATTATAGGTGGTGGAAAGAATTGATTTAAGGGAATAGAGAGTAGACAAAGCTCAGACAACTGAAATCTGCACATAATATGTGTATTTATTTTAGAAAACACTTCTTTCAAAAATAATCTTTTATAAAGTGTACAGTATATAGAAATGAGGTGTGTGTATGTGTGTAATGTTTCTAGTTAGAGGTTGCTAAAATAAGAAATGGCCATTAGAGGGAAGGATAAGAGGGTAAAAGTCCAGAAGAGGAAGAATGCAAGGTTTTACATAATCCATTTTAATAGTGGCAAGAGAAAAAGTCAAGCTGAAGGGAGAAAGAAAATATGAAACTCTAGTGTCTAATGCCTGAACAGTGTGAGACTTTCTACATGGTAGAAACTGAGATTTGCAAATCCTTGGGTGATGCTAGACACCTTCTGAAAAAGGTAGTTAGCATACAAAGACGTTTACATTTCCCTAAAGAATTGATCTAAATATGTATAGCAAGTATGTTCCTCTTACTTATCAAGTTCTATGGATGGAAAGCACACATGTAAGAGTTGAGTTGAGGCTACAAAACCAGTTCTGGGCTTGCTAACTGGTGAGCCAAGCCTATCACAGAGCAGGGAATAGCAACATGGTATTTTTATCATCCCTGCTCAAGAGGGTCTGAATCACCTTCATTTTCCATCGAGCACCTAGGAAAAGGATAGGAAAAGGAATTCATTTTTTTAGTTCTTTAAATTTGTTATTACAAAAGCACAATTAGCTCATCAGAATTTTTTTCCTTCTAATGATTTTAGAGAAGAAATGAAATCAGCAAACAACAAAGGCAATCTTAACAAAAAGTTGAAAGTTCTAAAGAAATTTGCATTTCCAGTGCAGAAAGTGTCAGGTTTCTTTTGGACTTAAACCCCCTATGTCACACCAGGCCAAGAAGGGTAATGTTTATAACATCTGAATCTCTGAACCAGTGAATAAAAGATATCAGCATTACTTAGCTGAGATGTGAATAAATATTCATAACAATGCCACATGCATAGCTAATTGAATGACTTTTGTTAATATTAAACTAGATATTCATGGACATGTGCCTTTTTCTATAATGAAAATACTGCCTAGGGCTAGTTTTGTTTTTCTTGTCTAGAACAATTTATGTGCTTTCCCTGAAATGAATATAAACTCCTATTCTCATGACAAAAAAAATCCACCATTAATTTGAGGAAAGAATTTCTTTATTCTCTTTGTGGTGTACTTTATTGAAAAGGCAAACCTGACCAATATCTTGATTTTTTTGTGTGCATGAATTATATTTGATTTCAACACCATGGTCAATGTCTATAAATAGAGATTTTTCAGTATTATTATTTTCAGATGTATCATTATTATTTGCAAATGTATCATTTTCAAGTCTAGAAGAGATTTTCTTTCAATTAATTTAAAAAGTAATAAAACAAAATAAAATTCCTCTGTGGTGGTTTGTGTGAAGTTAAAGCAAATATTTTCCTTATTTCTGAAATCAATGTTTCCCCATCGTTTTCTTTCTCCCTTCATTTATGCTTAGGTGTAGAACAATGGATAATTGTTTTTATTGACTGCTTAGGATTTATTTTCTCATTTTAATTGAACCCTGACTTCCTTTGGAAAATGAGCTCTTCTTTATGGTGACTAGCTCTACCCCCATTAAGAAGATTGGGCCCCATATCTATTCTCTCCATGGCACCAGGAAAGAAGGACCAGCAGTGACCTAAGTTTGACCAATTAGAGACTGTCTCTGAGAACTCTGAATGTTAAACAAGGTAGACAAGGTCAGAATGAGTTCTTGGAGGTCTTCCAACCAGCAGGCGTGGTAGCAACGTTCTGAACAGCCTGTTCCAGCTAATGAGATAATTACTCCTGCTTCCTAGACCCCCAAGCTGCCTTGATTTCTTCACACTCCAGCCAATTTGGTGAACTCCCCGAAAACCTTCCAACATATTTTCTTTAGCATAGGATATTCAATCGAAGACTCTAAGAAACACTGACACATCCTCATCTATTTCCTACTCTGCTGTCTTTTTAGTAAGCAATGGTATTCATAAAGTCCCCAGTTAACCAATACATCAATCCATTCTCTAACATTTGCCTCAAATGACCTGGTGAAAAATTTCTATTATCTGACTAATGAACAAAGTCTTTATACATTATATGTATAAACACAGTGATACAAAATTCAGAATATGATCCAAGGGTTTCTTGATTCACAGTCATGCTGAGGTGATGATAACTGGACTTGAAACCTACTGAAGTAACTACATTTATCAGGTCAGAGACTTAGTGTCACTCATTTGTTGGTTTCAGGACTTAGAAAGCCAAGAGATGATTCTACAGAGACCTGAAAGGTACACAGGACTTAGTTGATTTATAACCTGGAAGTTAGGACTTGTTCATAGGCATTATCCTAGGGTAGGGGCCGCCAAGCTTGGCTGGTGATCAAAATCACCTGGGACCTTCTTTGCAAACTCATTGGGTATCCTCACCGAATATTTCAGTATGTTCTGAGTCACTAGATGTGGGTGGAATTTGTGTTAGCGATTGTATGAAATCTAAGGAGAAAAGGGATCTACTAGGGACCCAAAGTGAGGGGATTTCATTAATCTAGAGGAATATGGAGCATGATATGGGCCAAATTAAGGCAAAAATAAAAGGGAAACATACAAAGGGATGAGTCTGAAATATAGTCAGGAGGTAAAATGACACATATATATATTTATTAAGAATACATCTATATGTATACTTAGATGTATTTAATGATGCTGAAATAAATAGGGTCAAGCATGAACTCTGTGTTTTCAGCTTATATAATGGGCAGAGAGTATCTTACTGTTAAAACAGGAAATCCTAGAGAAAGAGAAAATTTGGAAAGAGGTATGCTTGGACTTCAGTTAAATCTCTCAAGATTTTGTGAGATGTCCAGAAGAAACCTTCAACAGGGAAGCATGGTCGGAAGCTCAGAACAAAAATATGTCTAGAGATGCAAATTTGAGTTCTAACCTCATACCACTGGGGGTTTTAGTCATAGGAAGGCTAAAATCATCCAAAGAAGGTTTGGAAAATGTTGCGTCCATATTTATCTTATAGGAACACTAACATACAAGATACTTTAGAGAAGAATCCTGGGAAGACATCTAAGAAAACTGTTCAGCGCTGATGTTAGACGGAGAAGCAAACGTAGACAAGAAAGAAGAGAACGCTGTGAATTAGGAGATGGTCACCACCATTAGCTACAGTTAAGGTCCAGGATTATAAAGATTTAAAATTACAGGTAGAGTGTGCAGAAAAACTCAATATATTTTGGTTAATACTGGTGAAATTTGGAGAACACTCTTTGGGTAGAAGTGGCTTGAAAAATCAATGAGAAGTAGGTCACACAGATAGGAATTTTTTTTTAGGAATCAAGTATTCTATTTATATTCTATTATTCTATTTATATCAGATCTGCTATTTTACATATTGACTCATTCTAGGTTAATAAAATGCCAAGCTTCCAAGTTCTGTGTAACCATGCAGTCAGATGCTGCCCTGCAAAGTTCCATACAATAGCTGAGATTATTTCACTGTTCACCCCAGATCCATGTTCCCCCTTACATGGTGCAGGACTAATTCTGGTTGATAGCTGTGGAACCACAGACATTTCTGGTAGCTTTGTATTTAAATGTGGCCATAAGACCAGTTCTTATCTATGGAATGAGAGGACTGATAATTGTCACTTCCTCTATGTAACATTTAAGGGGACTCTCCACTCTTATTTTCTGTCAACTCTATGGAGAATATTCCAAGTACCAAGGTCATGGCAGAGCATAGGGTGAAAAGACTGTCTCCTCCCACCATGAAGTCTGCTTTGAGTGATATCTGTTATGTGACTGAAAAGTTGGCTTTTATCAATTTGAACCACATCGAATATGATATGGGCCAAACTTTCAGACAATTGACTTATTTTCTCATTTTATATTACATAGACATGTACTGGCATCGTAGGCTACAACATTTATTTACTGCAAATCTCAGACATTAAAAGTCCATCTTCCAATTCATTGTTTACAAACTTAACTAATTTAAAGTTTAGTGATGCTATTCAAAGGTACCAAGTGGTTTTAAGCACTAAATTAGCTAATCAATTAATTCAATTCAGAAAGCAAATTAAGATAGTCAGGTAAATAAAATGCAACTCTTTCCACTAGATGATTAAACCTAAGTGATCTGCCAATTATTATTTTCCTTGTGAGTTACATTAAGATATCTTTAATCTATTATTTCTACTCCAATAATTACTCGATAGTGTGCCTATGTACACACAGAATAGAAATAAAGGTAGGGTATCTTTTTCTTAAAAATCAGATCAAACAGTAATGCAGGTTCTTGCTCTGCAGTTAGTGTGGTCACATATGATTCTTTCTCAGTAAGAGTGTGTGACTGAGGGACAAATAATGCTATAAACCTCTCCTGCTCTTATTACGAACCAGGGGCCCAGGCAAGGACTGTGTCCATCCAGAAGAGGGAACACCTACCTATAATTTGTACAAAAGCAACATATGGGATAGCAAAGACCCTTGGTGGAGATACCTTATTTTATATCATTAACTTTTATTTATTTTTTATTATATTTAATTGTATTATTTTTATCGAAGTAACATTGGTATACACTATCATTCAGAAGTATGGGTTCATACCTCTTCAGTGTATGTAACCACACCATATATTTCACAGATGCAAACAGCTTGAACAATTGCAGGCCAAGTTTCCCTAGTTATACCATGTACAAAATTTATATTCACAGTATAATTGTCAATAGTTCCACCTTCTCTGTTTTCAACCATACCAATTGAGTCAGGAGTACAAGCTCTCTTGGTCTACAGAAAATAAGAACCAGGAGCTGCCTCTATGCCTTCACTTGATATCCTGTCTTTCCATGATAGCACTGTTAACAGTGAAACTATTATTTCTATCTATAAGGTGAGTGTCTTGGCCTTGGAGAAGAAACTAAACCAGTAAATTCCTAATTCAGGTAATTAAACAGTATGACAATCTAAAAGAAATTCCAAAGGAAAATATTAACTTTTCTATCAGACTTATCCCTCATGCTAGTTTAATTATTAACAATATTATTGTGCATATTTTTGCATATCTGAGTGTTTTGTGCTTTTATGTTCACACTGCTCCTATATGCAGATTACAAAGGGCCACGGTGGAAGCACAGAGAAGTTAAGTGAATGGACCATTCTAACACAGCAAGTTCCTGGCAAGTACATTGATTTGCTCATTCCTTCCCACTGCACTTTTCACTTTGACGATTTTTTCTCCAAATAAATGATGTCCTCCTTGTCTTTTAAAGGTGCAGACAAGTGGAAGGCCCTAAAAACCTATCCACTGTCTCTCACTGTAACCCAGTTTTCTACCAACCCACCACATAACTCTTACAGTATAACAAACACATAAAATTTTGAAACAAATATTTTTGTTAAAGCAGTTTCCCTAAATGTGTGATTGTCACAACTGCGCCCTAGAACAATAATGATTGGTCAATTACTATATGGGGGAATTAAGCTACATTATCAATTCACCTTCCTCTGCATATTAAGTGGCACTCAGTAACTCAATAAGTCTTTGTTTGTTTCTCTGTTGCTGATGTGATACCACCTTTGTTATGAACTGTCATGCAGAAAATAAATGATCCTTTGAAATGAAAAGAGAGAATTATTAAAGAGGAATTACATATCCATGAGACAAAAGAGGTGTAGTGATTTTTATACCATAAAAATCTGTTCTGAAAGCATATACAGGGGGGTGATGGTCCCTGTATACCTTTTTAAATTTTGTACAATATGTAAACTAATACCTGTTCTGAAAGTAAATTAAACTTGAATATCAAAAAGAAAAAAATTAAAAATAGAATTCCACACAAAGAAGTGAGGGGATAGCAAAAAGAGGAACACAGCCGCAGCAGACAAAGTCATTGAGCTGCCAGATGCCCAGGCTCCCTTTTCATCTTTTCTGTACCTTCCCACCACAAGTCAGCTTCTCCATGTCTGCCTTCGGTGCACCAACAACTGGGGCTCTGCCTGGGGAGTATAGGGGTCCTGGAGTCATATGCCCACAGGACAGATTGTTGGAGGTACCTAGGAGCTTACTTTCCAACTGGGTGGTCCTTGTTCAAAAACTGATGGCTATTGACATTCCGAAGTCCAGCTTCCTGATTTTCTGCATGCTCTGAGGTGCCCACACTTCAGAGATGCACCTTCCAAGGGACTATTTGCTGAGCTCACACCTGGAGTAGGTTTTCTCCCCTCCACACTCCTGCCTTTCTTATTCTTTGGGAGCTTTTCTGCAATCATTTCCATATGAACCTTCACCTCAGGGACCACCTCTGCAGGATTTCCTGCAGACAGCTGGCACCTGCCTGGTTCTAGGAAGCAGAATATGGAGACCCGGTTCTGAAATTTGCTGATACCCAATGGAAGCAAAGAACACTTATTAGGATTAAACAGAGTAGTGACTCTCCCTGGCATCTGTATGCCGTGACTAAGATTTTCACCAGGGTTAAACTGGCTTGGGATACAGGTGGAGAGGATGTTCTGACTCATACAACATCACTTACATTAGATAGATATGGGGGGACATCACAGTATGAGAACTGTGAAATTGGTTGGTTGTTGAGAGCTATTAATTAATTCAAAGAGAGAAAATACAGACTGAGACCAGTTAATTGCCAACCTAAAGCACATTAGGGAAAACAGCAGGGTTTTAAGATCATTTAAAGAGATGCTCATTTACTCTAGACAGAGGAAAGACCATGCTGAAGACTGGGTACAGGACTCGATTGTAAAAATAACACAGCTTCAGAAAGGACTGGATTTAATTCTGGCAAACACTCAGCACCAAAATTAGACCCCCAATGAGGAAGGAAAAGGGACAATGAGACTCAAGGCAGGTTCACTGAGTGACTACACTATGGAACACTAAATCCCTTGAGTCCACTGAATCTTCTTGGTCTACAGAATTACAAAGCCTTTTTCTAGAGGATAACTGTACCTTCATGCCTGGAGACTAATCAGGAGCCTCAACTAAGTGAATGCATGGAAAAATAATACTGGCGGCCTCTCCGTCTGCCTCAACTTTGTTCCTGACCGCTGGACAGTGAGTGAGGGGCAGGTCTCTGAATGATTATATTGGTTTTATTACAGGTAGAAGCAATTATTGGCCAAAAGATCTGGAGGACTTGGGTAATATGTACTCTTGGGTCCTGGGAGGGAAGTCTGGAAGTATATGTTGAGCATATTAGACCAAGATGGTAGAAAGGGAAACATGCTTAACATAGGGCAAAATTGCTCAATATAGTGACTCAGTTCTTAGCACTCTGGCAAGGGTGCTTGGAGTTGGTCCTCATTTGCTGCTAGAATAGCTTCTGGGAGCCTGAAATGAGAGAAGACCTGGTAGGGTATTGGTAAGAATCAGAAGATTAAAAGGTACATGTATAACTATGTTCCTCTGGAAGACTCAGAGGGAAATTCCCCACTCTGGCAGTGAAGAATGTGCTGGCCTGTTTGGTATAGCACCATTGTTTGTTTCAGCAGTGGTTAAGAAGAATTTAGAACATATGAGAGAAGGGAGAAATGAGAAAATACCATCACTTCAGAACCTGCTGCAGCAAAAGATACTGTAGCTTGTTTAATGAATTCTCAAACTTAATATCTTTATCCCCAAATTTTGAATAACCACCACCTACAAGAATTTTTTAGAAAAAGGTGTGAACTTAAACATGAAACATGAGCAGATTTGAGGAGGGAAAGGAATGGCCTGTAACAGAAAATACTGTGGCTCTGCTCAGGTCCTCCTAAATTCCTTGGGATATTTTCTTTGCACAAGGCCCCTACCTCACTGTGTGTTTTTAACTCTAGGACCTGAAGTTTTTTGAAGGAATGCCCTCAGGTTACTGGAGCTGACTAACTGTATGTTAAGAGAAAATGTGCATGCTTGGGGTTTACTCTCCTCCAGCCTGCCCCTTAACAAATGACTGCCAGGCCCCAAAATGTGAAAGTTCGATTTTCTTGATTTGCTTAAGGCTTCAAGCAGGTAGTAAGTAGAATATTTGGGACAATTCTGAGGTTTAGTTTATTATCTAGAGTTCTCCTAGGGTTGAGTCCTATGTTCTGTAGCACTTGTTGAGGGAACACCTCTACCTGGATCCTTCCTTTCTCTCACCTGCCCTGGAAGCATTCTTGAATAAATCGTTTACATCAGGATTTTCAAATCAGAGTTTGCTTCTGAAGACTCCAACCTAAGACCCCAACTTCTCATCTTATATATTGCAGAAGGAAGTAAATATTAGTAAGTCTTTTTGGACTACAGTTTGGCAATATTGCAAAAAGACAGCCAGCTGGCTTTAAAAACGTGTATAACTTTTGAACTATCCACCCCATATAAATATTTATGCACAGTTAAGTTTAATACAGTAGGGTTTATAACAGCAGTGAAATAGAATGAAAACAATCTAAATATTCAATAATAGGAGATATAGTAAGCCATGATACAGTCACATCATGGGATATTAGTCAGTGATTGAAAGTCAAATTATTTAAGAAACAAGAAATAGACCAAACACAAAGTTCTTCCCATTTGTCAGGCTTGTCTTCACCTTCCAATGTGGCTACCAAATATCTTCTCTTATATAGGAACTAACTCATTCATAAATCTTACAGTGATTTAGAAAGGACTTCTAAATCATCTGAGAGTATAGTATGAACAAAACTGTACTTGAAATGACAAAATCTGTATTCATAGTCCAGCTATTCTTCTTACTACCTGCTTGAAGCCTTAAGCAAATCACTTTACTTCCCTGGCTAAGAGAACAATTTGTTTCTCACATTATGAGGGCACTAAACAACTGGGGTTAATCAACATGAGGATTTTCTGGTGTCATTGCAGTAGGAGTTAGTAATCAAGATGTATAGAAAATATTAGCCCCGACTATGCTGGTAACATTATCCAATGGTTTATTGAGAGGATCTAGGGTGAAGCACAGTAGCAGGATTATAACATTAAATATTTTATTCAGGAATATCTAAGTGCATGTAAGGGTTTATGTCTATGAGAGTTTGACTGATGGCCCTCAAACGACATTCTTTGCTTCTTCCATAGTAATAGAGCTTCTGATGTAGACAACAGAAATACACTCTGATACTCAACTTCCCTTGCAGTTAAGGATAGCTATGTGATTAAGCATTATACAACAGGCTGCAAACATCTTCTGGGTGCAATTTCTGGGTGGTACCCTGAAGGGGAGGACTATCCCTTGCCCTTTTTTCATCTTACAGTTGGAAAGTGGAAATGGCGGTAAACCATCTATCTCAAGCTAGGCAAAAGAAGGTAAAGTCCTAGGAATATTTTAGTTTGTAAGTATTTGATTAATATTGACTATTATGTTGCACATATTCTGGCACATAGATGGTACTCAAAAAATATTAGTTTATTTTTATAATAGTCTACCTGGGTTTAGAACAGAATAAAATAGGTTTAAATAGCAGAAATTTATTTTCTCACTGTTTCAAGGGCTAAAAATCCAAGAACAAGGTGTCAGTAAATCTGGGCCATGGGAGCACTCTCTTCCTGACTTGCAGACAGACACTTACTGTGTCCTCAGAAGGTCTTTGTTCTGTGCACATAAGCACTAGTGTCTCTTCCTCTTCTTATAAAGACACCAATCCTAGAGGATTAGGGCCCCACCCTCATCCTCGGTCATTTTCAGCAAGGCCCTGTTTCCAATTACAGACACACTGGATATTAGGACTTCAACACCTGAATATTGGAGAGACACAGTTCAGTCTATAACAACTCCACTCCCTGTCTTCATAGACAGTTACTGTAAAGATGAGACATAATAATAAATAGGGAGATTCCTGGTTCTAGATCACATGATTTTCCTAAACATTGATAATACTTCTCGAGTCATTTGTGCTGGATATTCTCAAAATCATACCTTGGTTATCTAACAACATCTAAATGTTTTATATCAGTACATGGTGACAGATTTGGTTTGAAATAGGTTTTAAGTGAGTAATATTTACCTGTAGCAAAGTTGCAACTATTACTTCTGATTCTCTGCTAACAAAGAAAAATGTTCAAGTTGACTGAAAGGATGATTGAAAGTTTTTGTCTTTTCCTTTCTATGCCTCTACTGTCTTAGCTAAACTTTAATCTCTACATATGCAGAGATGATAGTTTTTTGTTATCACTGACACATTATAGGTACTCAGCAATATTTATGAATAAATGAGTCATGGTTTTCTTTCTTGTCCTAAGCTCTAAGCCCCTAGATGTATCAGGCCCAGTCTTAGGCTTTTTGATACTGATTGATATTCTTTATCTCACTCAATGTCCAGAATGTTGGTATCCGATAAGAAAATGCTTCATAAGGTTGAATACACATGACAAACTGTCTAACAGAAATCTTCTTAAAAGTTGATAAGACTCCTTCCTTGTCTTCAGTTTAGGAGCCTTTAAAAAATATATTGTCTAGTTTACAGAATTAATTGCATATTTGGGCATAAGACCACTGAGCAATGATCCTCTGCCCCGGCCTGCGGGGCGACAACGGGGGCGCGCGGGAACCACCTAAGGAGAATGAATACACAAACAGGGAACGCAGGGCAGGAAGGCAAGTCAAGGATTCTGATCAAGCCTTCATCTTTATTATAAAGGGCAGGGGTATATATACACTTGGAGGGGTGGAAGAAAGGGGGAAGGGAGAAGGTTTGAATTTTAGCTGGCAGGAGGTTTCCGGGTGGGATGTTTGAGATTTTAGGCCAGGCCTCCTTTAAAATGGAAATCCTTTTGTTCTCCTGGCGCCCTGACCGAGAGGTGAGAGACAGGTGAGACCAGACTTTTTTGCAGGTCTGGCTCCCGACAATCCTCCATGAGTTGTTTCTCAAAAAGCAAATGAAAAAAATGTAAACATGTTAATGTTATTTATTAGGTATTTCTTTTCCAATGAGATCATTTATCTTTTAACAGAACATTTGTTCCATTTTTTATAGTATTTCTTTGAATGTTACTGAATATTTTTATGAGAATGGCCCTAAAATATCTCTGATTTCAGATATTTCAGAAGTAGAGACAAAAGTATTGACTCCACCACACGAATGAGAAGTCAGCTTGCGAGGACTTGGGTCCCAAGCACTTATAGGAAAGGAAAATGAAAAATGGGAGGGGAGAATGTGGGATGTGGGATGGGCTACAGAGGAGGGGAACCAGATGGGTACTGCATGAAGGGAGTGACAAACCAGACCTCACTGAAGCAGAAGAAGAATATAATTTCCTCAACAAAGTCGAAGAAACATTCAATTTAATATGTGAAGAATTAGAATGTCCTTAATGACTATATTCATCATGTGACTCTATGAGTTCTGGCCCCTTCATTGTGTTGTCTTAAAATCTCTTACAAGTGCACACACACACACGTACACACACACTTTCTGGACTCCACAGGTCCCTCTGGCTACTTGTCTATCTCTCTTTCTCTTGGTACTTGTTTACATTCTCCATCTGATACTATAACTCAGCACCTACATGTTCTTCAGTGTCAGCTCAGTTGTCACCCTCTCACAGGAATACCTTTGACCTCACCTAAGTCAAATTGAAGACTCCTTGTCTTCAAATTAGTATGTGAAGAATTAGAATGCCCAAGAAGAATATATTCATCATGTGACTCTATGAGTTCTGGCCCCGTCATAATGTTACATTAAAATCTCTTACAAGTACACACACACACACACATACACACACTTCATGAGTCAGCAGAAGAGGCTGCTGGCCAGGGAAGTGGAAATTAGATTGATGCAGTCACAGAAATGCCCTCGGACACTTACTATATGCTCTCACTGTCCCATGCATAAGACTTGCAACAATCGTAATTGCACCAATTTGTGTATAACATTTTGATTAATATCTGTAACTTCACTAGACTATGAGCTTCATTCAAGCAGCAATAGTTGTCTATTATTATTTTACTATGGAAAGAATGGTCAATCCCCCCCTCCCCACCAAATTTCTATGTTAAAGCCTCAATTCCCAATGTGATGAAATTTAGAAGTGAGGTCTTTGGGAGTTGATAAGGTTTAGGTGAGGTCACAAGTGTGGAGCCTGCAAGATCAGAATGATGGCATTAGTGTCCCTACTGGAAGATGAGAGGCCAGGCTATGGCAAGAAGGCAGCCATCTGCAACCTGGAAGAGCCCTCACCATGTGCCATGGTTCACAACTTAACCTTGGACTTCTTAGCCTCCAGAACTACTGAGAAATAAATGTTTGTAGTCTATAGTATTTTGTTTCAGCATCCCAAGTTGACTGAAACAATCATTATTACTATTATTACATCCCAGCTCATAGAACTTAATTGGAGACAAATATGGGTTGGGTGAAAAGAACTGAAAACTTGAGATAGTCCATTCCCTACACATTTCCTGTATCATACAAAAGCCATTAACCAAATATTTAGGCTTTACAGCACCTTGACATTCACTGGCAATTTCTGGGATTGGCGCTCAGCAGGACAGTGACATTCTTCCATTAGACCCCGAGAGCTCTCTGACTGGCCGTGTACTTGTGCTGCCGTGAGTGCTTCTCTCCACACTGGACCTTGCCTTGGACAACCTACTTCTCACAATGACCAGATGAATTGTGGTCACTGCCAAGGGAAGTGAGCCTCACCGGCTTCCTGCATGCTGGTGGCTCCTGCATGACCTTGTTCCTTCCATTTCATGATGAGATGCCATCATCAATCTACTTAAGGCTGAACCTGGGCTTTGTTTCTACTGTGATTCTCTTTCCTAGGGCTCGCTTAGCCGAAGTGATTATGTATTTCTGGGTCTCTTATGAGCAAGCTGCTAACCAGCCAAATTTCTGGGGAATTTGAGAGAAATGTTAGCTGGGGCTGAGTGTGAGCCTGCCAAGTTCATGGCTCACCCTGACATTTAGTGGAGCTGCTCAGTGCACTGAGCACAGGATCCCAGCCCCCTGTTTTAGTTAGTGTGATGATTAATTCCTTCCTGGCAGCATAAAGCTCGCTGAACCAAAGTGCATGCTCATGGCCTACATCTGGCCAAGGGACAGCTTTCCCCTAGAAGCTGGGGGTTGGTCTCATGGGACCTGAGCTCTTTTAGAGTTCAATGTGTGAACTGACTTTTTGCCACAACATCTTGGGTACTATCAATCCTCCTTTCAGAACACTATGGGGGCATTTTGGGGTTTACCATTAGGTGCCATGCGCCATGGCCTCCACGCTGGCTCAGTGCGTATATAACCTCTGGTGAGAACAATTTAAATGCACCATTAATCCCCTGATGGTCACGAGCACTGTACCCTCTGGGGTTTCAGTGGCAGTGCAATTGGCATCCACTTTCTCATGATTTAGCAATGAAGTCAACAAGCTTTGGCTCTGCCTCTTGTTTTTTTCTGGGTGGGTTCTGAATCCAGTGACAAGGGTTCTGATAAGAAACAACAGACTTGCAGAGGAGGCTGCTGGCCAGGGAGGCAGAGATTAGAGTGATGCAGTCACAGAAAAACCAACAGACACCAGAAGTTAAAAGGGCTGAAGACAAGAAGGGCCTCAAGAGGGACAGGGGGCCTCATGATACCTTCATTCTAGAACTTGCTGGCACCACAAGCAGTGGAGAATAAATTTCCAGTGCGTTCAGTCTCTTAATGTATGAAAGTCTATTACGGCAACCACAAGCAACAAATATGGTAGGTATCAAAGAAGTAAGTCTTCTCCCTTAAACCTGTTACCCATTTATTTCTTTTGTCTCAGGATGTTCACCAATCACTTATTATTTTAAGTAAATGACAGAGCTACCAGGACCCTGATGGGCACTCTGGCCTCCCTGGGATCCAGGGTAATCTAGTGAAGAGAGAGAGCACTTCGGCTCATTGACTCTTAGGAAATTTTATTGATCTCATGATGCCCACTGGCTTCCCAAGAGCAGGCACTAAAATATCACAAATTCAGTCTCAAGGAAGAACATTTTATAATGATATATATCGTTTCTGTCACTGCTCATGCCATATTATTTTCCCCACTTCATCCCAGCCCCCATTACCATAACAACCCACATCCCATAAAATGAACAGAAGGCTTATTAGGAGATCTGGAAGAAACTGATCTGCAGTTGTGAGCTTAGCTTCTCATTCAGATAAGATTATGTGTCAAGATCCCATTCTTGGCAACTGCTACTGATCTCTTGACACGTGAAAAGTGGACTAGCTCCTCAACACTGGAAAGCTTGCCAGGAGGAAGTGGCACTCCCATGCTTTGCCATGTGTCCTTCTCAGGGCCCAACCTTATCACTAGATAGGACAAAGCTACAAGTACACACATCATACAAGCCAAATAAAATACAAATAAAGCAGTATTCCTATTATAGAAGTCTCCAAAGACAATGGGAAATGACAGCTACCACCAGAGAGCCCTATAGGAAACAAGACATCAAATCTCAGAGACTAGTAATAGGGTTATCTGGCAGAAGTACAGAATGTTCCAAGACTGGTTATTGCAACTCTTGTCTCTCTAGACTGGGCAGGTTCAGTTTAGCCATTTTGAAAGACTGTATTATTTTCCTTGATAACACCTGATGACTGGCAGTGACCAGCTTCAGAAAGAGAAAACAGGGATGCTGAGACCTGAGAGGTTGGGAGAGTTGGCTGAATAACAGCACACACTTGGATGCTGCTTCTAATCAAGACCTGCTCGGACAGTCCATTGTTATATGAAAATCAAGTTACTACAGGAAAAAACAGATATTTTCAATACCCTTGGTTTTGCCTTGTAGAACACAATTCTCTATAGAAGGGTCCAATGAACGGAGTATTTTTCAAACATTTCCAGTAACCCAGAAATGAACACAAATATGAATGAATGAAAACATGAATGAATGAATAAAATAGAAATATAAAGGAAAGAATGAATGGATCTAAGAATGTTCCTTTGTGATTTGCACAGGAGTTCTATTCCTTACAGCAATTAAATCTTGAGATTTGAGATGGTCTTAACATACAAAGATCCCAGGAACTTGTCTGAAAGTGGATAAGTATCTAATTTAGAAATGAATACTTCTTTAAAGGCTAGTCTTGGATAACAGAATCAATTTTAAGAGAACTCTTGAATCTTTTGGACAAGTGTCCCAAGCATTTAAATGCACTCTAATTAAAAAACAGCTTAATCATTGGCACACTTCATTTTTAGGCTCTCACCAGTCTCTTCCATTCCCTGATGGGCTCAACAATCTAAGCATGTTCATTAAATTAGGATCACTATTTGACTGTTATATACAAGTGTGTTTCCTGGAGCAATGTTGCTGGTATATTTAGAATATTCTATTGTTTAGTTTTAAAATACATCCAAGAAATTGCCATTAATCCTTATGACTGAAAGTAGGGATATTTTTCAGTATATCTAGCTGTGGGATTATAACATTCAGGGATAGAGATCTACATATCTTGCTTCCATAAATCTAGGTTTTCACAAATTTTTATAATATAACTAATGAGTAACAAAATTTTGTAAGATTTCCTAAATCATTCATTTATTTTTTTAACTTTCATTGTGTATATTTTCTTCTGAGTATTTGTTATTATTTAAGATATGTGTACATTTCTTAAAATCTTTAATAGTAATAACTTGATTGACTTCTCTTTGCATGAGTAACTTATACTTAACATGATTTGCCTGCCTAGTCTTGATTGATTCTTTATTTTTCTTGTAACTACTCATATCATCACTAAACTTCTTAAAACTACTACTTGATCACATTTAAAATATATCCCTTAAGCCACAAATAGAAAATTGCATTTCTCTCAGGTTGGCTCACCTCTGAATAATTTCTTCAGGTAATTACCATTAGTAGTAACTGAATTTCTCTTCCTGTTTTATAATAGAAGAAAACTAATGAACATAAACCCCGTAATGTCTAAGATAATGTTGTTCTAAGATCATGTGCAAAGTTACTAACATGTTAGAAATTAATGACCTAAGAAAAAATATTTTTTTTTTCAAAACAAGGACCTTTCTAGCTTTTTCTATTCTAAAAGTATGAAGAACAGAAAAGATTCTGGACTACATAAAACATGGTTGTGTGTGGAGACTTGACATCAATAAACAATTCTCAAATATCAGCAAAGTATCCAAGAATTTAACTTACTTCAGCTCAATTCTTATCCTACCTACACAGTATCAGATTCCACAGATTAAGGACCCAATCTCCCAAGACCAGCTTCCAATTCAGCTGCCAATCAAATTCACACTATTACCTGTGTTTATGCCCAACCTGCTACAACATATAGGTCTCTAAGAACACCTTTCTTTAGATTTCAGTTGCCAGTCACAAGCCCAGGTTATTATCTGTGCTTCTGACCAACTGGATATAACTTGCAGGTTCCCATGACTCCCTTCTCAGGCTCAGTTAACTTGCTAGAGCAGGTCATAGAACCTACTTATTCACTAGACCACCAATTTGTTTATCATTTTATATTTTATCTTACATTATTCAGTAATAACCAAAAGGAAGAGGCAATGCATAGGGCAAGATATGGATGGGGAAAGGGCACAGAGCTTCCCTGTCCTCTCCAGTTATGATTCTTCCCAAAACTCTGTAAGTTTCCCAATCCAGATCCCCATTCGCTTGAAGATTTATGGAGACTTCATTACCTAGGCAGGATTGATTAAGTCATTGATTGGCCTTTGCAATTGAACTCCATCTCTAGTACCTCTCCCTCCCCCTGCCCCTGTGGTCTGGGATGAGGCTGTAACTTCACCTCTCTAATCACTTGGAACGCCACTGGTAACCACACCCCATTTTTAAGTTACCTCATTAACAAAATATATCTTTATCATTCACAGCGCTTTGAAAATTTCAAGGTTTTTGTGAGCTGTGAGACAGAAAATATGGATGAGGATCAAATATATGTGAGAAACACATTTTGGTTATCTGAAGAACCAAATATATATTTTTCTTAAATATCACAATATGGCAAACAACAATGTTTGATGAGGAGCTTCTGGTGAGGACCCATTCTGCAAGAAGGAGAAAATCTCCTGGTCTTACACAAATCAGTGAATCAGCTTAAGGAAAAAGAGATTGTGTGCAGATATCATCTTTGAAATGACTCCTACTTAAGCCCTCAGGAGCAAGCAGTCAAAGTTTTGGAAGTACAAGGTTAGACTTTTTCTTTGTAGTTATTAGTTCACAAAACCAAAATTAATAAATAATCTTAGAGTTCATGAAATTCTTGGATTCAAAAATTTTAAGTTTACATTAAGGAAAATTTATACTATCATTGAGAGGATAAGACAGTAAAAATGAGAGCTGAAACCAGGATAAAAAGATACAATTGATGAGGGCAATTTAAATGGGCTTTTGTCAAATAGTCACAGTGAAAAAACACTTGAATAAATCAACTGGCTTCATTTTTATCGAAGCTGACACCAAGTGAGGACACTAGACTGGACATCAGTCAGCCTCGGACAATAGAAACCCTGTTGTTTTTCCCTTCCTAAAGTGTATATGGACATAGTCCAGCACTTGAATTGAGTGTTCCTTATTTCACTTAAACCAATCAATATTTATTCATCTAATTGCAACAGAATTCAAAATACAACAGAGAGCTACTTAAGTATTAACCTAAACTCATATCTTAACTCGTAGACAACTTTTTCTTAGGTGCCCATGGCAGGTAAACAAAGTAATTGACAAATGGGTGTTTGGGGCTTTTAATGGACTGCTTGCTTGAATAACACTAACTCAGCATTGGCACAATCATAGGAGGGGTACCCAAACAATATGCTTTCTATACTTTAACCACTGTCAAACCAATACTCATGGTGGCAACTAAACCCTACTCCTTCAAAAAAGATCTCTGATTGTTCCATTGTACCATGTTCTCCCTCCTCTGACCTCTTATGACATTTGTCAAATGTAATACTAATCATCAAAGATGACCTCAATGAAAGGACAAGCTGCTCAAAAGTTGAAATTAAATCTGAAACTTCCTATTCTCCCGAAAGTCTCAGTTAGCAAATTATTAGTTTTTTGCATATATTTTATGATAAAACATTCAATTAACAGCTAATAATGAGTCATTTACATCACAAATGTTCACATAGGATTTACTAAGTGGTGTGTGCTATTATGAGTACTGGAGATTTGGAAGTGGTAATAGCTCTGTTCTCAGGGTTGTGGGTCCTAGTCAAGAAGATGGGCAATAAGCAAATGATGAAACATGCAAATGAAAAAATGCCTGATTGTGATAGACGCTGAAGAGAAATAAAGCTAAGTAAGTGAGTAGAGAGAACTGGATTATTCTAGATAGAACAATCTCAGACCTTCTCTCAGAGGAGGTGATATTTAAGCTGCAGGCAGATTAATTAAGGGGAAAAGCTCAGATGAACATCTGGGCATGGAGTTGACCAGACACACGAGGCAGAATGCAACTGGCCTATTAAGCAACGATAAGAAGATCTCAGTGGCTAGAGCAGAGTAAGTACAACAGAAAATGGGAGGTTAATAAATATAGCATTAAGCACATATGCAATTGTGTATGTTTTAGAGAAAAACATCACAAAATGTTATTTTTCCAAGAAGTTTCTCGCTCTGTTATTTATTTTGCTCACTTCTATACCTCTGGTTTGATTTGGTTCTAACCTCTGAGTCTTTATTAGCCTTCTCCTATATTTACCTCTGTAGGTAGCCTTAAATCCAGGCCAATTATCTTAAGTAGAGAAACAGTATAAGCCTAGAAATCTGTCATACTGACCATGTTTCATTTGTTCAAACCTGAATAAGTCCCAGTGTAACAGGGTGGTCCCCAGGAAAGGGGGAAGTTCCAGAATCCCAGTTCTGCCCTAAGTGGGTGGAGCTAAGCAGGGATAAAAAGATGTTGGAGAGAGGAAAGAGGACAGGACAGAAGGAAGGGAGAAAGAAGGAAGCAAAATGGAGAGCAGCAAAGAAACCTGGAGGAAGCATATAAAGCAGAGAAACATGTAAACAAACTGCACTTGCTTTTTGGTCTTGGACTAGTTAGAATAGATATGGGTAAGAGACCCATGGGGAGCTTAACAATAGCAGCTTTCATCTTAATTTTAATTTTGCTCTTTCCCTCCTGGATTTGTCTAACTCTTTCTAACCCTTTTCTATGGGTCTCTACTGAAAGGTCCTTTAAACTTGTGGTAGGCTTTTGGGCCTTGCTTTAGACCAATTCTATTTGGCTAAACTTTTACCCTCAAAGAAATGGGTAACTTTGTATGCTTAACTTAGTAACTATAGTCTTTGTCCTTTCTATATTGTACCCTAATTGTATTAAAGTTCCTTTCCATTAAAAGTCTTACATGTTTATCTTAATGCAGCGGATGGCAAAACCCATTCAAAAAGGGCAGGTTTGGGGGTTCTGGGGTGCCTCTCTCCCTGCCCTGTAACACCAGTACCTTTTTGTTTCACTCTTGCTCCCAAGTTGGCAACCTGATGCTAGAGTAAATTTCCAAAATGTGTACATAGTTTCTATGACATTCTGTGTCCCCTGTTCTCCATGAATATCTAAAATCCTACTGCTCAACTGTTTTGAATTTCTTTTAACCTGAGTTTCCTAAAACAGAGCCTGTTTGAGAGTAGATACTGATGATTTACCTGGGAAGTGAACACAGTGGTAATAAGAGTAACATCAAATGACATGAACCTGAAAGATATGGGTAGAAAAGCAAGGTGGAGTCTTACGACATGGTCACTGCTTCCTGAAGAGCCACAAAGACACACAGCCAGTGATTCAGCAGGTGTGTCCAATAGGCTCATGGTGTGCAGAGTAAATATTTAACAAAGAGCTCTCCAGGAAGGAAAGTCCTTTGTGGTGTTTGCTAGTTTCCATGGTATAAATGATCCACCATGGTTGATTTCAAGCTACCGGTATGACACTGCTAAATGTGGACTTGGGAAGAGATATATATGAATAGCTCTTGAAAACACCCTAAGAGTCAATTCCATTCTCTCACTAACTGGGCTGCACTATACATATTTTTGATATTGGAAGGATATTGAAAAATCAGGCATATAATAAAATATTTCAAGAGCAGGATTTTATCTGCTCGGTTCTCTTTTATCTCCTTCTCTCATTGGTCAATTTCATCCCATCAGGAGATGCCTACCTTGCACTTATGAGCAATTAATTGGCCCCTTTGGCAAAAACTTGAGAATCCAGATTACTCTGTGATGTAGTATTTCATACAGTCTGGAAGGAGAAGTCAGAAACTCTGGGTGTGTGGTTGGCAGGGCTCAAGGGAAGCACCAGGGGGCAGCTAGTGGTGCCCAAGTGGTGGCTCAAGAAGAACAAGCAGATAAAGTTCTAGAAGGCAAGTGAAACTGAAATAATATGAGGAAGAAAATAATACAGTTACAATTTCACCACTTAAAGACTTATATCCTCCCAACTTGTATCTAGTTCCCATACTACAATATGAAGCCTCCACAGACTGTGTGTGTGAGTGTGTGTTTGCTTGTGTGCGTGAATAAGATCCCTTATTTCCTCCTGATAGTCATAAGTCCACTTTCTTAGTCTCCTTCAAGGTGATAATCCTTCTGAAACTCCTAATAGACCTCAGGCCTGATGTGGTCACCTGGACCTTTATCCCCATGAGCTCTGAGACATGAACTGCTCTTCTTCATTGGATGGCAATTGCTGTAATTGCACAGTAACAATATTACCCATTCTGGAAATCTAAAACATAATTCCCCTGGAATTGGACATACTCCTCCCAATCTCATTATGTTGTGTAGTAGAAGCCAAACTTCTCACGGTAATCAGGGTCAATTGCTCTTCATGATAATCAACTACAATTATTCCAGTAACTCCTGCTGGCATGCTAGCATGAGAAACCCAAAATGGCCAAATGTTACCTAAAGCTTCCAGGTCAAAGGAAACCTACTGCTTCCTCTGGAAAAAGTATTCAACCTCTGACAACGAAGACTAGTGTATCTTCAGGTGTGTGAAGTGCAAATTCCCTGAGTGAGCCAAAGTGAGCAGGTGTGACCATGAGACGGGTCATTCCAACCTTCATTCTTTGCTTCTTAAACTCATGAGTTTGGTTCCCAAACACATGTTACAACTTTCATTCTTTTGTTCCCAAACACATGGTGGGGAAGGTTTCTTGGTATTTATAGGGATACGTGTATCCTAGTCAGAAGTTCATGGACCCGGTTCTCACAGGCCTGCAGGAGTCACATGGAGGCACAGTTCCTTCAGTTCAGAGAATAACTTTCATGCTAGGAAACAGCATCCCAAAACCAAAAGATGTCCCTCAGCTGCACCTTAGCTAAGCCTTCAACAGCTGGTGGCTTTGGGTTAATGGTAATTGGCAAAACCAGTGAATTCCATGGTTACAAGGCCACAATCACATCTTTGTAACAAAACCCATCTTTTAATTTCAGCACTGTTTACACAGCCAGAACAGGGAAACAGCCTCAGTGCCCACTGATAAAGGTTAGGATCATGGTCTGTCCACACTGAGGAATACTCATCAGCCATCAGAATGACATATTTACCACTTAAAGAAAACACTAAAGAAGCCGAGGGAATTGTGTGTAGTAAAGCAAGTCAGAATGGTAAGGGTAAGGATTAGAAGTTGATACAGTGTATGTTCAGCAAAATACTTATGAAAGCTAGTACACATGCAGACACTAATGAATGAAGAGAGGTTTTTGAGGATATGAGGTCCAAGAGAGAGAGAAAGGGCCAAAGAGATATAAGGAACAATGTTAGCAGGGAAATAAAAGATACATAGCAATAAAATAAGGAAAATATATATAAAATACAAGAGCAGTCCTTTAGCCTGGGGTCCTAGTGTGCGGGCTCTTGATGTTCAGGCAGGCCGTGCGTCCTCAGATCCTGTAGCGTCTGCTTGGCAGAGGGACTGGGGCGTGGAGGGAAATGCATTCAGGTTGCATATCAATGTGAGTGATGACGAACCTCTGCCTTTTCACAGTAGAAGCGCTGAGCTTTCTTCAACCTCCGACCGGGTGGCTCGCTATTGAATGGGGACAGGGTGGCATTACTGTCAGCCGAGGACAGGTTATCTACTTCCCTCAGCAGTGTCAACAGCTACATCAAAATTTAGAAGCCCTGGGGAATCCAGAATAGTCTCCGTCCTTGCTACCACAGTTCTGTTCACAGGCCCATCTTCCTGAAGTGACCATGAAGAAAGGCTGGCAGGCATTCTAAGGCAAGATTAAATGTGTCTACCTGGGCATCCCCGGTGGCGCAGTGGGTTAAGTAAGGCACTATGAAGCAAACCACAGCCACTGCAGCACGAGTTCGATCCCTGCTGCCGGCCAGGGAAGGGACCCACATGGCGCGGCAGACCTCTCCTGCTGTGCCCGCTGCTCCCCTCAGCAGTGTACTTCCATTGATCTGCCTGTTCTGCTCCCTGCTCTCTGTGGTGAATCCTCTCACCACCACCCCTACACCTCTGGCCTGTACCCCAGTGCTTGTATGCATAAATAAATCAATCTTTAAAAAAAAAGTGTGTCTACCTGATAGGAGGAAAGTTTCTCTTGCAGTGCATGTTCTTGGATAGGCCTCAACCTGACACAAGATCTTGAACTTGGGATCACCCCATGTTTTCAATCTACCTCTCCCCTAGACCTCCTTATCACTGATGTTCCAGTGAATCTTTTCAGGCTCCTGACCAACCAGTTCAGACTAACCAACCTGCCTAGGAGTCAGTGGTTCTCTGTATCCCAGACTTAGATTACTTTCCTTCATATGAAGCCTACTTCATAAAGCTCTGCCATGGGGAGGGTTTCCCTCCATGACTGTGCTCTAAGGCTCCCTTAGGTAAGTCCATTTAATTAGAGCTGACATTGAGCCAATCTGTCTATTAATCAAACCAGTTTGGTTATAGGAAAACCTCCCGACACCCCCCCCCAACACACACACACACACACACACTTATTTCCAATGAGATCATGGTGGGGACTGACGTCTGAAGGCTGAAGTTATCCCTACATAAAGTAGGGGTAACAATGAAGTCTGGGCTACTTCTCCTTTATAGATCTGCTTGAGCTTGACCCCAAATACAATTATTTCCATCCTGTGTCCAGCTATAGTTACCACCAGGTAAACCTAGTAATGCTGAGCTTATGGTGGGTAAGTCGAGTAAAAAAAGTTGATTGGACCCTATGGTCAAGATTGGGTTAAGTGTCAAAAACTGTTTTACAGCATAGACTGTAGAGTCTTGGACAGCACCCTCAGGTTCTGAACTTAATTCTCCCACAGGGACTTTCAAGATACATCACCCAGCAGTCTTACCTATCACAGCAAGTTTTAGCTTCATAGGATTTGCTGATAAGGCCCAATCAACAGAGATGCCTACACTGTACCCTAGATCAGTGCAGAGATCCTCTTATTCTGAGCTTCATGCACACTGGAACTGGAACACTTTCGGGTTACTTAAAAGGGGTGATAACAGTATTCCTGAATGGAAGTATATAGAACATTGCTTCCAAAATTCAAAGGAACCCAACAAATATGGAGCTTCCTCCTGAATGGTAGAAGAAACCAGGTCCAACAGTTTTCCAGCATGCCCAAGACTACTCAGCTCCTAACATCTTCACCAATATGGTAGATTTAAGAATCTCGGTGGTTCTCTTCTACCCTCTGTCATGCAGATGTCTTCCAGACATCTGCATGACATGACCTACTTGCTATTTTCTGCTGAGACCAGGGAGCAAGATACTATTAATAGAATGTATTTGTGTAGCTTTTCATGTACTATCAATATCATTAAGATTTGCATGGATTATATCAAAAAGCAGGAGAGTTAACATAGTTCAGGAACAAAATGATGATATACTCTTGTAATTGCTGTGGAAATTCCAGCTGCTTTTGAAAAGAAATGATTTATAAAATTAATTAATTAATAACTACACACCAAGTCAGGGGCTGTGTTCATCTTTGGTGATACCATATGTAGATGATAGTTGCAAATGAGTCTACCAACTGGCTAGGTTTACAGAAATTCACTATCATGTGCTAATATCCATCAGGTTTTGCTGAGACCAAAGAGGTGAATTCACTGAAAAAATGAGAGCTCACCAGGCTTCCAGGTTTTAATGAGATTGAGCATCCCTGTTAATGCTTCAGGAATATCATTTGCTTTTGATATACAGCTAATTGGAGAGTTGGGAGGGGTAGTTTTTTTTTTTAAAGATTTATTTATTTATGCATACAAACACTGGGGTACAGGCCAGAGGTGTGGGGGGGAGGGGTAAGAGGATTCACCACAGAGAGCAGGGAGCAGAACAGGCAGATCAATGGAAGTACACTGCTGAGGGGAGCAAGGGGAGAGGCAGGAGAAGTCTGCTGTGCCATGTGGGTCCCCTCCCTGGCCGGCAGCAGGGATCGAACTCGTGCTGCAGTGGCTGTGGTTTGCTTCATAGTGCCTTGCTTAACCCACTGCGCCACCAGGGAGGCCCGGGAGGGGTAGTTTTAAGATCTTGGTCATTTCTTGACTATTTTTCCTAGTAATGACACTTATTATTACAGTAAGGAAACAGATACAATTCACCACTGTATTCTTGTGCTAGGGTTGCCATAACAAAACAACAGAAATGTATTGTTTTATACCCTGAAGGCTAGATCTGCATATCCAAGGGATCAGTAGGTTTGCTTTCTTCTGAGGCACTCTCCTTGACTTGGAGACAGCCATGTCTCCCAGCTTCCTGCCCCCCCACCCCTCCCTACCCTTCTCCACCCCTCCCTCCAGTATTCATATGGTTTTTCTCCGTGTGTGTGCGCGTTTGTGTTCCAATCTCCCTTCTTCTAAGCACACAAGACATACAGAATTAGCTCCCCCCTTCATTAGCTCTTCAATGACCTTTCTCAAAATATGATTACATTCTGAAATACTGAGGGTTATGCAATCAACAAATGAATTTTGGGGTGCACAATTCAGTCCCAATAGTGTTTTAAATTGCCTTCTAAAATCTCATTATTATGAAATATGTTGGAGAATTAAACTTTAAGTAATTTTGAGCAAGTTTACTTATTTTTGGATTAGGTATTTCCTGTTTCATTCAACATAGGCCCATTCATAAATAGCCTAAAAATAAATCCTTTATTGGGCTTTCATGTATATTTTTAAATGCACCAGATGGTGTGGCTGCCAAGTTCTTACTTGTACCCCCTTGCATTCTCTGGGTGCACACTGTTAAATTGCAGTGAGCCTGGGTCAGTGTGTGCAAATGGATTTCCTAACATCTGGGTGCGTAAAATCATGACTGAGGGAAGCCCACCAATGGCGGTCCCCAGGTGCTCTTGAAGAACAGATTCCCCTGTGCAGCTTTCCCAGGAGAGCTAAGTATTGCCGTTGGCATTCACACATGCAAAGTAAAGAGGAGAACCAACTCAATTACCTAAATAATTATAGCTTGAATAAGCCCTTCTTTTCCTTATTTAACTATTCCAGTAAAATAATTGAGGACAAGGAGATGACTGAAAAACTGTCCCTGTCTGTAGAGTAAATGAGGATGCTCAAGCGTTTATGCCACCAACCTCTGTGGCTATCACCTGTGACCTTGAATGCAGAAGTGCTTGGGCGTGTGGGCTGGGGACACACATGCCTGATGGTGGGCACCTGGAGTGTGTTGTAGGCTAGTGTAAGTGGGCACACCTTTGCCTAGGACGTCAGGGCTATAAGGGTGGCGTTACCTAGAGATGATACAGGAGAGAGTTGTGGAGAAATGTTATGAGAGGACAAGCAGAGGCTGCGAGAGGAAGCCCAGAGGAAAGGTCATATAGAAACTCTCAGGGGGGCCAAGTTGCTATCTCCCTGCTGGCTTGTTTTCCCTGCGTACTATTAAAAAAAATTGTAGGGGGGCCTCCCTGATGGTGCAGCATGTTGAGCACTGCACTGTGAAGCATCCATGGTACAACAGTGCAAGTTCGATGCCCAACCAGGGAGGGGACCCACATGGCGTAGCAGACCTCTCCTGCCTCGCCCACTGCTCCCCTCAGCAGTGTGTTTCAGTCCATCTACCAGTTCTGCTCCCCACTCTGTCTCTGGTGAATCCTCTCATCTCCCGTGACTCTGGCCATACCCCAGTTCTTGTATACATAAATAAATAAATCTTAAAAAAAATTGACATCATTAAAAAAAAAAATTGTGGGGATGATGCCAAGGGCTCCAAAGTTCTCTTTTAAGCTGCCTGAGCTGATGGTGAACCTACCCGGCCTGGGGTGGTTGCAAACCACTGTCTTATTCCACTTTCTTGAGGGTATACACATCTCATGATATCAGCAATTCTCCTCCAGGGGCGATCTTGCCTCCCAGTGGATATTTGTTAGTATCTGGAGACACACTACACAGTCACAAATGCAGAGTGCCGCTGGAATCTGGCAAAGGGACCCCGGAATGCCAACCAATCTGTAATGCACAGGACAGCCTCCCACCCCCACAACAAAAATGCCCCAGTCCTAATGTCCACAGCCTTAAGACTGACAAACCAAATTGGGCTCTCTGCAAATGTGTCTAATCAATGATATGTTGTACCCAAAGACTTGTGGAGAAGTGGGGACAATTAATTGGGTTACTTTTCCTCTTGATCATATTTATTGAAATTATAAAACAAAGTTACTCAGGTAAAAAAAAAAAGGAAGAAAAGCCATCTTACTTAAGACTTACTAATTAAGCTAGAGTAGGAGAGGAACCTAAAAAGAATATAATTAACTTATTCACAAATTGCAATTATCATTTGGTTTTTAACAGATAAACCACACATTGCAATCCTAACACAGCATTACAGAATTTAATCACCTCTTCGTCCAACTTTAGTTCAACTTAAATCTTTCTGCCCTATGTTTAGTCTTATGTTATGAATCTTCAAATTTTTAATATTACCAAAAAACCTACCTTGTAATGAATATTGACATTGTATAGAAGAGTAATTAGAGTGATTGTCATCAAAAAAATGTAACTTGACTCTTGTAACTAATCTCTCACCACTAGGGAAAGCATCCTGAGGAAAGAGTAAGGTTGAAACTTTCTCCCAGGTTTTCCAAATTTGTTGGATTATAAAGAATGCCAGAGGTACTTATTTAAAATATGTTTGAGGGTGTGTGTGTTTATGTTTCAACAAGCTCTCCAGGTGATTATTATGAGGTGGCAATGTTGGGAAATACCACTCTAACGTGTGGGTTCATAAACTATAGCCCATGGATCAAAGCTGTTCTGTCATCTGTTTTTATAAATAAAGTTTTATTGGAACATAAATTCATTTTTTACTGTTTGTCCATCAGGGTTTTTGTGCTTCAACTGTAAATTTGAAAAGCTGGACATATTTACTCTCTGGCCTTTTCCAGAAAGTAGACTGAGTCCTATGTGAGTGGGGTCATGTGTAAAGTGGTTGATGTAAACTAAGCATAACACACTTGGTCTAAAACTTCAACACAGTACTTGATGCAAAATAACAGGTTCTTTATTTCATTTCAAGCAACTGGAAGGAACTAATTTGCCACTTTAATTAATCAAAACTTATTGAGTCCCAGAATGTATTCAGAAATATTTTAAAATATGAAGACTTTTCTGTCTTTTGGGAATTTGGCCAAGTATAACATATATAAGTCAATTAAAGATAAATTATATGCTAAACTTTTTGCTACTGAATAGAAAATCACCAGAAAAGGAAAGAAGGCAAGATGAGATAAGGAAGGTGCTGAGGTTAAATATGTGATTATGCATGGAAGGAGTGAGTAGTAAATACATACGCAATTGGTTGACTGCTTGACTGACTAATTTATTGGTTGATACATGCCAGGAAAGTTTGCATCTTGATGAGCAATGGAAAATAAGATTAGGTACTGAATTAGTTATCTATAGCTGCAGAACCAATTCCCTCAAACTTGGCAACATAAAACAACAAATGTCTATTATCACACACTTCCTGAGGGTCACAAATCTGGGAAGAGTTTAGTCAAGTAGTTCTGGTTTAGGGTCTCTTATGAGGTTGAAGTCAAGATGTAAGCTGTTGTAGACAAATGAAAACTTGACCTGGACTGGGGGATCCACTTCCAAGATGGTGCACTCACATGGCTATGGAATGGGTACCTCACTCTGTTGCTGGTTGTAGGTAAGTGGCCTTGGCCCCTTAATACATGGATCTGAAAGACTGCTGAAGTCTTCTCATCATACTGGCTTCCTGTACAGTGAGTGATCCAAAGGCAGGAGAGAGGAAGAAGGAAGACGAAAACTGCAATGTCTTCTGAGATCTGAGGCAGCTATGGCATTACTTTGCCATATTCTACTTGCTAGAAATGAGTCAGTAAGGTCAGATGAGAATGAGGTCCCAGCATTTATTGGTCAGAGCACTGAAGAGTTTGTGGATATATTTGGAAACCAACACAGATACTAACAGTAGGTTAGATACTAACAGTAGGTTAGTATCTGATTCAGAGTAAGAGTCTGAGACTAGAATAAAGAATTGATGTTCATTTCTCCAGACTCGGGAAGACATGTGGTCTGTTTCACCCATAAAACCCTAACCATCCTCCCTCATTAATTAGCTGAATTATTTCACCTGTGTATTTTTCAACAGTTGTTGAAAAATGCCCTTTAGATCAAGATTTAACGAAAGCCAAAACTGAGTTTTCTGTCACGTGAAAGAACAAATCAAAGCTGATAATCCATTTACTTGTTTGATTTAATTGAACTCTCTTTTGTCTGTCTGTTTATATGTTTGCTTTCAAAACTCTCTCTACAGACAGCACAAATTATATCCCTGGGCACTTATTGGGCTATTTCTCAAGACTCTGGCTCAAATAAATATAATCTCAGTTGGGCTATCTTATTTTAATGTGGGTTTAGAAATAAATCTTATGATGGCTTTTTTTTTTTTTAAGAACATGAAATCTCCCTTTGGGGCATGTTCTTTGAGACCTGTTTGTCATGCTTATGGTGCATTCAAAAACACTCACTAAATTCAATCTTTGAATTAAGCTGTAACCAAGCTTGTATATTCATTAGAGAAGAAAAATTCTCCTCGAAGAAGTTCAAATTGTTTATTGATTTTCATTTCTGTGTTCAAAGGAAGCCTGGGTAAGTCTGTCTCAGCATGGTCCCCAGGGGACTACACAGCCAACAAGTGCATCACATTTAAACCCAACTGAGCAGCCATCAACCCATATGGGAGGATTCCTCTAAAACTGTATTAATAAATAGTAAGAGCATGAGATTTCCAGTTCAATAAAGTTGATTCTTAATGAGGAATAACACACTTGCCACAGCTGGCAATAAATGATAATACAGGGGAAAACTATTTAAAAAAAAAAAAGTGAACCCAAATAAGAGCTGGAGAACATGCATTTGGGTAGGTTTTGCCTATGGCTAGGGAGAGAGAGAGAGAAATTGAAAAATCACCTCTTCCTTCACTGCAATCATTTATCTATATGGTCACACCACTGAATAACCATTGGGAGAGTGTATGGAATGTTTCATTAAGATGGGGTGTGGGTGTTCCATTTGTTAATGGCAACACTTATCTACATGAACACCCTTTCAGGCATCTCTGAAGCAGGAGATACCTGTTTATGAAAGAGTACATATAGAAATATTTTAGGAGTCTAAAAGCAAAATTTAAAAATTAGCCTTTAAAAATGGATTTTTAATTTTTTTATTAATTTCTTTATACATATTGACACCAAGCATAGTCCCCATGGAGTTCCCATCACCATTCCACCAGTGAACCGTGACCTCTGTTCCCTGTGCTCTTTCCGCCCCCATCCACATCCTTTGGTGGATGTTTACTCTTCAAAAATATCATGACACCATGAAAAAAAAAAAGGCTATAAAAATCTTTTTGCATTGTCCTCATTTCTTTTTGCAAATGAAATGAAGCATGTTTAACTTTGCTAAGTGTAAAGGCAGGCTTAGGGAGGCATATCTTCTCTTCCTGATTCAAGATGGTAGCTAAAGAGCTTTTGAAAAACCTCCAAACCAGTTATTTTTAATTGATCCTGAAAGACTGGTCAAGATAACAGAGCAAAATTAGTTTTAAAATCATCCCAATTTGGTACTAGTAAGCTGTGTGAAGTACATTACTACCTATGTTGTAAGATAAGGGAGGAAGTCCCTTGAATCTTCCCAGAGAATTACTAGTTCAGCCTCAATTCTATCAGTGCTGTAAGGGGGCCTGGGGAAAATTACTTTCTCTCCAACCAATAGTTTCCTCATCTGTAAGTCAGGGATAAAAGCAGGGAATGAAATATGATAATGTCAAAATACTATTTTATAAAAATGCCAGCGTATAGAAATATGAAATTTACTAGCTGGAGTGACATTGATGTCAAACAGAGGTGACATAAGGCAAACCCACATTGTTGGAAGAGTCAGGGCTCAGGGCTGACAGAAGCTCATCTAGCAAGAACTGTGAGAGGAGATGTGGAAATCAATCAGTGCCTTCTGTAAAGCAATAGTCAACTAGGTATTTGGTGGTGAAGTGTATACAGAGATCCAATTATCACGCTGTACACCAGAAACCCACCCAGTGTTAAAAATTAATGACACCATTATAATATTTATTAAAAAAAACAGGATAATAGGGAAAACAGGAAACAAATAGCAGAGTCCTCTCCAGATGCACCAGCAAGCCAAGGGAGTTCTGGGAAGTTTCCCTGTGAGAGGGAACTCAACATGTTGCCAGAAACTTCCCATATTCTGGAAATAGACGCACTTTGGGAAGACTGAGAGAAGAAAATGTGTCATTATGGGATCTCAAATTATTCAAGTTCAAATGAGCTAGGAGTCATTGCTGCTTAGAAGGATAAGCAGTCACTACCTAGAAACTGCAGCAGACTGGAACTTTTGACAGTTTTGCTCCAGATGTTTAGCACCAAAGAGTTTGTTCTGGACACTGAGGTCAGTTCGTTCTAAACTGAGCAAAAGTTTTATCTAATCAAGTTAAGAAAACAAACTTTATCAAGTGAAAGGTGAAAAATCAGGTTTTATCGCCACCATATTTAGGATGGACTGGTTAGATGAGAAGTAATGTTGAGGGCTGGGAACTGCCTCTTCATGGTGCCATTTGTTTGAGAAGCTAGGGGAAATGCCAGGGCTGACAGCACGTTTCCATCTCTCGGTGAGGCTTCATTAAGTTACATAATTATAATTCTAAGAAAATAATTTTCACCAGTACTTTTGTATTAAAAGAAATAATTTGCTATTGAAGAACATTGTCTGAAAAAGTAATCTAATTTTTAAAAAGTGCAGACATGCCTACTGTAGCAAAGCACAGGCAAAATCTTCTCACTCTCTCCTGGATTGAGCACTAGTTTACTGGGCAAACTGAGTCATTTGTGCTTCTAGGTTTGGCACAGGCATAGCTAGCATCCAGTGGGGCTGAAGAGGATGACCCCTAACCAGATGTGTGCTGGAGCTCCAGGAGTGTACTTTTCTCTGGTAGAGAGAAGATACTAGCCAAGTTCCATGGGCTGTGGGTGATTTAAGATCCACAAAATCTTACAGCTTTTGCTCTGTGGGATCAAACTAAGCCAAAAAAAAAAAAAAAAAAAAACACATCCAGAACCCAGTTTAAAACCTTCCTCTTTAGGACTGGATCAGGAAGCTGTGGTACATATACACAATGGAATACTATTCAGCAATCAAAAATAAAAAAAACTAGGGACATTTATAGAAACATGGATGGAGCTAGAAGGAATTATACTCAGTGAAACAAGCCAGAAGGCAAGAGAAAAATATCAGATGGCCTCACTTTTAGGAGGAATGTGAAAGAACAACAACCACAACAACAAAACAAAAAAGAAGAAAACAAAACAAAAAATAAACAAACAACAAATAAACAAAAAAAATCAAGAGAAAGCTAAAGGAAATGGGCAATCATAACCAAAAACAACCAAACAAACAAATAAAAACTCAACAAGATCAAAAGATCAAAGATAAGCCCAAGGGACCACAGGGGTGGGCTGAGGGAGAAAAGGGCAAAGACAGTGATGAGGGCATAAAGAGCACAAGGGACTGAGGTGACGGTGCATGGGTGAAAATGGTAGTGAGAACCCCCTGGGGACTACAAACAATGTCAAATACAATTAAATCTAATAAAAAAAATTAAAAACTAAAATAAAAAAATAAAACCTTCCTCTTTAGGGGCCTCCCTGGCGGCACAAGTGGTTAAGGAGCAGCACTATGAAGCCATCTGCAGTCACTGCAGCAAGAATTTGACCCCTCCCCAGGGAGGTGACCCACATGGCACAGCAGACCTCTCCTGTCTTACCCACTGGTCCCCTCAGTAGTGCATTCATTCAGATCTGCCTATCCTGCTCCCCACTCTGTCTCCAGTGACTCCTTTCACTTCCCACACCTCTGGCCTGTACCAGTTCTTGTATGTAAATAAATATTTTAAAAAAAAAACAACTTTCCTCTTTAGTCTACCTGCTGACATCGCTCTTAGCCAATCACAATGTGATGGGCCAATCTGTCCATCAGTCTCAGAGGCCCTCGGCTTTAATGAGACTCATTTCCAGTTCCTCCAAGTCCCTTGTCCTCAGAGTCACAGTCTGGGCCTGCTCTTCACCTCAGGAAACCCTAGCCTAACATCTGAAACTCAAATATCTCATTCTCAGAGCACTGCATACTTCCCTTGCAACAATCTCACTGCTCCTTCTCTTCTACCTCAAAGGGAGATCAGTACTCTGGTTCCCGGATTGCTTTGCAGGATATCAGAATCCTCTTGGTCTTATGGCCTTTACCACCTACGCTGGCCCCTATAAGTGTTCACCTGGTCTATTTCCAGCCTGGGTGTCTACCACACAGGCTATCTATGGCCGCCTCTCTTCTGCTTCAGCCTGGTCTTAAGGCTCTGCCTGCCTCATTCTTGGTGCAAGAAAGGAGTCAACTCACAGTTCTCAGTTCTCTGAAACATCACACAGGTTGCTTTATGTCTTTGGAACTCGCAATGCTGCTTCACAATTTAGCTTTGACATCCTCTTAGAATTCATTCCTTGATAGTTTCCCTGGGCCTTTCCCAGACTGAGCTAAGGACCTCGGTCCCCACACATTTTTGGCCATCACAGTTCCAGCCACAAACTAGTGACAAGATCTGCTAACATTTCTTTTTCCCAGAAAACTACAACAAGCTCTCCTAGAAGAGAGACTTTTTAAAAAATCCTTTATTTTCCAATACCTGTCAAAGTAGCTGGAACATTATAAGTAGTCAATAAATATCTCTGGCAATAAAATGCATAGCCCCCGCTCTTCATTCATACTTGCTCCTTGAATACCCCAATTTAATGCAAGTAAGCAAGCAGTCCTCAGAACATGCCTTTGTGGTACATCACCATTATTCCTCTAGAGGCAAACTTCAGGAGAGTTTGACTGAAACTATTGCCTAGAATAATCAAGTGTCTATTGGGTATTTAAACATTTAGGCAAATTTAATGTTGCAGTACATTTATGGTTTTCTAATATTAGGTGGGCTCTAAACATACTGAATTTCTTTCTAGAATATAAGCAAGTTGTCTTATTTTCAGCAGAGACTCTACACCACTCTCATTATCCTCAAGTTTTTTAGCACTTTCCAGCTGACACATTTTTTTTTTTTGACACATTGCATCCATCTGGGCAAAGTGGGACCATAAAGTGAAACCTTCTCTGGCCCCCTCACCATGACAGACTAGCAGCTTTGCATCTGTTGTACATCTATGTAAGAAATGTTGAACCCCTGAAGTTTGAAAATAAATAATTATGAAACCTAAATAATCAAGTTTTAAAAAGGCAAAAAGGCGAAAGATTTATATGACCTGAAGAGAAACCAGAGTATATTTTATGAAGCCAACATCACACTAATACCAAAACCGAACAAAGACAACACAAAAAAAGAAAACTACAAACCAATCTCTCTAATGAACACCGACGCAAAAATCCTCAACAAAATCCTAGCCAACAGAATCCAACAATGCATCAACAAGATAATCCACCATGACCAAGTAGGATTTATCCCAGGAACACAAGGATGGCTCAATATTCAAAAGTCAATAAATGTAATCCACCACATCAACAAAAAGAAGAAAAAAAACCCACATGATTATATCAATAGATGCTGAGAAAGCTTTCGACAAAGTCCAGCATCCATTTATGATAAAGGCCCTTGGAATTCTTGGGATTGAAGGACCATATCTTAATATAATAAAGGCCATATATGACAAGCCCATAGCCAATATCATATTCAATGGCAAAAACTTAAAATCCTTTCCCCTAAGATCTGGAACAAGACAAGGATGTCCTCTTTCACCACTGCTCTTCAATATAACACTGGAAGTCCTGGCCAGGGCAATAAG
>JAGFMF010011638.1:6358111-6380850 GCA_019455555.1 Galemys pyrenaicus | reverse complement strand
TAAATGCCCAAAAACAGATGGTTGGATCGGGAAGCTGTGGAACATATACACGATGAAATACTATTCAGCAATCAAAAAGTAAAAACTAGACTCATTCATGGGAACATGGATGGAACTGGAAGGGATTATGCTCAGCGAAGTAAGTCAGAAGGCAAAAGAAAAATACTAGATGGTTCCTCCCTTAGGAGGAACATAAGGGAACCAAATAAGGATCAAGGAAAGGAATAAGAACAATAATTATAACAATAACAGCAATAAAGACACAAAAACCAAAAATGAGGAGTCAAGGACAGACTGGGGACACTTGGTGGGGAGGGGAGGGGGAGGGCTGAGGGAAGATGGGAGCACGGGGGACTGAGGCGATGGTGCACTGGTGAGATGGTGATGGGGAATACATGGGGATTACAATTAATGGCAAGTATATGTAAATTTTAAAAAATTATATTAATAAAAAATAAATAAATAAATTATTAAAATAAGGCAAAAAGAAATGAAATGATAAATTCATTTCATATTTATGAAGAAAACTCAGGGTGCTAAGTACCAGAAGTTTCATTGACCTGATTGCTGTCTAGCACTAGGACTTTCACTTGTTGCTTTCAAATAACCACATAACATAACCACATTGACTGAGAAAATTCTTGTGCACTGTTGTTAATAATCATTTGCCTCTTTAACTCATCTTCTAATTACCAACAAGCTATGGTTTCCCCATATTATAAGTCATATAGTCCACATACGTGAATATCTGGTTATGTGTCCCATTACGGAAAAACTTGGATGATCCCTAGGTGCTAAAATTAGTACCTGTTATTAGGTAACTAACTCTTAACCAACAAGAGGCATTTTTAATTAATCCAAACTCTTCACACTAAATTAGGAAACTCTCCGTTAGGGTTAGGTTTCAGGAAACACTGTCTAGTTAACAGAGATAAATAACACAGGTAAATATAGATCTTGCAAATTGTAATCCATCTAAACATTGCTGGTATGTCAACTTATTTACAAAACAAAATCCAAATAAAAAGATATTAAATATGTGTTTGATCTTTTATATGTATTTAATTTACCTAATTCATAAATCCAGTCTTTCATAGCGTCAAGATATTTGGCTTTTACTCACTCCTTTCCACACATGCAGTAGACAGTGCAATAGACCAGTCATATTACAGTTTTCAGAAAAACTATAAATAGATGCAGGTAAGCCACTTTTCCAAAATTTCCAACTCTTTTTACATTAGGATTTTGTTGCAATAAGTATTATTGAATTAGGGGATAACAAGAGAAGTCTCTTCCTCTAAACTAAGATTTCATGGCACTGCAATTTGTTGCAACAGGACTTAAGCTGGATAAAAGATATATAATCAAATGGTAGAAAATGGCTTGTTTGTGAATTAAGAGATATGACCTATCAAAGTACAGAAGCTTTATTTATTGCTTAAAAACACAGACTTATTTATGAGTTTAAAATTTTTGAAGTTGACTTTTTAAATTATTGAGTTCAGAAATAGTGGGTTTAGAACAATTAAATTAATATCATTGATTTGAAGCAAAATAAAAGCCTTTTTATTATTTTCATTAATTTTGAACTCACAATGTCACTCAATAAGTGTTTGTTAATTAAGTTAATTATTTTGACTAAAGAAAAATAAACAGTTCCATTAATGTCATCATTTATTTCAACCCATGAATCTGATTTTTTTCTCCCATCCTTGGAAAGTTTTCTGCTGGCCTGTAAACAAGTGTTACTTGAAGTCTGTCCATTTTTCAAATAAACTGATTTTGCTATAAGGGCTGTTACATATACTTAAGATCTAGAGACACTCAGGACAAATGGGAAGATCAAATGTGATTTATGCTGACAAATATGTACTCTCTAGATCAGAATATCTTTACTGTCAGAAAGGAATATTGAGTAGAAATTTGAAGATCAAGTATTTCTGGATGGAGAAGTAATATGCATAAGGAACCAGGGGCAGAAGTCAGAAAGGAGGAAAAGACTAGAAAAATACGTTAGCCTGAAGGGAAGTCACTCTAATAGAGTCTTTCATATGTGAAAGATGAGAGAGAAAAGCACATTTTTACTCATAAAAGTCCTCATATTTTACTTTATAACACTTTTAAAGATATCATTTCCTATCAGGAAAATCAGCTGAGAAAAGCAAGTAAGAACCTGTATCAACATTTATTCATGTAAGCTGCTGGGGGAAGAAAAAAAGTCTGAACTTTTTTCAAAATAGTAAAGTGATTGTGGCTGGCCTGGTTTTATAGTGACCCCATACTGACCCAAGTCACTGGCTACTTGCTAGATTGTGTCTGTCATTTATTTATCATATAATTGATGAAATTTGTTTTTTCTTTTGAGACCAAAGTTCTGAGTTAGAGCAAACTGTCGTATTACTTGTATTAGAGTGCTACAAATTACTTACAGATAGATACAATCTAGCTATGCTACCAAAGAAATGGAAAATAGTTTTGGGGTTGAGTTATTGGTTGTGTCACACCAACTGGGCATGGCCCACTGTAAGATACGAATGAAATATTAGTTCCTGAAGGGATTCACAAGCTATTAGGGAGTCAGATTCAAACGCAGATCACTATAAAACAATATAAAGAGGAAATGGTATTGATGTGCTTTGATAACCTATATTGCATTGGACCCTCTTCTGCAATTCAGTGTAAAAAGCACTTATCTTTTTTCAATTGTGATATCAAAAAGTAGTCTGTAAAACAAACAGGTTCAACAATTTTATGGACATGGCTGAATCATCTTGGTCAAGGTTTTTTTTTTTTTCTTTTTTAACACTTTTTTTTATAGCTTTTTGCATTTCCGGGATGTTTCTTTTTTTATTATTTATAATTTTCTTAAATTTACATATATTTGATATCAATTGTAATCCCCATGATTGGTCAAGGTTTTTTAATGGCAATTTCAGTGTAGTTTCGTATTGATGGAACATGTCAGATCCTGGATAACCCAAGTGTTAGTTGATATTTTCAAACAGGCCTGATTTTAAAAGGGCTAAGAAAATGACTTTGATTCAATACATTATCTTATGCTCTTCAGAAACTCTCTAGCCTTAGGCTGGTAACAGAAACACTGGCTACAAAGTAATTTGAATTTGAATTCCATTTGGGCACAGTCTTAGGGCTTATGAGAAAAAAAAAAAAAAAAAAGGTTCCTTCCAAAGGGACTATTGTAACAGTTCTTGCAAAGTAAACACCTGTTGGTCTTTTCTGGAGTGTATTATGGAGACTAGCATTTGACTACTGCCTTTGAAGGTGTCTGCTGTGAGTTCTTGGTTGTCAGCACATGGACAGAACTACAACTTCCAACCTCTGCTCTTGCCCTGTGGGTTCAGATCACTTGCCGGAGTTTCTGTATCAGTTTTTGGGGTGTGTTCAAATTTTTTGACACTTTCCAACATATTTTTTCTGGTGACCTCATCTCCTGGCCAGTTACTGCTCCATCCTTCTCCCATAGACATTAGACCTTACTACACTATTGAGATCTGTTGTAATCTAGTAAAACTCCCTAGAAACATGATTAGGGCATCATAGTCTCCAGAGACTCCTGATGCTAACCCTTTTTCAGATTGGACCATTTGGATGCTAACCCTAAGAAAGATCTGTGTTTGCTGTACTCCTTTGGAGGTGACAACACATACAGCAGCCACCGCAGACTCCCCTACTGCAAGTTCACTGTTACCACAAGAATACACTTTTTGTGTTGAATTACTTGAAGGTCCTAGGTATTCTTTCAGCTAAGTCCATGAACATTATGATAAATAGCTATACTAACACTGGAGCAAAATATTACTCACCTTGAAGGTTATCATAGAAAATAAGAATTGGGAATAAATTCGGTTAGAGAAGTCTGTGACATAATAGCTCAGAGTTCTGTCATGTTGCAAGCATGGTACCAGACAGGAGGGGCCTTAGGATAAACCAGACAGAGAAGCAGTTACAAGAAATTTTTACACGTACTGGAGAGTCTAACAAGTAAAAGGTAGCGACATAACAATGTGTGCACTCTGACTGATGTTGTTATGGAGACATAGGCAGGATGCCTAAAGCAGTGTTATGCAATGGAGGAAGACTCCTTATGCAAATGACAACTACAATTTGATATTAAGGCAACTGTTGGGCAAGTTTAAAGTGTAAAGAGTTTAAAGTGTTAGGGTAAAGGGAGCTATGGAAAACTATACTTGTGGAAGAACAGAGATGAGACAGGATGTGTTGCATTTGGAGCACCAAAAGTATTTCACTCTTCTAGTCTGACAGTCATTAAAAATAGGTTGTTATGTCTTAGTGACAGTTTCTTTTTCACTGTGCAGAAATTTTTTTAGTTTGATGTGGTCACAACTGTCTATATTCTCTTTTGTTTCCTTTGCTGTTGGAGACAAATCCACAGTTATCTCTGAATCTTATGCCATAGAGTGTTTGCCTGTTTTTTTCTGGGTATTTTATGGCTTTGAGTCTTAAATATAAGTCTTTTTTCCATTTGAAGTTGATTTTCAGTATGATGTGGTAACAACACGTGAAGAGAGAAATATTTCACACCTCTAAGATACAAACAACATTGTAAACCCCAGTTACCCCAACCATAAATAAACACAGACTAAAAAAAAATGGGTTGTTATGTAAAACACAGAAGTAGACCTTAAAAACAATTCAGAATACCTAGAATTCACAAAACTCATCTAAAATTTCTCTATATGAGGCTGCTCAAAATATTTTATCTGTCAAATGTACCTAAACTCTTATATTTCTTGTCATACTTGGTCTTGATTTTCTAGTCTACTGTACTAAAATCTATTCTGTCTTAGTCTCTTTGCCTCCTTAGTCTTGAAAGGCTGTGATGAACACAAACACGGAAATTTACAATGAAGTACTGAAGCCTACCTTGGGTGGCTCCAAAACAATAAAAGCTGACAGTTCTGATGGATAAGTAATTTTTTTTATTATTCATTTATTTATTTATTTTACAATTTTTGCTTTCTTTTCTAGGTAATGTCCGCATAAAATTTCCACCACCAATTCACCTGTGTACCATCACCAAAGTCCCTTGTGCTTTCCCCATCCCAGCCTGGATCCCACTCTCCCACTTCTCCCTTCAGATGACTCTGATTTGTATTTGTTTATTTTTGTTTTGTTTGTTGTGGTTTTGTTATTTTTTTCCCTTTGATCCCCTATACTCCTCCTTTAAGTGAGCCCATCCGGTATTTTTCTTTTTCCTCCTGACTTATTTCACTGATAGATATGTAATTAATAAAATCCATGAAGTGGCTAAGAAATGGTGGGATAAAGAATAATAGCAGTCAATGGTGGACTAAAAAAGATCTGGGAACAATGATTTCAGGACAACTGATTGATGGAGAAATAATAATTAAAATGAAATAAGTTATTTTATTACCCAGAGCACTAGAAAAGACTTGCACATGGAATATGGTCTTGATTTTTTTCTTGATTGCTTATTTTTCTGTGGTCAACTGCTACAATCAAATCAACCAGAACATTCAGAGCCAGTCTTAGGCAAAAGAAGAAGAATGTCATCATCATTTTCTGGACTACTTTTTTTCACTCCCACTACATTTTTGACATTACCAGTATAGCTACGAAAATGTCTCTCTTGGATCCTTCATTCTCATGGGACAAAGGTTTGATAATAATGACTATTCCCATGAGAATATTGCATTTGAATGGATGAATGCCTGACTACTGATTTTAAGCGTCATCAATTGTCAATTTGGTAAGAAATATTTCAGGGAAGCACTGGTTTCTTCCTATTCTCCAGAATCCTTATCAGTAAGTAGACAACTACCTGCCCCAATACGATACCTTAGAGAAAGCACTTAAGGTGTCTTCTTTAGGCAGAATGACTACTATGTTCAAAGGTTGTAAGTAGAGCTGACAAGTTCTAGTCTAGGCCAATCTAATCTGTTTGGTCTAACCTAATCTGTCCAACCAACATCAGACAGATATAGGATAGCAAGAGAAAGACCAGGCAGGACTTGGGAAGATAGGATAAAAGATGGTAGCAGAGAATTCTCAGGAAGTAAGCTCCCAGGTCCCAAATTCAAACTAAGTACAGTACTTAAGTCAGAAAGAATCAGATGCCCAATTATCTGATAATGCCAATCAAGGATCAATGTCAAACATGGAAGCAAGTTTGAACTTCAGAACTTCAGAATCTTCTTGATGTCTAAACCAATCAAACATACCAACTCACCATGAACCCTTAAGAGTGAAGAGGCAATCAAAAATCTCCTCAACTCGTCTTAACATTACAGCCCTCCAGTGTCTATCTCTTGTATCTATACTTTATGATCTTGCTTTTTCACTTCTGCCTTTCCATACCTTATCGAAGACCAGTACTCCTTCATTGGCTATCCTTATTTCTTTGCTATCTTGGAAAGTCTGGCCATGGCCAATCCATCATGAACCAATCCCTAGCTCCACCCCCAAGATCTGGAGCATTATCCAGTCTTTCCTAGTTTTAGGGGTAGGGTATTGAGACAAAAGGACCGACCTGAGAGCCTGAAACAGATCTAAACCTACCAATAAAGGAATCAAAGAGTTTGTTGTTTCAGGTAAAGAATACACACCACGTGGCAACTACAATGGCTGTTCAGACAATATAAAGAGTCTCTAACATTAAGTATTAACATTTTGGACAGACTTTCAAACATGGGTGTACTGTTTTTATCACATCATAAAGAATCTTAGCCTTAATAGTCACTTGATGGTGACTGTGATTCTTCTCTTTTCAGAGCTACATGGAGATTTCCCTGTCTTTGTGCTACTACTGCCCTTGTTCTCAATTCTTTGCTTCAGACCTCTGTTTACTCATGCTGTACCCACATGATCACTGAACAGTTTAGGCTAGCCATATTTTTTTTTTAATTTCATATCTCTTTTAGAATACATTCAATATGATCAACGATATTGAAATCTGATTCAAACACTAAAATAGTATAAAAACCTTGATATTTTTTAACTGTTATTTTTAGTTGTAAATTAAGAACCTCATTCAATCACTTTGAATTTCAGTTGCTTTCATATCCAGGTGCATGGTCCATTTTCCAAAATTCACAAAAAGTAACAATAGGTCTAAGACTCATTCCTGAAGCAATCTCCTATTCTCAGTCAGCTCATATTTGTATGTTTCCATTTTTAAGAAATATCTCCACCACCATGAAGATTCTAATCTGAAAAATCTTTTTTATAAAGTATGTCATTGGCAAGTCAACTTGCTGAAGAGCATTCTAATCAGTAATTTTAAATCTTTCCATAAACCAGATGACTGTCACCAATGTTCATTTTTTTCCTGAAACGGGTGACAATAAAACAAAAGAATAAATACAAAGAGAAAACTATAATTGGTCTAGTAATTCAGCCTTGAACATGTACCATAAAGAATGAAAGCTACATAAATGGAAGCACTCCAAATATTCAATGAGCATTCCAAATAAGTAACCAGTTTATCCTGGCTGACATACCTAGAAACAATCCTCTTTTTCTTTCTTTTTTTTTTTAACTTTTTAACATTAAAGGACTGTCAGCCACACTTAAGAAAGCAGCAGGATTCACTTCAGAATCTCCTCACTTCACTGGTGGAATGTGAAGACATGTCTGGAAAGGCTGTCATTTGATTCAGAGCTTCATTAATTTGACCCTTTGTCCTCACTTTGGGAAAATAAAGGAAAAATTTCTCATTATAGACTGGCTGAATGATAATCTGAAAAATCTTCATCTGTCTCCAATTTCTTTATTGTGTACCTAGTCTCTTAACAAAGGAAATGTGTTACCTTTCACCTGGGGAGCCATTCTGCAATGATGACACATCCTTAAGTAAAGACAGCATTTCTATGTCATACACTAGGAAAAAATAACAGGGTGGATTGTTGACCCACTCCTATTGAAACCACCAAGCAGAAAAGAGGACCAAAATATCTAGCATAAGGCAACACTATAGGCCAATTCCAAGACTTTAGTACTCTTGGGAAAGGACCACTTCTGGACATAGTATACTAATATGGCCAGTAAAATGTCTTAATCCAGCAGATCTAGTCACTAGATTTATAAGGTTGAATAGTCATGATGTGGGATTGGGTATTTTTTAAAAAAGATTTATTTCTTTATTCACACAAGAACTGGAGTACAGGCCAGAAGTGGGGGCATGAGAGGTTCTACCAGAGACAGAATAGGGAACAGAACGACAGATCAACCAAAACACACTGCTGAGGGGAGCAGTGGGAGAGGCAGGAGAGGTCTGTTGTGCCATGTGGGTCCCCACCCTGACCGGTGGCAGGGATCAAACTTGTGCTGTAGTGGCTGCGGGTTTGCTTCATAGTGCACTGCTTAACCCACTGTGCCACCAAGGAGGGCCCAGGATTGGGTATTTTTTTAACCCCTATGAACTAATCATGAAATTGAATACTTTCAGCAGTGGTTTTAGCAAGAATAGTGGTGACTCAAAAGTCTCTCTAGATTTCTCTTCAGTAGATATTTAGTCCATGGTATTACTGCAATTTAATATCCGATACCAACACAAGTATTTTCTGGTGATGGATGGCCTTTCTCCAAGTTCAAGGTGAATAATGAGTTATGACTCCAGAGATAAACTATTAGGAATGAGTTGTATGAAATACTCTGCAGGATGGTATTATCCCAATTCGCCGATGAGGGAGAATTAGAGGATATTCTTTGGTTACAAGATTATAGCTAAAATTGTCAGTTTTTGAATGTTTCAGTAGTGAAGTATATACAGTAAAGTGGGTAATGTACACTAATATTAAGTGTAACAGTCACTGAAATTTTACTAAAGTATATAATATGTAATCACCATTCAAATAAAAATAGAGAACATTTGCTGTATCTCAGGATATTTCATGTTCCTCCCCAATCAATATCTCTCCTCATTCATCACTCTTTCACATTCTTATTTTATTTCTCTCCTCCTTCCCTTCCCCCTCACTACTTATGATACTCATTGAACTATACAATTTAACTATGAAAAGAAATGTGATCTTATTTTGGACACAAGCTTGGAGCAAAAAGTATATCTGTAATTTTTTTTCTTATACAGCCTAGTTAACATTTTTTATTTACCATATTATAAATATTTTCCAGATATACAGACATATTTATGGTTTATGGCTGCATTGTATGGATATATCAGATGTTATATAACTACTTTTGGCATGGATACTGTAATCAATTTTGAGCTATTTCTAAAAAAAAAACATAGAAACCCAACCTTTAATATCATAAGCATGTACTAGTTTGCTATGACTGCTGTAACAAAATGTCACAGACTGAGAGGTTTAAACAACAGATATGTAATTTTTCCTTGATTTGGAGCCTAGAAATCTAAGAGTAAAGGGTTAGCAGGTTTGGTTCTCCTGAAGCGTCTCTCCTTGACTTGCATATGGCCATGTTCTCTCTTGATCTCACATGGCCATTCCTCATGGCTGCAGAGAAATGTGAATGCACTCAATACTATTAAACTGTACACTTAAGAAAAAGAAAAGATGAAGAGAGGAGAGGGAAAAGGAGATGGAGAAGGATTGCATAGGCAAAAAGGGGAGAAATTTTTAAGAATCTCTTTTGAAAGACAAAATAATCATAAATAAAAAGTCCTAAGAATCTGCCCAAAGCGCATACTGTTAAGCTAATAATGAAATGAATAAGGTTGTAGTATTCAAAGTCTATATTCAATAAGAAAAAAATCAGTGGCATTTCTTTATACTAACAGCAAACCAATGGAAAATGAAATTTTAAGATTTCATCTAAAATAGCATTAGAGTTTTGTCTATTTTTTCTTCCATATGATCCAGCAATCCCACAATTAGAAATACACCCCAAAGACACAAAAAGACTGATTCAAAAGAATACCTGCACCCCTATGTTTATTTCAGCACTATTTACAATAGGTAAGACCTGTAAACAACCTAAATGCCCCAAAACAGATCATTGGATCAAGAAGATGTGGTACATATACATGATGGAATACTATTCAGCAATCAAAAAAGATAAACTAGAGTCATTCATAGCAACATGGAGCTAGAAGTGATTATGCTAAGAAAATAAGTCAGAAGGCAAAAGAAAAATACCAGATGGTTTCACTCTTAGGAGGAATATAAGGGAACCAAATAAGCAACCAAGGAAAATAATAATAATAGTAATAATAATAATAATAAACACAACAAAAACAAAAAGACAAGGACAAATCAGGGATACTTTGTGGGGGAAGGAGGGAATGGGTTGAGGGCAGAAAGAGCACAAGGGACTAGGGTGATGGTGCACTGGTGAATGGTGGTGGGAAACTCATGGGGACCACAATTGATGTCAAATATATATAGATAAAGGAAAAAATAGCATTAGAAAATATGAAGTGGTTAGAACCATTTTCTTAAAAGATGTATGTAATACCTCTATCATTGAAGTCAAAAGATAACTGAGAATAAATGGAGACAAATTATGTCTAAAGAGTCAATATGATTAAGATAGTGATTCTTTGCAAATTGTCTATGGATTCAACACAGTACTAGACCAAATACTACTGGTATCTTTTTTTAGTAGAAATTTTGACAAGTTTTATGAAAATGCAAATCACTTGTAGCAGTCAAAATTTCTTGAGAAAGAACCAATTTAGAAGGCTTGTTCTCCCTGATACCAAGATGTAATGTAAAGTGATAGTAATCAAGATAGTGCAGTATTAATATAAGGAAGCAAAAATATTGCAACATAATAGAAATGTCTGAATATATATTCACATAAAATTTTTTAACTGAATTTCAACAAATATATTAAGGCAATTTAACATGGAAAGAACAATTTAACCAACACACTGGTGGAAAAATTGAAAAAAATAAGTAACCTAAATCTCTCCTTTAAAATATAAGCTGAAGTTAATATAAGTTATACACCTAAAATTAAAAGCTATAATTAGAATCTTTTGAAGGAAAATGGAATAAGAATGTGACCTTGAAGAGCAAATAATTCTTAGTAAGAATACAAAAATTACTAACTACAAAAAATTATCATAGTGTTTTTCATCAAAATTAAAGCCCCTGTTAATAAAAATACATACTGAGAAAATGAAAAAGCAAACCACAGCTTGGGAAAAGTATTTTCATTATACATTTATGACAAAAGACATGTAGAAGACAAAAATCCTACAAATCAACTACAAATAGACTTACTTACCTATAGCTAGAATAGACAAACTGAATTACAAAGACTGAAAACATCAAGTGTTAGCAAAAGAAGTGGAACAAACTAGAGCCAGTGGTACAGCTAATTCAGAAAACTATTGGGTAGTTTTATATAAACATAAAGGTTTACCCACACCTCACCCAGAATTTCCATTCCCTATAGATATATACTAAAGATAAACACAACCATAAAGACTCTTACAAGAATATATTTAGTAACTTTCTTTATAATAGACAAAAAAGTAATCAAATGTCCCTCAAAAGGATTGTGAATAAATAGAATTGTGGTAATATAGTAGAAAACTACTTAGTCATAAAAAAGTATGAATTACCAATACACTCAGTAACAGATCTCTAAAACACAGTCTTGAGTCAAATAGGGCAAATGCAAAAGTAGGTAACATATGATTACATGTGTATGAAGTTCAAGAACAGACAAATGTAAACTGTAGTTACAGAAATTAAAATAGAGGTTGTTGCTGGTAGCAGAGCAGAGATGCAAGCACAAGGGGACTTTCTGGGTAGATAGAAATATTCTATATTTTGATTAAATGTATACAAATTTATACATTCACCATAAGTTATTGGACTTCACATTAAGACCAGTGCACATCACATATAAAGCTTTGGGCCCATTATTAAAAAATTAGGTGTTTTGAAAGATAAATAAGGTATCTTCATAAACAAGTCTCCTACCCAAGGCTCTTGTGGTGACTGTTAATTCTAGAAGACAGAGAACACATCAATGTAAGTGCCTGAATCCAATATGTTTTAAAATTTAATAGAGTTACTCTCTTTTGGGCTCAGAATCTGATCCCAAGTCTTACAATGCAACAGGGTAGTTACACATAAAAGGTGAGAAGATTTAAAATAGAACCTTCTAAATTTCCCTAGATGTAGTCTGGCCTGCCGTCTGGCAGCGGCAGCAACAGTAGGAACCCAGGACTGACTGTGGGGCTCATTTTTGCTCTACAGACAGAAATGGATCATCTGCGCTTCCTGGCTTTCACAGCAGCTGCCAACACCATGGTTAGTCAGGTCACTGGCTTTCTGAGAAACATCCCCCAGGAAGCTCACTCAGCTTGTCTGCCCCCAAACTGAACCTCATAAAATATGACTGAAAATACAAGAAGTTGGGGCGGGGAGGAGTATGCCCCAAATTCTCTGAGAAAATCACAACCATAGTGATGTGTTTTTATTCTCTAAACCCACTTCTGCCTACCCCTCAACAGGAAAGTTGAGAATTCTTCAAGGGCGTGATACAGAATTTAATATGGGGATGCCTGTCACTGCCCAACTCCCGGTAAACAGTAAAGCAGTTCTCTGGAAGAGGCACAGACTCAGCCTGGTGGTGATGGGGAGTAGAGATCAGCCACAGTGGATGGGAGCCAGAGCTCTCTCCACTCCCTCTGCAAGAGCACATCTTGCATCTGTCCCCTTACATGCACAGAATCTTACATGATAGCCATTTGCACAAAGAGGATTCAAACATACCCTAATTTTATTTTCATTACGAACCAAGAAGCTGTAGAAACAGACACATGAGGACATTTTGGTCACATTATCCTGTAGCACTGAGTTAACTGTTCTTCATGATTGTCAGCAAATGGGATTACTTTTCTCTTGACTGTGTCTGCAATTGTAAATATTTTAAAAAATTTGTATTTGGGCACTTATACAATTTAAATGGTTCTACTCTCTGTTATTTGGCCAAAAGGCTATCCGTCAAAACACTGGGTCTTAGACATACTTTGGTGACAGCCACAGTGCTGGAAAATGAAGACATCATTTGCAAATGCTGGTAGAAAGAGCACAAGGGACTGAGGTGATGGTGCACTGGTGAAATGGTGGTGAGAAGCCCATAGGGACCACAATTGATGTCAAATATATATAAATAAAGGGGAAAAATAAAATAAAAGACAATTTTATAAACAAAACAAAAATGCTGGTAGAGAATATTCCATCTTTTATTTACATTGTGAGTGCTGCTTATCACCTAGCTTGTCACTTTGCACATTTTTCACTCCAAAGCAAACTACCCCCACCTCATGTCTGACTTTTCAAAGAAAATTTGGTGGAGAGAATTCTTAGAAAAGGAGTTCCCCTTCAACTGCCTACATACATGCTCACAGCCAGTCAACAAGGCCTTTCATCATTTCCTCACGATCCTATAAAAGGGACAAAGGGGAAGACAAACATTTATGGAGAGGGAGATTTTTCTCATAATGGCCCCAATAAATATATTTGTTGTAGAGAAATAAATGTGGAGGGAAGACATGCAAGCCCGATGTTGAAGAAAGGCTTGTTCATACTTAATACATGGGAGAAATTCTCAAGAGCTGTTCAACCATGTTAAAAAATATTACCCCTGTAATACTGCCAAGGACAGGGAGACCTATGGTGGCCAGTTGAGTAAGTGCTGGCTGGTCAAGTTAAAGTGCCTGGGGGCAGAAATAATTTACGTACCCAATTTTTCCAGCATGTCAACAACTGAAATTTCAAGGAGGAATGCATGTATCACAGGCACATGGGCTTCTTGTTTGCACACACACACACATACAGGTACACACACACACTCATACACTAGAGAGTCCCTGAAATTTGCATTTCTTCAGAAAGAAAAAATAGAGTAGAAGAAAATGGGTTGTCTGTTCCATTGATAAGTGCTCGTGACTATTCCAGTATTACCTGTGGGCTATGCTAATAATGTGAAAACCCATCTAAGGTACAGGATAATTCCAGAATCTGGAACTGAGATATTGGTAATGGTTCACTAAAGAATTATAAAAAGAAAAGCCACAGATCTGTAAACTACTTCAAACTTTATCTTCCCAAGCAAATCACTGTAATTTTTAAGGCCATAAGACCACTAGAATTCTTTTTTCCAAATGATACTGCTCAGCAGTAATATGATAGTTAAAAATTCAGATTTCACAATGGAATTGAGTTGGTACAAAATCCCTCCCAGCCTGTGGCAAAATTTATTGCAATTTTAAAGCTCTCTGCCAGTCACAATTATAATCACGAAACTGAACTAGTATTGCAGGTCATATAACCACGTCTTCAAGGAGAGGATGACAAGATGGATAGGAATTTAATGGATTTATGGTATCAGACAATGAAGAAAAATACCTGTCTGGACTAATCATAAACTTTTCTTTAGCTGCAATTAACCTCATGTTGAAATGCTATGTGGAGGCTATGTAACTGATAGCTCTTAAGGAAAGCAATGAATGTGTAATTGTCTGGAGCTTTTTTTTGGGGGGGAAGAACTCTTGAAAATGAACATTTTCACCAAATAACATAGCATTGTGCTTATATTTAAAGTATGCTTAATAGACTATTTTAGATTTGTAGCTTACAATGAGAGATGCCAAGCATTGGTCTTAACTTCAAAGACGGTGACTGAAAATATCTCTTGCTCAAAAAAAATTGCTAACTAGGTGAGCATGATCATTAGAAAAGAATAATGTCCCTTTAATTGACATAATAACATTTGAAATAAACAAAACGAGAGCGAAAAAACCTTAAATGAAGGGGCTTGAAGCTATAGGCTCTTAAGAGTAGCAATTTTACCTTTGTTGGTTGCCATTGTAATATTTTTAACCTTATTCATCCTTTAACAACCAATATTTAGCACAAAGCCTACAAAATAGGAACTAATCAGATATTCATTAAAACCACAGTCAATAAAGTAAAATTATTCCCAGCCCCTGAGCCAAATCTTCCCTACTATCTCCCCTACCAAGTCTTTAGCTCTATAACAACCAGGAATTAGCTTCCACTAGTGTGAAAGGGAATTAAACTTCCAAAGAAAACGTCTTAGCTATTAAGTTTTGCTTGATTTCCACAATATTTCTCTATTCTTGGTCCCGGGTTCCTTACCCAATTCCTTAGCTGGGTTCCTTACTTCACCTGCTTGAGTGACCTTGTCATGCAAGTAGTTATAAAGGTCATCACTTCTTCCTCTCTCTGCCCCAGTCTTGGGCCCCCAGTTTTCTTTGACTTCCATTTGCTCATTTGCTTGGAAACAGATAGCACATGGGCCTACTTCATCACTTTCCTCTCATCTATTTTTATTTTGATCCCTAATCATCTTCAGAACCCCAGATCATGGTACGGCATCTCTGATCTAGCATAACATATTTGGAGACTAGGGCTCCGTTAATATTATAGTATTAATTATATATTAATTAATAATATAGTATTATATATTAATTAATAATATAGTATTAATACATCTTAATTTGGAAATCCAGAAACACTTACTGATAGACTTATAATGTTTTAGGTAAAAAAAGATATGACTTACTATGAGCAAAAACCACACAGAATGCATAGTGGAACACTGCAAGCACAGAATGATTACTTAACTACTACTTGTTGTTAAGTAGTTTGAAGTTTTGCACACAAACTGTGTTTGAATTTACTAATCAACACCAAGTGTTGCTATTTATCAGTGTGTGTGTGTGTGTGTGTGTATGAGCGAGTGCGTAAGTTCTGCTTTAATTTGGGATATATTCACTGTACTCTCTAGCATGCTCCTAATTTATTGTCTAAACTGAGAGACACAATGACATCAGGGTAACAGGCAGAAACAGACTGTTCTGAGAACACCAGGGTGTATGGTCATTCGGAAAGAAGGGGCTGGGAGTGACTCATTTTAACAAATGACACACTTGAAAGGAACCCCAGGAGAGCCGGCACCGAGTGCCCACACTCAGCCAGACTGCAAGCCGTTCGCCTGGAAGAAATTGGGTTTTCAAGTTTGGACTTCAGCAGGGCTTTCTAATCTGTTTTCTCAAGATCAGCCAAGTTCTGGGTTTAACACATGGACTTTCAAAATCATCCATCTTGAATTGTTTGAGACAAAAATAGATTTCAGAAGTCCCAGGGAACATCTTACAAGAATCCAGGAGAAATGAAGACTAGAAGTGCACACCTACAAGGATGTGTGAGGGGCAAAGTGGATGTGAGAAATTTTAAGAAACAACAACAGATTTTAGAGGTAGCTAGTAGCTTTATATTTCTCATATAATGTATTAATTACAGTAGAAAATTATAGTTTAAATATTATGCAATTTTTTTTTTATTCAAGTTTTTCGTTATTTCCAAAATCAGTATTTGAAGTAGGGTTGGGCTAATTTGCCTTATGCTCCTTAAAGGCACTTGTCAGCTGCAATTGGCTCTTTTGCACCTAAAATTCCCTAAAGAACAGACAATTTACATGTGCTTTTTGCCCTGGTTGAGAAGAGGTTTGTGGCCTTAAGTTACAGGGTACTGTGGTAGATAGAATTCTAAGATGGCCTCAAGGAGCATCTGGGGCATAGCAGCATGAGTTCGATCCCCAGCCAGGGAGGGGATCCACATGGCGAGGCAGACCTCTCCTGCCTTGCCCGCTGCTCCCCTCAGCAGTGTGTTTCAGTTGATATGTCTGTTCTGCTCCCCACTCTGTCTCTGGTGAATTCTCTCACCTCCCATGCCTCTGGCCTGTACCCCTGCTCTTGTATGCATAAATTAAAAAAAAATCTTTAAAAAAATAAAATGAAGACTAAAACCACAGTGAAATACCAAAGCACAACCACTAAGATGGCTAAAATTTAAAAGTCAGGTATACTACCAAGTGTTGATAAAGATTTGGAGCAAGTAATACTCTTACACATTACCAGAGGGGGTACAAAATGTGCAGTCACTTTGCAAACAAATTTGGCAGTTCTTATGAAATAAAATACACACACACATTAAAATCGGACAATTCTACTCCAAATACCCAAAAGAAATGAAAACATGTTTTCCAAAGAGTTGTATCTGAATGGTCATAGTGGATTCAATTATGATAGCCAAAGACTGAAAATCATCCAAGTGACTATCAACTAATGAATAAATAAGTTGTGATATACACAACACCACTCAGCAGTAAGAAGAACAAACCAGACACATGCAATAATATGCTTGAATCTCAAAGCAATGCACTAAGTCAAAGAAACCATGTATAAAAGACTATGTTCCCACTTAAATACAATTCTCAAATAGGTAAATCCACAGTTACAGAAAACAGGTCATAGGTGGGAGAAAAGGGTTCACTGAAAAGGTGAATGAGGAAACTGTGGGGGATGGAAAAAGCCTTTTGATTAGAATGACTGCTACATGCACGTTTTGCATGTGTTTGTCAAATCTCATTATATTGACCCTTAAAGTGTCATTTTGCATAAAGGCTGCAGTTTCAGTCGTAAGATTATTGAGTCAGTCAGGATGCTGGAAAATGAGAGGGCTGTTACGAGAGGCTGTGCAAGTTGTGCAGGGAACCTCCACACCTGAATGCAGAAGTCCACTGGAGACCTCCTCCAGGGCTCCTGCCGCCGGCTCACATGCATCCTTCTTGCCCTTGTTTCCCCCAAACCAGAGCAAACACCACCCTAAACTGGAATTGGTAGTTAACTTCCTTCTGAAGCTTCAGTTAGAAAATCGTATCTGTACAAGTTTAAAGCACCTCAACTAAGGACCAGAGTCCACCACATTTAGTAGAAGAGGGACTGCTTAAACACTAGTATACATAGTGGACACACCCCTCCCCCATGCTATGACTATCCAGGTGACTCAATACAAATTACATGGGGCTGATACTGCCCTACTTTGGCTACAAGTTATCAGGTAGACTCATAGCTCAGGTCAAAAAGAGGGTATTTCTTTCCCCTACCCTTGGTATCTGATTCATGGTATTTGATTCATGTGACCCAATCAAGACATCACGACTGTAAGGTAAAAAACACCATGTAAAACCAAAACTCCTGCTCACATTTAAAAAAAAAAAAATGCTTCATAGAAAGAGCTTGCCTGGGAATGTAGCCAAAAGCTAAAAGCAAACTGAGACAAAAACAAACAGAGCCCTAACAATCTTTGTGGGCATTTGGATCTGACTAGACATGCACTTCCCATCACTCAAGCCAATAAATGACCTGTTTAAGCTAGTCTGAATTGAGTTTCTATCTCATACAAGCAAAACAGTCCCACCAATAGAAAAAAAAGACATAGAATATAAGAGATTTTATATGACCGAACATAAACTAAAATGTATAAATGTTTACTCAAAATGATAGATAGTTGATATGTTGAATACTGAATTGGAAATCAAATCTTCACCCTAATCCTAAAATGACCACTGTTTGACTTTGTAACACTGAATAATTATCTCAAACTCTCTAGGAGTGTTTTCCCTACATCTAAATGTGCTAATTCTAAATGTTGCTGGACTTCAAGACAGACAGAATCAGAGCCATGAAATTGTGAGTGCACACAACCTGCTCCAGGACTCCCCAGTACTTGTGATCAGCTAATGATAAGCAAGGAGATCTGATTTTATTTATTTTTATTTTTTAAAGATTTATTTATTTATGCATACAAGAGCTGGGGTACAGGCCGGAGTTCAGGGCGGTGAGAGGATTCACCAGAGACAGAGCTGGGAGCAGAACAGGCAGACTGAAACACAGTGCTGTGGGGAGCAGTGGGTGAGGCAGGAGAGGTCTGCCTCACCATGTGGGTCCCCTCCCTGACTGACCACAGGGATCGAACTCATGCTACAGTGGCTGTGGTTTGCTTCATAGTGCGTTGCTTAACCCACTGCGCCACCAGGGAGGCCCCAAGGAGATCTGATTTTAAAACTGGTTGAGAAGATGTAGTGCTATGGCATTGACAATACTATGCCTTCACAGACTTCGTGGACACTTTGGGAAGAAAGGTGTGAGACAGGAGGTGACAACCAAGGACACATGCTGACTACAGTGCACACTTGTGTGGGAGGCACTCTTTTGGAAATGATGAAATAACTCTGATATCACTGATGGGCACGAGACGAGAGGATGCATATAACAATGAGGCCAGTGGTGGTTCAAGATTTTGATATATGATCATAAAGAACAAGTGAAGTTTGAAAATCAACTCTACTTATGATAGCAATGAGTTAAATCTTGTTGAGAAAAAATTTTGCCTCTTCATTATTGCATTTAAAAGTCACTCTAGAGCGTAATGGCTTAAAATCACAATTTTTTACCTCTCCTGATTATGTGGGTTGGCTGAGTTCAGGAGGGCAGTTCATCTGGAGGTCTAATGAGATCGAAAGATCCGTGAAGTTGCATCGCCATGCTAGTTCTGATTGTCTGGCAGCTCATCTGGGGATGCTGACCTGGCTCGTATTTCTTGTTGTCTGGGTTCTACAAAAATGAACATTTCAAGATTGAGAAAGTAGAAACTACAGACCTTTTAAGACCCAGCTTCAGAAGCTATAGTGTTACTTCCACAGGAGTCTAGGGAGAAAATTCTGCACTCCACACAACTGATAAGTGACTGGTTGCAAGGTTTTACAAAGAACTCACGTGACACAACAAAACAAAGTAAACAATCCAGTTTAAAAAAAAAAAAAAGAGGGCAGAAGAACTAAAAAGACATTTTGAGAAAGAAGAAATGCAATAGGTATATGAAATGCATATGAAAAAATGTTCAACATCCCTTATAAGTAGAGTAATGCAAATCAAAACCACAATGAGATACACCTTACACCAATATGTGTCATTATTTAAAAAACTAGCACATATAAAAAAAGAAAAAAACCTAGCAACAACAACTGTTGGCAAGGATGTGGAGAAAAAGGAACTCTTTTACACTGCTGGTGGGAATGCAAACTGGTTAAACCACTATGGAAAGCTGTACCTCAAACTGCTAAAAATGGAGCTACCATATAACCCAGCAATTCCACTTGTAGGAATTTACCCCAAAGACACAAAAACATTAATTCAAAAGGATACCTGCACTCCTATGTTTATTGCTGCACTATGTATAATAGGCAAGAGATGAAAACAACCCAAATGCCCAAAAACACATGACTGCATCAAAAAGATATGGCATATATATACAATGGAATACTATTCACCAATAAAAAAACCATAAACTCATGTCATTCACAGCAACATGAATAGAGCTAGAGGGATTATGCTCAGTGAAATTAGTCAGAAGGAAGAAGGAAAATGTTGGATGGATTCAGTTATGGGAGGAATATAGGGGAACCAAATAAGAAACCGGGGAAAAATAATAACAATAAATAGAACAAAAACAAATTTAACAGGCAACTATAAATCAGAGACATTCTGCAGGAGAGGGGGAGGGAGAGTGATCAGAGCAGGAGAGAGAAGAGCATGAGGGACTATGGTGATGGTGTACAGGTGAGTTGGTGGTGGGAATTCTATGGGGACTACACCTGAGAGGAGAAAGTAAATATTGTACAAAAATGAACACTGATGTAAAATATATATAAATAAACAAATTATATAAAAACTTTAAAAATAAACAACCTAGAATGCCAGCCCAAATGAAAGGGTAGGAGGCCTAGGAACTGCGCCTCTTCATGGTAGGAATGGGAAGAGTTTGCAGTCATCTTCCACCCAACATGACTTGACTAGAAGGAAATTTTGTAACCTTTATAAGAATATAAATGTACAACGAATGACTCTAGTTTATCTTTTTGTGTATATGTACCACATCTTCTTGATCCAATCATCTAGTTTTTTTGGAGGGGGGAATTTAGGTTGTTTCCAGGTCTTACCTATTGTAAATCGTGCTGCAATAAACATAGGAGTGCAGGTAAGGAAAAGAGGGAAAAAAAGAATATAAATGTACATATACTTTGACTCAGCAATTTACTCATTGTAACTTTTGTTATAAGAGTAAAATATTAGGAGAAAGCTAAATGAGCATCCATGAATGACCCATGAAACAAATTATGGTAAGTCATATAATAAAGTAAAACTCTATTAAAAACACTGGGATGAGAGAGGTAGGCAAATGAGGTATTGACATGGGCAGTTTGGTGGAGGGTAAATGGAACATGTGCCCATAAGGAAAAACAAAATGTAACCTCTAAAACTGAAAAAAATTCCTTGTAAGTAAATATGCCAATCTATTTTTCTTTGTACTTTTCTGAATTTTTAAAATAAAAATATATTTTAAAAAAACCAGAGAATACACCTTATAAAATTAATTGAGGGCCTTCCAGGTGGTGCAAGTGGTTGAGGCGCAGCACTATGAAGCTATCTGAAGCCACTGAAGCACAAGTTCAATCCCCAGCCAGGGAGGGGACACATGTGGCACAGCAGACCCCTCCTGTCTTGCCTACTGCTCCCCTCAGCAGTGTGTTTCAGTCCATCTGCCTGTTCTGCTCCCCACGTCATCTCTGGTGAATCCTCTCACCCCCTGAACCTCTGCCCTGTACCCCAATTCTTATATGCATAAATAAATCTTTAAAAAATAAATAAAATTAATTGAAATCATGTCTCAGATGAATTAAGTATAAAACTATGCATTTTGTGAAACATGAAATGTACTTAAAATATATTGTGATAAACACAAAGAACATGTTAAATTTATTACAATTCTTGGAATAAAGAATTAAAAAAGATTAGACCCAAATCTATAATTGCTTATCTGAAATCCTCAAGATCAGATGGTCTTAGAATTCAGAGTATTTGGGATTTTAAAAATGTATTATCTTTAATCAAACAAATTAATATTTTGGTGGCAAAATATTTGAAAATCATGTCAAGTGTGATAGTTTAAAACTATAAACAAAAGATTTTTCAGAAGGTCAGATAAGTAATTGTAGATTTGCCTAAAGACACATACCCTTGTTTATATAATATGTATGTATAAATATATGTATATTCAAGCAAATAATTAAATATACACACACACCTATATTTAATTATTTGCTTGAATGTGGAGAAAACATCTCTTGAAGGACATATCGGTTACTTTCAGAGAGACAATTTGTGACTAGGCATCAGAGGGTAAGTACCTGATTGTAGATTCTGAATTTTACACTTTGAGTGTACTCTTATTCAAATGACAATTCAATAAAATTACATTTTCCCAAGTCTGAAAAGTATGGTGCAACAATTTCACTTCTCAGTATCTACTCCCAGATAAACAGCTCTTGTATGCAAGGAGGTATGAGAGGGTGTTACTAAAGAACTGTTTGTAGCAGCAATGTAGTGGAACTCACCAAATGTTTCCAAGAGTAGAATGGTTAATCACAGTAAAACCACATGATGGACAATGATGCAAAATTTTAAATACTAACATAAATATTTTGAAATGGAAACATCTCCAAGGCATATAGCTGATTATTAAAAAGTCAACACTCAAAAGGAGAGTTATGAATCAGTATAAAAACATTATTGAAAACCTATGTGCATATACATTGCTACATAATGCTCAAACATAGCCCAGGAAAGGATCTGGGTGGTCTAGGGAGCTTCAGTCTTTGTGTGGTTGCTTTTATATAATCAAAATTATTTAACTGTGAAATTATACATTAACGAAACTTGAAAACTAATTTTTTCAGTACTTATCTCAAAATGGTGGTTCAGGAACTTTTATTTTTTTTACTTTGTTTTTTTTTAAGATTTTATTTATGCATACAAGAGCTGGGAAGCAGGCCAGAGGTGGGGGGGGGGGGGGTTGGGGAGAGGA
>JAGFMF010011638.1:6208556-6357871 GCA_019455555.1 Galemys pyrenaicus | reverse complement strand
TAAATGCCCAAAAACAGATGGTTGGATCGGGAAGCTGTGGAACATATACACGATGAAATACTATTCAGCAATCAAAAAGTAAAAACTAGACTCATTCATAGGAACATGGATGGAACTGGAAGGGATGCTCAGCAAAATAAGTCAGAAGACAAAAGAAAAATACCAGATAGTTCCTCTCCTAGGAAGAATATAAGAGAACCAAATAAGGATCAAGGAAAGGAAAAAGAACAATAATAATAATAACAATAAAGACACAACAAAAACCAAAAATGAAAAGACAAGGACATATTGGGGATACTTGGTGGGGAGGGGGGAGGGGGAGTGTTGAAGGTAGACAGGCACTTTTAAACAGTGGCTACCTCTAAGGTCTCCTAAGGCTTATTTTTATCTTCTATCAGTCCTGGTTCCATTCAATTGGAACACAAGACAGGAAGAAACAAGAACAGCTTAAGTAAACAGCAGTGGTGAGTAGATTGTAATAATGAATAATAGGGAAAAAGATTAGAGATTACTAAATAAAAACACAATAACACCTTCATTTCCACTACTTAAGTACCAGGTAATTTGCTAAAATGTGCCATAAAAACAATTATTTTATAGGGCACAAATCAGTGAAACATTGGCTCATTATCTGTCCTTCACATACTCATGAAAAAATAAATTAAAGCCCATTTTCCAATAAAAGTGAGAATGATAATGTGCTATAAACTGTCACATAGAATCCTTCCTGAGTTGAAATGGGTGTGAAAAAATGTGCCTTATGCTACATTTACAGGAGCAGTAGAGTGAAGTTTTCCAATTCCTCATTAATTCATTCAAATTTACTTCACTTAGCATAATCCTCTCCACTTCCATCCATGTTGTCAAAAATGGCAAGAGCCTATATTTTTTACAGCTGAGTAGTATTCCATATATATATAGTATATATATAGTATATATTCCATATATAATATAGTGGAATATATATATGGAATATAATATATATATGCCATATCTTCCTGATCCACACATTTGTCCTTAGACACTTAGGCTGTTTCCATAACTTGGCTGTTATAAATAGTGACACAATGAACATTGAAGCATACATATCAAAGGTTGTTTCTATTTTAATGTGCCCATTTTAAAATAGTATTGTCACTACTACTCATTACTATTCAGGCAAATATTTAGGGAATGTAACAAATTTCAAATAATAAGGGCAATTTTTTCCTAAGAAAACTATGGATTAAAAGTCTTATTTTATCAACAGAGTAATCTAAATATTTTTAAAATTCTCAATGTTATTAACAGTCACTACTAATTGAACAGGATTGCTCTATATATCCCCTGTCTTAGAAGAGACAAGCTAAACAAGGAGTGATGGTGTGGACTGGGGGCTGGGAGGGTTAGCATGCTTCTTTATACCTGCCATCTTGATGACCTATCACCCAATACCCCAGAGCATTAATTTGTTCAGCTAAAAAATGGAGGTAAAAATAACTTTTTCTTTCACTGGTTTCTGGAAAAGACAGCTACTCATGCTGACCATTTGGTAAAAAAATAAGATTTCAGTTAATCAACATTTTTTGGTTGTTTTTTTTATTAAGACCACATCAACAGGAAAGTGTCTAATTGATTTGTCCACCAAAATCACTGAATTGAAAGTCTTGGCTGGTGTTTTGATCTACACAATCATCTCTGGTCCTATAGGAAACCAAACACACACCGTTGATTTTATGTGTTCATCTATGCCTATTCCCATCAACACTATACCACTTCCCTGGTCCAGATATGTCTTTCAACAAATATTCCAGTAATTTTTTAACTTATCTCCCTGCCTCTGTATTTGTCCTGTTCAAATCTCTCATCTTATTGTAGCCAGGGTCAGTCTGACTTGCTTGTGGCTTCTATTTCTCATGGGATAAAGTTCATCCTCTTTAGTACAAGTTGTAAGAATTTTCACAAACTGGCTTACCATGTGTCTTCACTCCTTGTACTACCCACTTGTATTTCATGCCCTAGAAATAGCAAACCTCTTGCATTTCCTTGAAGATTCTCATCCTTTGAAGTCTTCTCTCTCCCTAGGACATCTTTCCCACTTTTCTTCACCCAGGTCACAGTCCTCATTTCCTAAGACTTAGTTAGCCACCATCCGGCACCACACCCTCTATCCCACAGTCTTCCTTAAACATTTCTTTTTGAATTGTGCCTCCTCTGATTCCATAGCTTTCTCTGTCTGCTTCCACCCCTGCATTTATCTCTTATGGAACCTACCACATGGAATCAGTTCATTAATGGCAGGCACTGAGATTCTGCATTTCCAAAATCCAGGCCCACAGGTGGTTTCTGCAAAACTTCAACCCTTCAATATCTTATTCTCTGAATCTCCCTCACTCTTTTATTTCTTCTATAGAAAATTAAAGCTGAAATAAGAGACCATTGGTTGAATTCTTTCTCTCCGACCCTTCTTACAGGAGAAAAATGGAGGTCAGAGTTATGGCCAAGTAATGGCAGAGCCAGAAATAGAAGCCAATTCTCCAAATAATAAAGGCTACATGAAATAAAGTCATGTGCAGAATGCCTAGCACACAGTAGGCACTTAAAAGTGATTGTCTATTTCTCTTCTTAGCCCCATTGTTTTTCCACAAAACCCACTGCCTTTCTGCAGAAACTCTTCTGGTTGTTTCCCTTTATTTTTCTTCAGTCTCTTCGTAGACCAAGTGATTGAACTGGAAAGCACTTGAGCTCTGAGTTCTTTCACAGCTTTGAAAATACTCGAGAGGAACAGTATTATATAAACCTAACATTGCTGGTAGCTGAAGGTATGCCATTAAAAATGTTAACTCACTAGAACCAGAAATACCCCAATGAAGGCGCATGGTTTTCCTGTTACATTTAATTAAAAGATCATTTTTATGACAACATCGTATTAGGGGTGATAAAAAGATCGTAAATTGCTTCATGAGGTCACCAAGAAAGTTCCAATGCTCCATTAGTTTTCATTGTCTACTGCCTAGATATCAACACTCACTGTTATCACAAAGTACATAAAACATGTGCCCTTTCTGGCTGCAGTACACAAATGTTCCCCCAAATCATATTCAGCTTGTTTCACATCTTAAACTTATTATGGCCAAGGGCAGATATAAAATGTGGCTAATATTTTATATGCTGTAAAATAATGACGTTCTAGAAAATTACAGATGTAAGTGCTTCTATTTCTGAAACTTAACATGTCATTCTGTAAATATCACAAACGCGACCTTGTGTTTTTGACTACAAAATTACAACATAAGCATCGAATGGGAAACATTATAAAAGCAAAAACACTGTAAGCATGGATAACTGTAACTGAAACATGTAAGCTTTTTGTTTTAAATGGAAGGGAAAACAATTTTAATGCTGCTTCTGTGGAAATATAGATGTTAACCTGCAAAGATGCATTATATCACTATCATTAAAAATACGGTTTTATATGATGTTGCAAAAAGCGAAACCAGTATCCATGATTTTATGAAGACCCATCAATTTCCACAGAAGCAACTGAATCCTCTGTGTCCCTGTTGCTTTGGTTTGGACATGCCTGCTTCATCTTAGAAAATCTGCAGAGCAAAGGAATTTCCAGAAGTCAGGTTCTCCAAAGTGGCTTTACAAAGTACTGGTGGGGAGGGGAGGGGAGGGTTGAGGGAAGATGGGAGCACGAGGGACTGAAGGGATGGTGCACTGGTGAGATGGTGATGGGGAATACACGGGGATTACAATTGATAGCAAGTATATGTAAATTTTAAAATATTTTACATTAATAAAAAAAAGGAAAAAAATGATTTCTAAAGTCTTTAAAAATGACTTTATTAAGACCTTCACTAAAAACCTTGAGTTTTTTTTTCAATCACCTGGTTTGCTCCTCTCTCCAAAGGAAGTGACCAGCCAAAACTGTCTGTATGCAACAAAAAGATAAAAATTTCAATTAGGCTCGGTGCTGTCATCAGCAGACCACATGAGAAAGTCTGAGATAATCCACATTACATATTGATGTCTATCAGCACCAAGACCACAGCTTGTTTCATCCCAGGCCCCTTTTGTAGGTTTGGCAGTCACTGCACCCAATAAAGGCCTAATCATATTAATTTATGCTCCTATCAATTATACATTCAGATTCCTCAGATAGCTTGTCAGTTTTTATTCACTATTTTCTGAAAAATATGCCTATTACAGTTAAAGTGCAAATAGTATGACTGTCAGAGATTTAAAGAATCTTACTTAAAAGAGGTGGGCTTCCTTAATTTATAAATGTTGTATTATATGTCATACATGGGCTAGTTCTAAAATCAGGTGCAGTGTGAAGATGGATGTCACATGAAGGACTTTCAGGAAAGTGGGGGAAGAATTTCTTAATCCCAGGGTCATGTTTTAATCGATCTTTAAAGCAAATGGCCTTTGGTCTATCTTTGTAAAAATCTCAGTTATTTTTATTTGAAGCAATTCTTTATTTTCATCTCTCAAACAAGAAGCATCAATTCAATAAGATTTAAATCACCTTCCTCATGCTTCCTTTCTCTTGTGGTCAAAGGTCTTGTGAAGAGGAACTGGGAGCATTTGTGTGCTGTCTTTGGAGATGGTACCCTATACCTTAGGCAAGTATATAGTGCCCTAGCATGGTGGGAGCAGATGGTAGGGGTATTGACAATGGGGAGCATGTGCGTTGGGGGACAGAGGATATAAGAGAAATCTCTATACCCTCTGCTTAATCTTATGAACTTAAATTTTCTTTTTTTAAAAGTCTATATTTTTTATGAGAAAATAATGAAATAATGTTGGAGAGATAGAGGAGGATTCAGAATTATCTTCTAAAAGTTATTGCACTCCTCCCATCACATCTTTATACATTGTTCTTCGCTATGCACCTTTGCAGTGGTTCTCATCAAGAGATAGTCTGTTTCTTTCCCCCTAGATTTTCAGCAGGTCCTATGGTCAATGGGATGTTAGCAGATATGACAATATACCAAGAGTGGTATGTGGCAACTCACTCTCTTCTCTGCTCCTTGGAACTCTAGATTCACCACAAAGGAGAAGGCCATATAGAAGTCAGAGGCTCAATCCCATCTCCAGTCCTTGATCAAGTAGTCAACCTCAAGACTACAAGGGAGGCCCCCTAGATCATCCAACCCTAGCTGAACACTGTAGACCAGGAAAACCATTCAGCAGATCCAGAGAATCAAGAACTAAAATGAAGTTCAGTGGTTTAAACCACTCAAGTTTGGGATGGTTTCTAACACAACCAAAGTTAACTAATTCAGTATAACAGGAATCCTCCAAAGGGGATTACACAGAGAAGTGACCTAATCTGCTTTGTGTATGTTTGTATGTGTGTGTGTGTGTGTGTGTGTTTGTGTTTAATCACTCTAGCAGCAAGGCAGATCTTAAAAAGGCACAGGGGAGAGAAAATCTGTGAAAGTGAGTGAAAAGCCATCCCAATTTGAGCAGAGATGACGTGGTTTAGTCATAGTACTGGATCTGTGTTGGGGAGGAGACATCAGTGTGAACATAGGAGGGCCCCAAAGGGATGGCAGATAGATGCCATCAGCTGCCAGTGCTTTTGCAGCAGGCTCTCTAAAGGAAGATCAGACAGACTCACTTCTACAGTAACACAACTGTGAGGTGTATGCACTCATTTCTTTTTTTTATTTTATGTTTACTGAGGTAACACTGGCTTATAGCACTGTATATGTTTGGAATACAGTTTCACAATTTTACAAATATATGCCACCACACCACTTCCACTACCAAAGGCCCAGCAATTCTTTATCACAGTCAACTGGGTCTCCTTTCCCTCTTGTTTGCAACCTCTTCCCTCACCCTAGTCCCCCCTACACACACACACACACACACACACACACTCTTTCTCTCTCAGTTAGGCTCAATTGCACAGTCAAATTTCTAAGGTTTGTTTTGGTCAGTTTTGTCTATTGCTTTGCTTTGTTCCTTTATATTCCACACGTGAGTGAAATCATCCAGTATTTGTTCCCTCATTTCTATCACGTTCTTCCCCGTCCCACTCCCGAAGACAGGATCCCTGCTGTGGCACTGTATCCACAGACCCATGCTCATGCTTGTGGCCCAACAATCACTCCAGGCCATTTGTGAACAAATGGCTAACAGATAAACAGTCTGAATATTTACGATGTACCAGAGGTCATTAAAAGTGCTCAGACTTTAACTCAATTCTCATAACAACCTTATGAAGTATGTGCTTTTCTTTACCCATTTTACAAATAAGGGAGTTGAGGTAGAGGGAACATAAGCCACACAACGGAGACCTCACATCCAGCAAGAAGTAGTTATGAGTTCAAACCCAGAGTCTACATTCTTTCACCAAAAGAAAAAAAAAAAAAATCAGACTATGGCTATAGATGGAATCAGCAGAATTACTCATGAATTTACTGAGAAAAGTAAAAAAAAAAAAAAAAAAAACCCACAAAAGTCAATCAAACAAACAGAAAAACCAGAGAGAGTTCCTCAATATTTGTCTTGAGCAATTTGGCAAATAGTGCATATTAAAGTGAAAAAGATTGGATGTGTTCTCTGATCTTCTGGGGGCTTTATGGATGCAATTGTTTCAGTGATGTTAGTTTTGAGAAATGTACTAAAAACATCTACAAAGCCAAAATATAGGCATCTGGATCTCCAGGACTGCATTACTGGGAACCTGGAAAAATAGAGCTGATATTTAAGCCAAGAGAACAGAGGGTATTGCTTAGAGAAGCTTTGGAGATAAAGGAGGCTCAGGCCTCAGTCCTGAATGGGTCCCAGTCCTTTGCTGAGAAAAAGAAAAGCACCAATCACAAATGTAACATGATGTTGAATCCCAATTATGTAATAGTTTTGAAGTGACAACATGATAGAAAACATGTCAAAGGTTGCCAGCAATTAGGTATGTTTTCTTGTTTGGTTGGTTTTCAAGGGAGGTGGTAAGTGTGACCACAGAGTGGTAACTGGGAAATTTTCTGTGGTGCTGGCAGTTCTGTATTCTAACTGTAGATGATTGTACTAGCAACGGCTAAAATTTCTTAGAATCTAAGCAAACAGGATGATTGTAAAAACCAGTGAATCTGAATGAGACCCGAGTCTACGGCTAAGTGCTAGTATGCTAGCAAAACCAACTTTCAGGCTTGGACAGTGTGTTCCATGATGTCAGATGCTATCGGTGTGGGCACTGAGTGGAGGGGTCACAAATCCTCTGTGCCATTTTGGCAACTTCTGGGGAGTCTGAAATGTTTTCAAAATTAAAAAAAAAAAAACTAAAAACCATAAAGACATTCATTCTTTTCTGCAAAAATGAGTCTGTATACTTATTTAGGAGTCCTTAAATGTTTTTCAATAAAATTTCATTATTTCAAATGACAAGAGATTCTAACTAAATTCCTTTTGTTCCTAGAATGAAATGTTTTAATGAAAGAAACAGACTGCAGTGAAGAATAATTTATAAACCTGGGGGGGGGGCACTGAATCTGCTCATTTATTCAATTAAACTGAGCTGTGCATGATGCCAGACAGAGGAACGTGCACGAATATATCAACGTGCAGACCTGGCCTCAGGGGGATCCCATTTTAGTGCAGGACAGGCGACCAAACTAATACCTATCAAGCGATGTTTTAAGGTGCTTTCAGGTTCTCCTTGTGATTGTCTTATCACAAGAGACAAGGAAAGGGAAGCCAGCACCAGTTTAAATCCCTATAAGTGCCTGTTGTTTCTAAAAGGTGGAGACATTAACCTTGTATTAGACTTCAAGGTCTGAGGACAAGATTATTTTGGTTTCCAATTTTGCCAGACTTCAGCTCCTAATACTATTAAATCGTTTCCTAAGCAAGAAAAATGACTTTGGTCAATAATAATTAGGCTGGGCTTCTACTGCTCAGACCTTTAAAGTAAATATGCCGGTGGAAAGCCCGGCCAATGCTGATGTACACTTAGTTAAGTTGGAGTAGGCAGGAAGGGATCGCTGCCGGTGATGAGAGGAGGGTCTTGGGAAAATTATGAAAGGAATGCGCTCTAATATCCAGGAGGTGCTGCTTGGATCAGTGTGCTTTTAATTGAGACTCAAATCAACATCTTCAATTTTCTCCTAATGGAAGTCTTCACAAGGACCCAGCGAAGACAATCTGTGATTCACAAGGAAGACCACTAGACAGAAAGAAGGACCGTGCTGGTGCCATAGGTTGGATGCCAGGGATGCCAGGAGGTAAGTGTCATTTCCCTCTCCACCCAGTGAACTGTGCTCTCTTTAAAAAAAAAAAAAATGGCTGGAACTCGAGGAGGAAAAGGTTACTTGTGTAATCTCAAAGAATCTTCCACAAATAACCTGTAAACTGCAAATGGTAACTTTAAATAGTAGGGACACCTTCACCAGTGACCAGAATCAACACTACCAATGTCAGGACAGACAGACATCACTCAGTGAGGAATTGGGAACGACAATGCATCACTTCTGTGCTGTTCTTGCCAAAAATGAACACGGTAAATCTAATCAGATGGAAACATCAGACGAAGCCATATTGCAGGGCATTCTACAAAGTGTCCCCTACTCTTCAAAAATGCCAAGGTCAAAGTACAGACAGGTTGAAGAAGTGTTCCAGACTAAGGAGACTAAAGATATGGCAATTAATTGCATTGTGATTGCAATCTGGACTAAGACAGGCTGGCTATTGATTGGCACAACTGACAAAGTTCAAAAGTCAAATTTCCTGATTTTGATTATTGTATTCTAAGTATAGAGGAGAATTTCCTTCGTTATTCTAGAGTATTTTTAAACATTGAAGTACTTGGGAGCAAAGGGATACAAATATTTCAAGTTTCAAATAAGGAGGGGAAAAATGTGGAGTGGGATGGAAAGAGAGAATGAGAATGCAATGCAAATGGGACATGAGCATTTACTGTATTATTCTGGCAATTTTTCTCTAAGTTTAGAACTAAATCAAAATTTTAACTGTAGGAAATATGTGCTTATCATTGTGTGTTCCCCACAATCAGCCCCCTCGTGCCCTAGGTTGAATGAGGCAGGTTACCCTTAGCCCCTAATACTCCTGGTGGCCTGAGTCCATTCCAGCTCCACACTAGGGCAAGACTGAAGGCAGATGGCCATGGCAGTGCAAGCACAGAGGAGGGCTCTAAATTTGGTCTGCAGGTAATGTCTTTCCAGGTTTGGTGATCCTTGAACCAAGTCTTAAAGGATAATGAGGAGTTAGCTAGACCATGGAGGGTCTACTGGGTAACACTCCCGGTCACAAAGGCGGGAGGATCTTGTCTCTCTTCTTGCCCCCAAGAGCTGTTCTCTGCTCTTCCCTTCTCTATGTCTGGGAGATTGATCTCTATGTACAGCATTGCTTGGATGCCCTTGTCCTCTGAACTCTAGAAGTCTGACCAATTGGAAACAGCAAGAAATGCAAGTGTTGGTAGAGAGAAATGTGGGTGTTTATTCTCACTGTGTTTTGGCTGGCCATGCGAGGCTACTTTTCTGATAGACGCATCCCTCCATGACCACAGGATTCTCTGGTATCTACTGTCATCATATAGTCCTCTTGCCTCTTCAATCTTGTAGTGGTAAAGGCTTCCTGCTCAGGCTCATCCCTGAACTCCTCCCTTGTCTTCAATGATTGCATTAATTCCCCTTTTCTGAAAATACTTCTTCATTAAATTATTTTTAGTTCAATTATTTAACATGTGCCAGGTGTTTGCTTCTAGAATTCTTGCTAAGGCACATGGTGCCGTAAAGCAGAAGGCTGTGGAAGAGTGCAAGCGATGGGGCTTGCACAGGGTCAGGGCTAGACCAGAGTGGCCAGCTTTCATTTGTCCTTGCAACGACCCAGACCTGGCAGAAAAGAGAGGGCTGTGTGGCAAGTGAGTTCTACTGTTACCTAGGCCTCCATCGTGTGACCTTGGTAAGTGACTTAATCTGCCTGAGCTGTTTCCTCATTTATGAAAAGAGATTAACCTCACAGGGTTAATGTGAAGAATAGCTGGGAAGAGAGCAAGTTCAAGTCTGAACCCAATTCCAGAACCATCTCCTTTAGATGGGAGCTGACCCTAATGCCCTCTCCCTTTCTATGAATGTCTGTTGTGGACCATCACAGCCCAGCGTTTAGACCTTCATCCTTAGTGATTATTTCATGGGTAGGTGTGGCTATCTGTTGGCTGTGATTCTCCCACTAGGTTTTCAAGTAGTTCCTGGAAAGGGCTGTGCATTAGCTGTCCCTGGTTCTCCAGGTCAGACACAGTAGGGGCTTGAACACTTGTTGGTTGGTAGATGGACAGAAACGATTTCAGTGTCAGAGTCTGGAAGGGCACATTCATCATGTTCTTCCATTGCTTCTGACCTTGCTTACCTTACATTCTAAAGCCCAGATGAAAAAAAATTCTTCTCTTCCTTCATGCTTATTTTTTAGTGCCTATGCTATGTAAATAGCTGTAGACATTTTAGATCTGTTTCATTAATTCTAGTCATTTAGGAACAAGGAATTTGGAATGAATATCCTGTTTCACAATTAAGTTATATTCATGCTCCAAAATAAGAACTAAGTGAAATGATAAAGAGGAGATAACACTTCAGAAGTGGGCATCCTAGGGTCTCCTCGGTGGCTGTGTCAACTTGCCTTGCCCTTTGCTAAAGTCATTTCTATAATTGTTCTTTTTCCATCCATCCCTGTAGTACTAGGTCTTTCCATTTGACAAGGTTTTCCTTAAAGGGAAATGAGAAGCTTAAATAAGTAGAACCAGCACTAGCATTGCCACAGCACTTGATCATATTCTCACGTTGTCTCATTAGTGCTCAGGGCACCTGCAAGGTCACTAAATATGATGATTATCACTTTTGGGCAAATTAAACTACAAAGGAACAGAGAGGTTAACTGAGTTCCCCACTCTCTACACACACTTATGGTTGAAGCTTGTCAATGGGATGAATTCAAAGATTCAGCCTGCTTCTCACACCCCTCTAAATGCCATCTGTACTAAAGAGGGGGGGGGGGACAGAGGTGACCCTAGACCAAAGTAGAGAGAGCGTTTTTCTAGATCTGAAGGCTGTCTACTTTTCCAAGTTCAGGAGCCAAGCCTTGCCTGAGTTCAATCAGAGATGAACTGGCCAATGACATGGGCCTGGTGTCGGGCCAAGAGACTCCCACCCACCTGCCCTTTCCTGCTTCTGTCTCGTGGCTCCTTGACAGTGGGATTGCTCCTGGCCATGGAGCCCTGGTTCCGGGTATGAGGGGAGGGGAGGAAGGAAATGTCTGCACTTTCCTCCCCTCTGCTGAAAATCAAACAACTGTCTGCCATAACCAACACCACCAAGGAAGGAATGCCCAGCATATTCAGACCTCATACTTGTCAGTGACAGAGTCCATTAGCGACCCAGTGCTTACAGGGACCTGGCCAGGTGTGTGTGGCGGGAAGAAGAGTGGAGTGGATACAGAGATGTCTGTATCCCTGGGGGAGTGGTCAGACCTGGGGGGAGTGTCAGAGTACATGACTAGTCTAAGGAGACGGCAACATTTTAAAAGCAAGACGTCTAGATATGTAGGGTCATGTGGCTTCGAACAGTGTTTACATTCTGCTTAAAATACTGTGAAAAGCAATCATCCCATGAGAACCAGTTGATCCCTTTGAAAGTAAAATGAATTTTGATTAATGAGCATGGGTTTGTTGCACTTTGGGGCTCCCAAAGCAGACTCTGGGATGGGTTGGAGAGGGGGCTTCTTTGGAAGGGGAGTCTGAGGATCACATGTGAACAGAAGGAGAGGTATTGACAGTGGGTGCATGAAAGGACAAGTTAACTCAGAGGAATACTGGGGATCAAATCTCCTAAGAAACCTCAACAAGGCATATTTCAGAATCAGAACTGGGGGGTGGGGGAGGGCATGGGTCCAGGGCCATGACCCTCTTTGGCGCAGAGTTGACCCTGGGACATGAGCCTCACCTGTACATTTTGCTTTATTTTATTTGTAATGTCTTATTTATTTCCATATATATATATATATATATCATTGTTCACATAAATAATAACAATAAACTTACCTGCAGACTGACTGCTTCTGCTGACAAGGCAACAGAGCAACAGGAGGCCCCGCCAAGAAGAGGGATGCAGTGGAGGTGGGAGGCTGACTTCGGGCTACGGCTGGTCACCTGTGCCTGCAAATAAAAACAGGTGGGCCTCGGCAACACGTTTTCATCCCTTAATCCAAAAGCAAGGGCTCCTGGGAAGCGTCATCAAACTGAAATGGCATAAAGCAAAGAAGCCATTATCACTCATTTCTAAAGAAGAAAAAAAGTCAGCATCCCCAAACCTCCAAATAATCCACCACATCTACCAACTGACTCCTAAGCCACGAAGTCACACTAACCTCTAATGAAGGCAGAAAAACTCTGTGAACGCCCGAACGCCTGGTGCACAGCAGAACGCAGAAAGGAGCTTGGTCCCACATTCATAGCTTAAGCGTGGTCCTGAGACACCCGGTGCTGCCGCAAACCCACGCCACCCGGTTCCACTTTCCGACAATGTCGTAAATGCCTAGCGCCCTCGCCTTGCTTTGCAGCAGCAGTGACAGGCAGTCCTGGGCCGCGGTGACAGCAGCAAAGCGCCGTGACTCGGACTGTTGGAAAGCGAGGGAGCCCTGTGAGGGTAAGTCAGCAGCCTACCCCTGCCCCGCAGTTGTACCCCAATCGACCTGACATGGAATGGAAGGCGGGTTCACAGCCCTGCCTGGAGAGGCTGTTCCTCGCCTGGAGCGGGTGCTGTGCGTGTCCCGGTCAGGACCAGGAGGACGAATGAGGAGGAGGAGAGGCTGCCCACCCAGTGGAGCGTCTTTTCCTTTATAAGACGAACCGTTTCCACGCCGTGGAAGGTTGAACACGGTACTGCGGGTCTGTGGGAGAAGCTGGAGCTATGCGCCCACGCGGGCCTGTGGTTTTTCGTGATAGGTCAGGGCCGACATTTCTCAAAGACGGTCCATTTTATAGACTCCGGGGAAGTCACCAGTTCCGTTCGGTTAGCTTTTTTGAAGCCCAACATTCACCTCTCTTCTGCCTCCTGTCAAGGCCAAGGAATGGGGCTGTCCATGTTTTCTATGGTGCTTTTGAGCCTCAGGGTGTGCGGTAATTAGCTGGGGTGCTTGTGAGAAACTTGAACTTTGGAATCTGCCATTTAACAAGTTCACTGGATTCTGGTGTAGGTAGTTGACGACATTTTGAGAAGCTGAGAAACTCAGACCCCAGCCTCTTCCTGCATCTTCCCGGGTCCTCCATAATGGGATGCAACCATGTCTTACACTGTTGTGCCCTGACTGAAGCCTGGCTTCCTCTGGATGTGGATTTGTATGAATGAGTATTGGTTATATGGTGGAGAAATTTGCCTGGTCTGCTGTGCAGTTTTCCAAAGAAGAATGCTGTTTACACATCCTGAGCTCTGAGGGCACACTCTGTAGGATGTGTGCATATGTGTGCTTACATGCATGCATGCCAGGGGTGTGGGTAAGTGGGGAACCAGTGATACAGAAGCTAAGAAATTTTCATAGGAAATCAGCATTGAATAAAATTAAGTATTTACTCTTTGTAAGCTCTGTCATGCTGGTATCTGTGACACTTGTTTATTTTAAGAGAAAGTTTACCTTTAGTAGAAAGTCAAGTTCTATGGGACTTTCTGAGGTGAAATTAATTTTGGTCTTTGCCCTGTAGTTGATACTCAGTATCTACAATGTGTGTAACCTCAAGGAGCTGATAGCTGATGTTGTCTCTGCATATGAATTCATGTATAATTTTTCCCTGTGATGATTCCATTCTATCAATGGTGTTAGGCTTGATTCTGTCCTCTGTGTGTCCTTCAAGACATAACTATTGAAGGTGGAACAAAATGTTCAATGCTGAGAAAGAGTAGAATCCATTCAATAATGTGGTGCCTGGCTGGCTTCCTTCACATGAGAGGCACTCAGGTGACATGTGACCAGAGCCTGCCCTGTCTTCAACAGCCACAAATGCCTCTGTCCACAAAAGGAAAGCACATTATTAGCCATGGACTGGGTTAGATTCATTTGGTTTTACTTCTGTCTTGCATTTCAGAGGCAAATGTATACTGGACTGTCTGTAGAATATCCTTAAACAAGTCAAATTTCCCTTAAAATTTTTTCTTCAAAGAGAATAGAGAGGACACACTGTTTCTAATAAATATGCCTTTTAAAAGTCCCATTTAGCCTGTAGTGTCTGTGAGCCAAGTGTTGATACTTAATAACTTTCTTTAATAAAAAAACAGTTTTAAGTGACCCTAAAGACATTTTTTCCTAACCATTTAAGATGCTAAATGTTCTTATTGTCACATGGTTGTTTGGCCCCACTTATGTCAAATATGCATTTCGTGAACCTCTACTACCCTTAGTGGAGACTAAAGCTACTGTTCTTGTAATCAAACTTCAAGTGAGAAGGGTCTATAAAATAAATATACAATATACAAAGAGAGGGAAAGCATGGCATAGTAGTGGTTATTGTGTCACTCTGCTTGGGCTGTGTAACAGAATACCACAGACTGGGTATTTATTTTCTCACAGTCTATAGGATGGAAGTCCAAGATCAAGGTGCTGTTGGCATTTGTTTCTGGTGAAGCTCCTTTTCCTGACTGGTGCATAATCACCTTTTCATCACCATACCTTTACATGGCTTCCCCTTTGGATGTATATAAAGAGAAAGAGAGAATTTCTGATGTTGCTTCCTCTTCTCATAAGGACACTTGTTTCATTGGATTAAAGTCCCAGCCTTATGACCTTATTTAACTTCCCTTCGTCCTAAAGATATTATCTTCAGATATAGTCACTTTGGAGATAGGGACTTCAGCATGTGAACTTTGTGAGTACACAATTCAGGACTATATATTTATTATTTATACTTAATAGATTAAATATATATGCTAAATATAATATTTAATTTATTGATATTAATCAAAAGAATTTCATATAAGCAGAAGCATACTTCTTGTAACAAAAAGCATCCTCAATCAATGTAATTTGTTTTCTTTTCCATCAATAGCAATCTAGCTGATCCCCTACATTAATTTTGTTAGTAGATTTTAAGTATAATATACAATATGTATATCCATTTATCTTGCTTATACCTTTATACAATACATCTATAGTTATAGAGATGCATATATAGAAGTGTATATCTACCTATAAATATAGTTATAAACCACCTATATAGACATATATGCAATGCATCTTTATATATCTATATACAGTATGTATCTGTCTACAGATCCATAGATTAACTGTAGACGGCTATGTAGGTATACTGAAATACTGAAGTTTCAAGTTACTTCTTCCATCATTAACTAAGTAAACTATGAAAGTATGTATATAAACTTTAAGACTTCTCACCCCTAAACTATCCAATTATAGTCTTTTTCTGGTACTTAACCTCTGCTCTAGCCAAACTTACTAGCTTGCCATTTGCATTCATTTGCTTTTGACTTAGAAGGCTTTCAACTTCTATGAATGATGAAAATAGGCCTTCCCCTAACTTTTCACAGAGTTTTCTCACTTCTAAAGTTAAATGAAAGGATACTTTATAAGAGGGAGGGAGACAAGGAGGGACCTGGTAACTACCCTAATATGCTTCTTCCCCCAGATATGTTTCCTTTCAAGTCAGCACCTTACCAGCACCATTAATTTGCAGTAATTAAATGTGTCCCTTTTGGGTATTCTTAAATTACTTGTTTGTACATCCCCAAAATGGAAAGATTAAGACTGAAGCCAGACAATACCAAACAACTCATCAATTGAGTAGGGAGAAAAATTAATCAAACTCCTTATTTCTGAGTCAAGTCTACTTGACAAAATGTCTTCTACTTCTGTCATTTCAGTGGGACACTTCTGTAACAGCACATCACTACAGCTTTGCCATCAAGAGGTGCTCTGAAAGGATCCTGACATGGGCCCTCTCTGTGCCATAGAAAGCTAACATGTTAAAAAGTGAAATTGTAGGTCAATAAAATTATTTATGGAAAAAGCAATGACCTAATTTATTTTTTCTGACTGAAGGAAGATTTATTTATTTTGATCTGCTTTTGTAGTCTTGCTAGAACTATTCTTTTAAAATAGTCATCTGATTTATTTGAGGGAGGTAGAGGAAGAATTGTTTTCATTTCAGAATATTATATTCATATTAATTTTATAAATCATGAGATATTATACTGGTCTAATTACATAGCAGAAATTTTTCAGTACAGACAAACATCTGTTATTGGTCAATTTTAGGCAATATCATTACCAAGGATATACTGATACAGAGATATATATATATATATATATATACACACAGAGCAAAGCCATACATCAGAATCCACTGAGATGAAATAAAACAAATCAAAATAGATCATAGTAGAGTACAAATATCAAGACTTTCCTACATCAAAATGTTATATAAGGACCAAGTGTCACTGCAGTTTATTTTTTACATTCAACCAGGCATTGAGTGATTGTGTTGAAGCACCATAATTGTGTTCTCCCAAGTGTGTGTTGGCTTGGTCAAGGTATTGGTACCACCACTCTTTGTAAAATCAAACCAAATAGAACAACCGGTATACTGGTATACCAAGTCCTTTCATTATGTGAGGAAAAAGAACAAAGTAGTCCTTGCCACCCATCCCTGGGGTCAGTTGCAAGGCAGAGGGACAAATGTGGCTGAATGAAGTACCTGTGGACACTGTTTGAAGCAGGGTCTAGTTCAAGTGTGTGCTACCTGCTGAGTTGCTCCACCAGGAAAAGATTCTGTGGTCAAATAAGTTTAGGCAGCTGATGAGTATTACCTCCCTCCAGGAGATTCTTAAGGTTCCTTAGCCTGTTACAGGCCTTGCAAAGCCCCAGAGTAAAATAGGCTATTTAACTTGGCTTAAAACAAATATTTCCTAAATATAGGTAAGCATTGAATATTTTTTTCTCCTAACAGTCCTTTGGGAAATGTTATTGTAAAGAATCTTGATTCAGTCTTAGTCAAAAGCAAACTGATATTACTTTTCAAGGATAGGAAAATAGCCAGGGCACTTTTCCTTTTCATGGCTAATTAATATAAGGGAAACCACAAAGCTCTTCAAAATTCCAAATGAAAGTCATGACATGGAGCTCATATTATTGCTGAAAAGAATGATGGCAATAAAAGACAGATAGAAAAAAGCTAGATACCCAATACCACCTTTTTTTTTTTTAAACTACTTTACCCTTCTCCTTTTCTTAATAGGTAATCTATGCATATAATTAAAAATGACAACAGATAAAGGATTATTCAGAAAACAATTCCTCATCCTCCCACTTCTGTCACCAGGCTCCCTTCCCAGATGTGATCATTGTTTCAAGGCTTTTATAAAACACATCTTGGAATACAGTGGAAATCTCAGTCCCACCTGTCTCTCTCTGCCAAGAGATGATAGAAGCTTCGTAAATTTTCAAACACCCAAATTGGAGTGAAGAGTACAGCTCTAGGCTATTATGGAAAATGCTGCAATGAACTGGGGTACATATATACACACAAATCTTTAAATTAGTGGTTTTGCAATACCGCCATTTTTTCCCCTATTGCATCAAGCTGGGTTTTTGTGGCTGATTCAAACCCTGTGCTACACCAGTGGGATCACCGCAGGTGATTTCCTATGAATTTACTTAAGTAATGGTAGTGGAGAGGCTCTATGGTGTACATTTACACAATCAGATTCTGCATGGCAGAAAAATGCACGCTGTTGTATGTTTAAGTAATGGCCCTTCAGATGCTCCCCCCTTTTTTTGTCTTTTGATGTGTACTTACTGCCAATGCATCTTAGAAATAATATTTTACTATGAAAAGGTATGTGTGTGTGTGAGTGTGTGTTTGTGTGTGTGAGAGAGATAATAATACCACCTGAAAAATATAAAAAAAGCTATAGCACCAGATCCGTGATTCATTCCAAACCTGTATTTTCTCTGTGCTTTGTTGCACCAAGAAATGATGAGATGAGTGTCTGTCCTGTCCTTTGCTTTCTTGTTGGTAGTATGTTTTCTTGGCTTTACTGTCATCTGGAGCCTTGTTTTGGAGGGCAGAAGAATGCTTAGGTCATGTTTCGTTTTTATAGCCTCATTTAGTGGAAATGGATCCTTTGGGTCCAGTCTATACCCATTGCCTAAATTTAAAGTTCCTTTTCTTGCAGGTGGCTTAATTTATATTTGTTGATGGCACAGTGAATGCAAATAACCATGTGGGTGACCTTTAGGAGGCTGTAAGAGCTAAGCAGCTATGTGAGTGACTTGAATTCAGAAAGGGATTTTAATGTCTTTTTAGTCTTTCTACAAAGAGTTTTTTTTTTTGAACAAGGAAAATGTTGGAATACCCTGTAGGTATTTTGGGAAGCTATGAAGAGCTAATCTGAAATAAAAAAAAAAAAAAAATGACCAGGTGTCTCCATACCACACCATGAGAAGAGTGATATAGTAAAGGAAACCTGAGCAGAATGGATAGATTATCTGCTAAGTCCACTTGATCACTCTCTTTCTATACTGACAGGTCTACACCTCTCCTAAAATGAGAACATAATTAAGAGTGAGTCATGACCTAATAAGAAGTGATATATGAGAGAAATAAATTACGTAGTTTTTTAGTGATTGGAGAACTCTTACTAGGGATACTCTGTCCAAGAATCTGTCCAAAGTGATGCAGCTAATAATAAAATAAAAGTAACACCTGATCTTTTACCACTGATAACTCTTATAAGTTTCCAAGAGATCTACTGACTGATTAAACATTTTCCCACCATAAAAAGGGTATTTGAAGAAATACTTCTTTGTAGAAGTGTTTATGATAGAAAGACTCCTTGTCTGGAAGTAACCATCCAGCCAGAGCTACTCAGTTCTCACAGCTTTGCTTTATTTGATCAGTAGAGCTCCTTCTATAAATCTATGGACTTGAAACTCACAAAATTTTATTTCAAGTATAAACATCTCTAATTTAAAAAATCAATTTTAAATTAGGAAGAAAAGGACTCCTGGGTACTATCAGGGTGCAAATGAAACTTGAAGATAACTAAAATGTGCTACTCATATTTTTGTGCTGTTAAAATCTGTGAACACCATATCCCTGACATGGTGGTCACTTCTCCAACCCACCACAAGTCCTACTTCACTATATGAGGGCCAGAAGTCAGAGATGGGTCAAGATGGGCCCACATCTTGGAATTCAGTATTGTCACATGGGCCATTCTGATTGCTGGCACTCCAGTCCTGAATTGATGATCCAACTTATTTCACCCCACCCAGGTCTCTGTTCTCAGAAGCAATGGGTGCTTCTGGAGTGCTTTTTATTGTGTGACAGGTAGATGACTAGAATCTGATCTGTGAAGTCACCTTCGTTGTCTACTGAACTAGCAGATATACTTTCTCTGTACTTCCTAAGGTCTGCTGGTTTGAGGGTCTGTGCAACTTGAAGATGCACAGCAAGTTTCCCCAAAACTTGCTTTGATTGAAAGGGGAATAAATACATCCTGACTGTATTCTATGACAAAGGAAGTGTTTCATCTTAACAATAACAAGCTGTGTTAACCTAGTCTTTTTAGAAGATAAAGTAACCTCTTCATTAGAAAATTCAGTAACAATAAAAATGCATAGCACTGAAATTTCATGTTAAAAGAATTTGTACATATTTGCTATTGAATGTATTTTTGAGACAATCTCTCCTAGTAGCCTAATCACTTCTAATTCTTCTTTAACATGTGTGGTTGGATAATTAATTTAGATTTTTTACTATAAGATAAATAGCTCAATATAATTAAGTATTGTTTTTGGAATATCTAAGAAAATGTATGGTTCACCATACATATAAATATATATTATATATATCTTAGATTTGTAGAAGATATTTAATTCCTTGTGAAAGTTTTGTTTGTTAATTAGATACAAATAAGCAAATTATTTAAAAATAAGCCAGTACAAATGCATTAATAATCTGTTTAAATGCTTGAAGGCATACAACTAAAGTCTGTAAAAGGGAATAAACAGTTTTGAAAAGTTTCTTTCTTGTTAAGTGGCTAATCAAATCTGCAGATTCAGAAATAACCTAATATGTGTAAGGTGATCTTAAATGCCCAAGGGAAAACTGAAGTTTTAAATTTGTAATTTTAATAGGTTGAATATTAATTTTAAACTCCAAGTCAGCTTTTTAGGGCAGTGACAGCTTGATGAAGGAAATTGTAGAATGATCATGGAATCCAGATGGAAACAATGAAGTCCCAGAGGAACCTAAGGCCACTTCAGAAAGATCAGTCATCCAGTTAAAAAGAAGAGATATTGAAAGATTTTCCCAGATTGTGTCTCTAAATTCTGCCTGTGACTAGAAAATTCATTTTTATTTTTAGATTAATTTAAGCTACAGAATACATGAGTGAGGGGAAAAGTCAGAGGTGTTTCTGGAAACACCTCTGAAGCAGAGGCTCCAGAGACAAACCAAGAAAGATTCTTACAGAGAGTCAAAGAAAAGTTAATTAAGTAACATTACAGTTTACAACTTCTCAGGATAGTCCTCTAATTTAAAGCAATTCTTTTTCTTTCCAACAAAGATTAAAGCAAACAGTTTCCATGGTTCTTGCTCCCTAGTTAGATAAAAATGAAGTCCAAAACTGGATGGTCAATTAATATATAACAAATCAGGAAGAGCAGGTGAGGAGGAATTGGAAAATATGGCACCAGTTGTAACTTCTCCTAGGAAAGTGTTTATCTTCTCTGATTTGCAGTCATATTTAAATGGGAATAAAAATCACTGACTTCCCTGTATCAACAAATTTTTGCGAAGATAAAAAAAAAAATGAGAATCACACATAACAGAAGGTATTGCTATCATACTTAACTAATGCAAATGGAGAACTCCAAATGAGTATTAATTCTATTTGAATACATTTCCTTTTGGAAAGGCAGGAATTGATTTGATGTGAACATTCAAGGTATTTGTGCTTTTGCTTATCTCCTTCCAGTCCAGCCAAAAAGCAATCACTTTCTTGTTCTTTTGCTTGAAGTCTATTTCTCCTCCTTTGCCCTCAGACTCCACTACTCTGCCCTCAAAAGCTCCTCTCCAAAAGAAGTTAAAACTCCAAAAATAGGAGTCAATTTCTACAATAAAAACTATAATCTCTCCTGCCCAGCACCTCTGCTGTGACAGGATGATGTCTGGAGAGGGCAAGACTATTTGTATTTGTCCATTTGTATTCCATCCATTTGGAGATGGATGGAAACTACAATTCTGGAGGGAAGTGTAATGTAGTGTAGTGTACAGAAATGCTCATTTACAAGGCTGTATACCTGAAACCTCTTATAAACCAGTGTCACTTCAATCAAAATTAATTAAAGTTTAGGGATTAAAAAAAAGTCTTCTAATTTAGAAGTAATTATAGACTGAAAAGTAGTTGCAAAACTGCACAGAGACTTTCCATCTATCACCTAAGGGTGGCACTGGCATTGTAACAGGGTGGTCCCAGGAAAAGGGGAAGTTCCAAAATCCTGGTTCTGCCCTAAGTGGGTGGAGCTAAGGAAGAGATTTCTGGAGAGAAGAGAAGAAAGAAGAAAGGAAAATGGAGAACAGCAAGGAGACCTGGATGGGGCACGTGGAGCAGAGGGACATGTGAAGAAACTGTGCTTGCTTTTTGGTCTTGGACTGGTTGGAACAGATGTGGGATGTGGGTGAGAGACCCGTGGGGAGGCTAACCATGGCAGCTTTCATCTTGATTTTAATTTTGCTCTTTCCCTCCCAGATTTGTCTGACTCTTTCTGACCCTTTTCTATGGGTCTCTACTGAAAGGTCCTTTAGATGTGTGCCAGGTTTTTGGGCCTTGCTTTGGGCCAATCCTATTTGGCTGGACTTTTACCCTCAAGGAGATGGGTAACTTTAGATGCTTAACTTAGTAACTATATTCTTTGTTCTTTCTTTATTGTACCCTAGTTGCATTAAAGTTCCTTTCCATTAAAGGCCTTATATGTTTGTCTTAATGCGGCGGATGGCAGAACCCATTCAGAGAGGGCAGGCTTGGGGGTTCTTAGGTGCTCCTCTCCCTGCCCTGTAACAGCATCACTTACCAACTACCCAGACTACATACAGCAAGAAAGCTAAAGACAGGAGTGGTAGGAGGGGAAGGGAATTAAAACCAAGAGTCGTTGGTTCTTAAAGTGCCCTGATCAAGTGGAAAGAGTGGGCCTATGGTTTCTTATAAGACAGAAGAACCACAGACCAAGTGGGTAAAGGATGTATTTGACTACTTAGCTACTAAAAAAAGATGAACTAGTACCTCTCAGGACAAAATGGATGATCTTGTGTTGATGATGTTAAGTAATTAAGTCAGAAAACATTTACCAGATGGTCTCAGTTGTAGAATATAAATAACCAAAGAAAACAAACCAGCAAAAGAAGAATAATAAATCTTAGACTCTATGAAAAATGTATGGGTTACCAGGAGGGATGCTGCAGCTGAGGTACTAGAGCTCTGATGGAGGGTGAATGAGGAGTGAAGTTGGACTCCTGTAAACTAGCAGCAAATGAAAAAAACTTTAAAAAGACTGCCTCCCCCCTCCCCCCCAAAAAAAAACACAACAAGATAAATAACAAGAAAATAAAAGATATTTGAGATGGGGACCAAGCAAACTTGATCCTTCAGTTTCCCAGTGAATGAACATCATTAAGTTTATACTTTTACTAATGATAAAAGAATCATCATTAAGTTTATACTAGATATTTTAATGACGAATGAAGAATGGTTAAGATGTATATTGTGCATGAGAGTTTGTCAGACTGAACTGAATCATACTGAGATTTTCTACTGATAAGTCACCTAATTTTCAGGAAGTTGGTATCTACAGTGGTTTCTAATCAACCAAATGAAATGTCTGAGCACCCCACACATGAAATAAATGCCATGAGTAGAGAAGGTGTATGGAGAGAAGGCGAGGAAGAATCAGGCAGTGAAGGGCCCATCTTAGGAGAAAAAGTGCTAATCCTTTTGGCAGGTAGAGAAACAAGGGCCATTTTCCCACAAGTTCCATTTTCTGTTTGCCAATAGCCAGAGATTATGCATGTTTCCTTAAAATTTCAGTAAGAATTCTTGAAGGTGTCCAGATCAAATGCTCTTTCAACCAAACATTTACAACCAAAATGCTTTTTGCTTGAAAGCAAAAACCCTTTCAACATGCTAAAACATTAAACTAAGTAAAAAATTTATTTATATCATCCTCTTTAGACATGCTCTCTGCAGAGTCATCCTCAATGAGTCTGTTACCCAAAGAATTGTAGAAAAGTCTCAGTTATGTCTTTGAGGCACTTTAGCTGATCTTTACATTTTGACCTTGCTTATATTTTCAGAACCATGTAAGATTGTAGAGTTAGTCAATAATATAATCCAATCGTCAATAAGACACAAACTTCTTGTTTATTAATACATGATTAAAAATGTATATGATAAAATGATATTGACTGTAGCCAAGTGTGAGGAGGACAAGAACAATTGTGGCTGGGACTCCTAATCACTTTCTGAGCTATGCACCCCAACGAAAGTCAATAAATAGTCTTTTTAAAAGTCACCAAGCAGCCTTGTCTTTTTTTTTTTTTTAATGAAAGGCCAGCAGTGGGACTTCTTAGCTTTTATTTTACAGATCTGGGTTTACTCTTATAACATAATTCACCAAGGAAAACACACACACACCCACCACATTTATTGAACACCCCTCCTGGCTCTGACCCTACCTTAGGCTCTGAGGATACAGAAACAAGAGGTGCCCACAAGGGGCCATGCTGAGTGAAGGGTCTGTAAAACTGAGTGTATGAGACTACGTGTATCAACATTTTACAGTCCTTATTTGAAGGTCAAGCCTCAGTAAGCATGAGGCCTGGGTTGTTTTAGCAAGGGTTGTGGTCACTTGTGTACTTTTATATCCTCTGAGAAACACACTTTCCAGAAGTTGTGGAGACTGGGCTTTCCCTCTGGGACTTAGGGATCCAAAGGCCTAACTACTAGCTGCACCCTTGGTCCCACCAGTCAATTAAACTGTGCAGTTTCCTGGGGAAATACAACTCCACTTTTATACATGTAAGTGTGCATGTGCATGTTTGTGTAATTTATATTCCAGTGAGTGAAAGGTGAAGCAAGAGCTTCCAAGGGACTTCAGCCAAAAATGATGGTTTTATATCAGATAAAAGGAGGGATCTGTGTTTCAGCAAGGTGAAAGGAAGGAAAAGAAACTGGAAAACATTCTTGCCAGCAGATTGTAAACTGTCCTTTTCTACTGCCCAGCTTCTACCCCACATACCAGAGAACAAAGGTAAGAGGGACAGAGATAGAGAGATGAGACAGGACTGTAAAGTCACTCCCTAGGAATACTCAGCTGTGATAGAGACTTTTTAGGATCCACTAAAGGAAAGAAATCCTCTTAAATGCTGATGGCGAACAGATCTGGAAAGTAGCTTTAGTTTATAGCTCTTGTGCCCAGAGGTCCATTTTCTAGACCACATGTATTCTTACCTAAATGTGCTCAAGATACAAAATGATTGGTTAGTCTCATACATGCTAAATCATAACATTCCAGTCTTATGTTTCTGAGATGTTACTTGAACTGCCTAATTTGGAATCTTGGGAGTTCCCTCACTTGGTATATTTTCAGGTAACCACTTAGTAGGTGGTCACAATGATTCACCACCTCATTGCATATTAACAGCCAATCTTATTTGCTCTAGTTCCAAATTATTTAAGGAAATTTAACTCCTACCCCAGGTTTGCTGATATTCCCTACTAGACTTTGTCTAGGTGTGCTTGCAGGTAGATACGTGGCCTGGATGACCCCACCTGATAGAGGCACTTACAATGGCATAAAGAGTGGGCAGATCAGATAAGTAGCCCAGATGGCTGTCATATTAAGGCTTTCGCTAACTAAGCATGCTTCAGATATGTTGTTAGAAAATTATAGGAATCAGATTCCCACTCAAATACCTTTATAAAAATCTGTTTAAAAATGTCAAACAAAACTACCCAGATTCTCAATGCAGCCTGGAGCACCTCTTTACATTTGTATTTTCACCAGTGAAAGCTCACAGAGGACACCTCCAAGGGCTGTGTGAGCATTAATGGGTAGCGTACATAGACACCTCTGTGTGAACACTCAGTGCCTCATAGGGGTAATGGCAGTGGCAGAGACCGAGAGGATGGAGGAAAATCAAGCATATCCCTCTTAATTTATGTTGTAAAGTATATTATTGTTCCACTTAATATAATCACTAAAACACTCCAAAACATATTTGTTACCTATTTTGGAGACATTTCTTGGGCTTGATTTTCTTGTACTAATTCATACTATTCATAGAGTATTTTAATATCTAGTATGTATAGTCTCTCATTGTCAATGAAGAAAAATTAAAATATTTATGGAAAAATAAAAGATTTTTACAAAACAGTAAGACATAGAGCCTTTCATAGGGGACATGATAAGAGTAAATAAACTATTAATATCCTGGCAAATATGGATTTTTATTATTAATAAATTTTATAGAGCAGATTCAGGTTCAGGGCACAACTGAGCAGAAAGTATGGCAGTTAGGTTCATAGTATAAATGAGCAGAAAGTATTATCTCCATTCTCTGTGTTCCCCATATACAGCATCCTCCACTGGCAATATCCCAACCCAGAAGGTGCATCTGTTGCAGTGACTAAACCTACATTGACACATCACCAAAAGTTCAGAGTGGACGTAAGAGTTCACTCTTGATGTGGCACATTCCATTGGTTTTAACAAATGTTTAATGACAGAATGACTCATTATTGTATCACATCAAGTATTTTCATTGCCTAAAAATCCTCTGTGCTTAGCCCATTCATCTCTCCCTTGCCCCCAGCCCCTGGCAACCACTAATCCTTTTACTGTCTCCATGTTTTTACCTTTTACAGACTATCATATCATGGGAATCAGATAGTGTGGAGCCTTTACAGGATGAATTTTTTTCACCAAGTAATGTGCATTTAAGTTTCCTCCACACCTTTTCATAGCTTGATAGCTCATATCTTTTATTTTTGAGTAATATCCCATTGACAGAATACACAATGGTTTTTTTGTTTGTTTGTTTGCTTGTTTGTTTTTCATTAACCTACTGAATGACTACTTGGTTGCTTCCAAATTTGAGGAATTATGACAGAAGCTACTTTGGTATTTGCATGAAGGCATTTGTGTGGACATACATTTTTTTATTCATTTGAGTAAGTTACTAAGAGTGCTATTTCTGGATCATATGATGAGGGTATGCTTAGTTTTGTGAGAAAATGCCAGATTGTATATCAAAGTGACTGTGCCACTTTCTGTCTCCACCATACCTGAGTTCATGTTCTTGCTGCTTCACATCCTTGCTGACATTTGTTATTGTCAGCGTTTTGGATTTTAGCCATTATAATAAGTATGCAGTAGTATCTCAGTGTTGTTTTAATTTGTAGTTCCCTAATAACATATGAAATTGTGCATCTTTTATGACCTTCCTTGGCAACTGTTTCCCATCAAAAACTGTTTACATTCTTTGATGAAGATTCTGTTCAGGTAATCTACCCATTTTTAAAATCAGGCTTTTTTTTTTATTGAGTTTTAAGTTTTAAAGTTCTGTGTACGTTTTGGATCACAGTCTGTTACCAGATGTGTGGTTTGTCTTGTCCTTTTCTTGATACTATTTTAAATTTTAATAAGGTCTAGCTTTATCGAGTGTTTCTTTCATGAAGTATACTTTCATTGTTGTATTTAAGAAGGCATCACCAACCCCAAGTCATATAGGTTATTCCCAGTGATATGAGTTTATAGTTTAGTGTATCATGTTTAGATATATGATCCAGTTTGAGCTATTTTTTTGTAAAGAATGTAAGGTATGTATTTAGATTCATTTTTTGTATGTGGATGTCTATCTGTCCCAGCATCATTGGTTGGAAAGACTACATTTGCTGCATAATATTGCCTGTACTCCTTTGTCAAAGAACAGTTGACTGTATTTATATGGGTTTATTTATTAGCTCTCTGTTCCATTCCATCGATCTATTTGGGATTGCACTGAGCCTATAGATCAACTGGGAAGAACAGAGTTCTTCACAATATCACCTTTCTGTTCACAAACATGGAATATCTCTCCAATTATTTAATTATTCCTTGATTTCTTTTTATCAGAGTTTTGTAGCATTCTTCATATAAGTCTTGTACATGTTTATTGGTGTATACCAAAGCACTTTCCCTTTTTTTTGTATAATTTAAATGGTAATGTGTTTTTCATTTCAAGTTCTTCTTGTTCATTTCTGACATAAGAAAATAACTGACTTTCATACAGTAATCTTATATCTTGCAACCTTGTTATTATTGCTTATTAGTTCCCCAATCTTTTCTTGTTGATTCTTTACATTTTCTACATAACAACCATCATCTACAAAGACCATTTTATTTCATCACTCTTAACAATATACCTTTTATTTATTTTACCTGTTTTATTGTATGATCTAGAATTTCCAAATGATGTTGGGAAGCAGTTATGAACATAACAGACTTCCCTTGTTCCTGGTTCCCTGCTAGCAGGGAGTTTTTAGTATCTCACCAAAACTTATATAACTCTAGGATTTCTGTAGATGTTCTTCATGATGTTGAAGAAGTTTTCTTTTTCTAGTTTGCTGAAATTTTTTATAATGAATTGGTGTTGGATTTTGTTAAATACTTTTTTTTTTCAGAATTGATCAATACGATCATATGATTTTTCTCCTTTAGACTCTTGATGTGATAGATTACATTGTTTTGTTTTGTTTTTCCAAAAGTTAACCACCCTTACATTTCTGAGATAAATCTACAAAGGCTATCATATATAAATTTTTTATATACTTTAGATTAGATTTGCTAATATTTTATTGAGGATGTTTACATTTGTGTTAATGAGAGATATCAGTCTATAGTTGTTGTTTTTTTAATGTCTTTGTTTGGTTTTGAAATTAATGTTCACTTCATAGAATGAGTTAGGAAGTATTCCTCTGATTCTGCTTTCTGTAGATAAGTGATTTGATTTCTTCCTTAAATGTTGCATGGAACTAACCAATGAATTTATCTGAACTTGGTGTTTTCTGTCTAGAAAGATTATATATATATGATTTTATATATAATTACATATATGGCTTATTAAATTATCTATTTTTTCTCATATGAGTTTTGGCAGGTTGTGTCTTTTAAAGAATTTTTTCATTTCATATAGTTATCAAATTTTTAGGCATAGAGTTGTTAATAATAATGCTTATTATCATTTGAATGTCTATGGCATATGTAAGGATGTCTCCTCCTTAAGAGCTAATATTATTTACTTCTCTCTTTCAACCTCTCTCTCCCTCCCCTGCAGCATGACTAAAAGCTTATCAATTTTATTGATCTTCTCAAAGAATCAACTTTTGACTTTGTTGACTTTCTCTATTGATTTCCTATTTTCAATTCCATTGATTCCTACTCTGATTTCTATTATTTCTCTCTCCTTCTGTTTACTTTAAATTTGTTCTTCTTTCTCTAGTTTTATAAGGTAGAAACTTAGATTTCTGATTTTAGATCTTTCTTCTTTCCTCATATATGTATTCAGTATTACATATTCCCTTCTAAACAATGCTTTTGTACATCCCACAATTTTGCTAAGCTGTATTTACATTTTTATTTCATTCAAAATATCAGTTTGTCCCTAGATATTTTCCTTCACTCATTTTATTTTAAATACATTGTTCAATCTTTAATATCTGAGGATTTTTCAGTTCTCTTTTTGTTACTGATTTTCAGTTTAATTCCATTATGATCTGAAGTCAGTAATTGCATGATTTCTGATCTATTAAATTTTCCAAAGTGTGTTTTATGACACAGAATGTGGCCCATTTTCATGCATGTTTCATATGCAATTGAGAAGAATGTGTGATCTGCTGTTGTGAATAAAATAGACTATCCCTATAAATTATATTTAGTTAATTGATGGTGTTTTTGAAATACTTATCTGCCTGATGGATATCCATTTCTGAGATATACATGTTAACTTCTCCAATTATAATAATAGTTTCAGCTATTTCTCCTTACAGTTCAGTCAGTTTTTGTCTCATATACTTTGATTGTCTGATGTTAAGTGCATACAGTGAGGACTGTTATGTTTTCTTAAGGTATTGGCCCATTTATCATCATATAACACTCCTCTTTATCCTTAAGAACTTTCTTTTCTCTGAAATCTGCTGTGTCTGAAATTAGTATAACTGCTCCATTTTATTTTTATTAGTGTTAACTTGGTATATTTTCCTCCATCCCTTTACTTTTAATCTTTGTGTGTCTTTATATCCTATGTGGATTATTTTGACTATCTACACTATAATTAGATCTTATTTTTGATCCACCCTGATGATCTTTGTCTTTTAATTGATACATTTAGGTCATTGATGTTTAAAGTGATGGTAGACAACTGGATTACTATATACCATATTTTTTTTGTGGTTTTGTACTTGCTGTCATTGTTCTTTCTTCCAATTTTTGTCTTCAATGATTTTTCCTCTTCTCTAGTTTTAATTGAGCATTTTATGGGATTCCATTTCCTCTACTTAGTATATTAATTATATTTATTGCTTTGCTTATTTTATTGCTTGCCTTAGAGTTTGCAATAAAAATATGCTACTAATCTAACCATGATTTGGTCTCATTGTCCTAAAGAACATGTGCCCTTGGACTGTGAAGTCCACCAGTGAGTTTGGAATCAGAATCTGTTTATCCCCTTTCATGGAACAGAGTGAGTAAAGGGGCTGTAATTGGGTAATTCCCCTCCCTCAGGTTCTGGCAAATACTCTCATAAGAGCAACCTTTCTAAGAGAAATAGAGTGCTTTGGCATATTTTTAAGTGATTCCTTTCTCTCTCCATGTGCCAGAACCAAGAGGGGAGCTTTTTCCAATATTTACCATTAAGACTTGGTAGAGCACCTATTTGAAATAGGTTACAAAGCATGGGTTCCCTTTTATGATTAACTCCTTTTGGAGGTTTCAACAAGGTTTCAACTCTTGTGCCTCTAGCAATTTGTTGATTGCAGTTGAGGGTTTCCTATCACAATACTGCTTCCTCAGGAGGCTGCAGTTCTTGGTTTTCTACTCCCATAAATTATGATTGGCTGTATTAATCTGTTGCCCCTTTAATTTCAGGGCAGTAGTTTACCCTATGGCCTGACTTCTCTGGTGAATCTAAGAAGAATTGTTGACTTGATACTTTGTTGTGTTCTTTAGTTATTAGAACAAAGTGGCAACTTCCAGGCTCCTTATATGCCAGTCACTGAGTTTTGTGCATCCATGTTACCTGGCTCATTCTTCTTGGAAATGTGTTTGAACACAAAAATTAATACTGATATATCAAATTTGTCTTTTTATTGGATCTGCTGAACCAAAGATGACCTATTGCCATGGTTGTTTTCTATTTTCTATTTGTCTACCATCATATTAAAAGAGTTTATGATATGGTGAACTGGTTCCAACATGGTCTTTAAGGGGTATATAGCATTATCCTGTAAATATAACCAAGATATATGAACTAGCAAATAGGTAATTCCTTCAGATTCCCCATTTCTCAATGTCTACTAGCACTATAGATATATTCAGAAGCTTAATATCAAAATCCTACCTCAAAACAAGCAAATTATTTATTTACCTTAGAAAAAAGAGAATATACATTCAAATCATAGCATATAATTTGTATATGTTTTAAGTGATACATTGTTATACAAGTAGGTAAAATAGTTTTCTTTATTCTGCCTAAATTCTCTTTGTAGCTTCAGTTAGGCATTTTGTTCCCTACATCTGCTCCCTGATAAATCTTGGCAACAAAATTTTATTTGGATTCACACATATATATCTAGTCTTCTGTTTTTAATGCAGCGAGTAAGGGGCACAATTGTGAAAAATCAATCTTTTTCTTTGGTTTGTGCCGATTCATCCATATTCTTGTTACTTCTAGTACATCACTGCCAAAACTGCTCAGAGTTGGGCCATGAAATATGCAGCTTTTGAGCATGAGCACAGTCAACCACAAGGTCAATTCTGGGCCATGTTCTAAACTAAACAACTAAGCTAACCAGACCTAACAATTAGTTGTGCTAACTTCCCCCTGAAATAACGAATTGAATAAAATAATGCAACTGACTAATTTTCCCATTATATGTTACCAAGCAACTTTTTTTAAAAAATGTTTATTCACATTTTATTGAATTACTACTTAAAGCTGAAGAACTAAAACACTAAAAAATGTTTATATAATGGACAACAGGAGAAATCTGATATCTGAACACACAGGATTCAGTTGAATTTGCTACCTACTCATCAGGTTAAACCACTGCAATGATGGTATTAGCAAGTATATGGAAAAGAGACTTAAAGAAGAGGTTGTTTAACTCCTGCATATTATGCATCATTGCATACGTATGTTTTTGCAGTAGTGCATATTAGTTCTAAGTATTTTTTTTCATATTTTTTAATTAAAATGTTTTAAAATTTACATATACTTGCCATTGATTGTAATCCCCATGTATTCCCCATCACCATCTCACCAGTAAAAAAGATGGCTTCATTTTATTAATGTCATTTCATCTTTTTCCTCTAAATAAATGCATTCTCTTGTGACCAAAAAAGCTACAAGAAATGGAAGAAAAAAAAACATCTTCCTTGGTTATCAGATTTATGATAAGGATTACTGTCATTTCGTTTGCTTGCTTGTTTGTGTGGGCACATGAGATTATTGTAATACACCTGTACTTTGAAAATCTGAGCATTACTCTCCAATGATTTCATTAAAAAAAAGGGGGGGGGGCAAAAATGAGTATGTGACTAGAAATGAGAAGTCATTTTTTAAAAAATGTACTTATGCTAGTCTCTTGGCTTGGGATCCATATGTTACCTAGATAACTCAACTTGATGAGCAAAATTAAAAGGTACAGTTTTCTTTTTTCTTAAAAAAAAAAGTAGTTTGAACGACTGAAAGGAATCACACCAAGTAACAACCAGCTTTGTCCCATTTTCAGTTTGACACAGTTTCCCTGCTGTTTCCAGACCATGGGGATTCAGGAGAATCAGCCACGTGCAGTAGAATGTACTCAGGACTCTCTGCAGACTATCACTGTGGGCGTTAAACAGAGATACTGGTCTTGGCACAGTTCCTACTGTGTCTATGTTAGTGCATGACCAAGGGGCATCTGAGACTCTCAAACTTACACACTCGAAAGGGGTAGCCATCCATGTGCCCAAGACTAAAGCAGACTCTTAGTGCAAAAGAACTTTAGCAGAACTAGTGTACATAGAGAGGAAAGAGAAGGAAGGGTAATCGTTTTCCAATAAAATACCCAAAGTTACCTATCCCCTTATGGTTAAGTGCCCAGGCAAATAGGTTGGACTGAAGTGGGACTGCTGAGGTCTGTAAGATCGTCAGAAATGTAAGCACCTCTGGTGGGGAACCACAGAAAAGGTCCCAGAAAGCTGTGCTAAAAGGAACAAAATCAACTACAAATCAAAATAACAGGTGCCATTTTAACCTTGCCATGTTTCTCACTCATGAGACTCTTCCAGGTGTCTCTACATATCTGTCTTCCATGTGTCCCCTCCAACTCTTCCAACTCCCTGGGGCAATACTGAAGCCAGCGGGACCCTTCTTCACCACTTGTCTCTCCAGAGCCCACCTGCCTTCCATGTTATCCAGCTTCACCTGGCGCTAAGTTTCCACCCCTCATTTGTATCTCCCCTAACATCTGGAGAAGCAAATCTTCTAGAACTGCACTTGCCATCTCTGACACCCATCATGACAGGACAATGTGGCAAGGTTTCACTAGCTTGATTTAAAAATCTCACCTCTGTCACATACCAAAAGGTGAAGACTGATGACATAAAGAACAGATCTGATGAAAAGTGTTGAAGTCACTAAGCCAATTAGCAGGAGGACATGGATAACAACACCTTCTCCTGAAGAGTTGAATCGCCAAGGCCCTTTGCTATGGATAATTCTTTCATTATATTGTATACCCCATTAATCCATGATTAAAATTTAAAATAGGCATCTAGGGAGGTAGTTATTTCAAATATTCCAAAATCTCCAAAGAAATGATTGTTATAGGCCATATAGGTTCTGCAGACCTGAAGGACACAGTAAGATCCTGTCTTTAAAGTCTAAGTAGTTCTCCTGTGAAGCCACTTACCTACTTCCTTTGAGAAAGACAGAAGGGGGAGGGGGGGATGCTCTCAGGAACTGATGATATAACACCATGCAGCTGCTAATGCATATGGATGTGTCATGCAAACATCCCCAGCAGAAACACATTCTTTAGTTTAAACCTGCAACTATATTCAGCAATAAAAGAGTTTCCAAATCAAACTGCTGACTCCTTTTTTTCCCCTCTTATCAAAACACCCAGCATACATCTCACCAGGCAGAGTAAATCAAAAGAGCCAGCTGGAGTCACCACATCTTGTTTTTCCCTGGATATCAGGTGTATGTGCTGCGATTTTGCAGATCAATTACTGAACTGAAATATTTAACTGTGGTCCACTAAAACTCCAAAGAAAGCCGTTTAGGCAGTGCTTATACAAACTTTCTAGAGGAATTACCTTTGAAAAGGGACTTCATCTACCAACCGATTGGCTTTTTCTGGACTAAAGATGTGCCTCGATTATATCTTTATCTGAATATAAAAAAAATCTGGAAGCACTCTGAGGAATACTGAGCAACAGAACTTTGTTCTCTATCTTCCCTATTCTTTGAATTTTTAAATATGTACATTCTCTGATAAATTGATAGGTAAAGGAGATTCAAGGAAAGGGCAAAGAAAGGAGAAGAATAAGTTTTTTTTTTTTTTTTAAAAAAAAAAAGAGGTGGAAGGAATTTGGGGAGCAATCTTGTGACATTAAATTTTCCAGAGCCTCGACATAGTTAGGGCGTATAGCTGTGAATTTATTGCGACATATACTTGTCCTCGCACTGATACTGCGTATTTATTGAAAAGTTCTGTACTGAGGAATGAAAAATGTCAAACAAGAAACTTCAACGGTTACCTGGAGGGGACGTTAAACGGTAGCCTGGGAGTGATTCACTCCAACTTTTTTATGGCTGCGAGAAGGAATACCACTTTGACATTTTTTTATAGGGATGTATGCTGAAGCTAAGCAGTTAGCCAGGCAGTTGAGATTAGATGCGGAAGGAGAAAATGAGTACGTATCTGGGGATTAACCCGCATTTATGCTCTACAGGGAAGCCGGTTAGGCTCTGTCTTTGAAGGCATCACTCCAGTGAAAGGCCATCAATTCTGAATGAAATTACTTCGAGGGAAATCGCCTATCTGCTGGTGGCTTCCCTTGTGCTGCGCTCCGGGGTTCTCCCTCCCCCCTGCAGGGGTTTGACTAGTCTGGCTAGAAGATCATCCGAATTATCTGGACTCTTGGGAAAGGGCCTAGCGCCTTAAAAATAGCCACAATTCCCTTTGTCCCCGTATGACATCAGAGCGCTCCAAGCAGGGAATGGGCCTGAGAATACCTACTCTTTCTCAGACTCGGGGCCCTGGAGTTGGTGGTTTGGCTGCGATCTGGTGACCAGCTGGAGGAGGAAGACCAGAGATAAAACGCAGCGTGTAGTGGGTTCTCTTCTTCCACCAGAATTCTTGTCCATTGTCCCCGCTCATTAATGAACTTGGGTCAATTAGCAAGTCCAGGCTTGACATCTCAGTTCAGGCCAGACTCAGACGGGTTGGTCATAGCTTGAAGGGAGGGCGCGGGAATCTGGAGAGGGTCTTCTCTCCATTCTCCCATCTCCCCCGTCTGGGTTCAGGTCATCTTCAAGGCTACTTTAAGAGCCTAGCATTTACTATTTCCTTTGTTGTCTTCCTAAAAATGAAGTGAGCAAAATGGTCACAGAAAGAGAGCAAACGGCTGCCATTGACAGCCCCTTCAGCCCCCAACGCAGGCAATTCTTCGCACGCATCTGGCGGCCGGGGCTGAGCAGCTTCTGCGCGCCTAATATACATATTTCCAGGGGGAGGCAGGGCGGCAGCTTCTTCGCTGGGTCAATGTGTTAATTAAAAGTTGGTCCGAGCTGGTCAGCACGCTGTCCCAGATGTGCTTAACAGCATGCAATTAACACATAAGGCAAATCTTTTTGAAGCTACCAGACTTGAACGCCCCCTCCCCTAGAAGTTCCACCCCGCCCCTCTCTTGAACGTGAAATAGTCATGTCAAATAGGGGGAAAGTCATTAAAATACATAATTAAATGAGGGGCGCCGCTCTGGAAGGGGGCCTTGCTGGGGAAAAAAAAAAAAAGTGCCCCAAATCTATAGCTTTCAAAGATAAATAGCAAATTGATTTTTTTTTTTCTGTAGGACGGCAGGCCGGAGATCAGTTTCGCTCGGTTCCCACCCCATGTATATTAAACAGCGGGCGAGGCGCGGCCGCGAGGCGCGGTGACCTAGCCGGCGCCGGGAGTCCCCGGCCTCTGCGCGGTCCGCGCGCCGCCGCCGCCGGCGATTGCAAAGGCGCCTCTCACAGCCAGATGGGTTTCTACGTCCAGGGATAATTATCGCACGCTCACTTGCCAAGCGTCCTTTATATATGCAAAAAGCGCATGGGAAGTGTGTGTGTGTGTGTGTGCACGCGCGCGCGCGTGTGTACGCGCGCGCTCCACCTTGTATGTTGTGATAAGTCATTCTAGATGAAATATATTTAGAGGAAAAGTCAAAGTATTAGGGACACAATATCATCATTGCCCCCAGCGGAACAGCAAGCTGATGTTACTTGACCCAGGCTAAGGTGACTTCCAGTTCGCTCCTGCCGACTGTTTCCTACTTTATTTAGTTCCTTGCACTTGGGTCTCAGGCCTCAAGTCAGTTTACTTCTATTTGAATTTTAATTCGGGTAGACTCATTTAATTGTGCCTCATCCCAAATTCAGACAAAGACACTCCCAACCTGTTCCCTCCCACCTCCAAAGGCCTCTCTGTGTGCGTTCACATGGGCAAGCCCCCCTTCCTCACCTCCCGGGACGTGCAGGCGCCAGACAAGGTCTTGGTACCCAGTTGGGCACCTTAACGCCCCACCGAGGCTTGAGTCAATTTCTTGGCTACCGTCCCAGCCTTGTGCCTTAGGATGACTTGGTATGAGGGCTGACATGTGATTCCATCGCCAACACCACCACAAAGGGGGTCGGGGTAGCCTTTCTAACCAATTAATTGTATATGTCCTATCTAAAGGGCGTGCCTTATTGATGACACCTAATGAAGCAAATAATGGATTTGCAGTATCTTGGCTGCTCATCTGGTCCTTCTAGAAATCTGGATGTTAAAGAAAGATGGATCGTGATGAATGGAGAAAAAGAAGTGGGGGGATCAGCTACAGAGCCTCCGAAACGGATCAGCTTTGTTGAGTGTCAGCTTGAAGAAGGCAGTCTGAGCCGTGATTTAAACACGCGCAGTATCATTGTTAACTAGTGTCCAACGACTGGTCCCCACCCCCACTCTGCCTTCCTGCCGCTCCCTTCTTTTCTCCCTTTTGTAGGATACAGAAGGTGAATAATGAAACCATTTTGCTAATAGTTTATGAGCCATGAGATTGGAAATGTATATGGATAGACCGGAGCACCAGACTAAAATCATTTGAAAGAAGCGTGAGGCTTGGAGAGAGAAACCCGCCGTGTCCCCTCTTCCCAGCCCGGAGCAGAATGGGATGCATGAGACGGCCTCCTGCCTCTCTGCTCCATCCGAGGGCAGCGGCTTGGCGCGTCCTCCCCCAGTCCCTTACCCTCCTCGTCTCCCCGAAGGGCTGGAGCGAGAGGGAGATGAATTGGGGCGATGGCTAGATAGCGCGAGCGGGAGATAATCGTTATCACCAGGATTTTTCTTCCAGTGATGGGATCTAAAAAGATCTATCACACTGGGCAGTTTTCCCTGAGGCAGAAAACAATGGACGTGAACTTGGCGCTGAAGACAACCACGGGGACGCTCTCTGTGCGTCTGTCATTTCTGTCCCCATAGGGCCTGTTTCACGAGTACAAACACCCAGAACCTTCGAGAAATGCCGCAAGCACACCTCTGACCTCCACACTGGGCCCGAAGGGGGGTTACCATCCTCTTTCTTTTGCGAATTGCTATGGCTTCAAAGCCTGGTTTGGGGCGGGATGAAAGGGAAAAGAGGATGAGGGGATGAAAGGTGAGACGTTGGCAAGGATTCTCTTTTCCCACTCCACAAAGGGACTGCAAAACCTGGGGAAAATCCTCGAAGTCACCTCGAAACAGTGACCCACGCCAATGGCCCGCGAGAGACCGCCCCACATCTGGCGTGCGTGGGAGAGCCTGGGCGCGCCGGGGAGGCGGGGGCGGGCTCCGCGGGAGGCGGCTAGCTGCAGGCCAAGTCAGCAATTTGGAGCGGGAAGGCCAGGACAGGTACGTTGCAAAGGGCGCAAAAACCAGGCAGGAATGCCCCGGGACGCCTGGGCTCCATCCCACTCCTGGGCGCACCCCTAAGCTCTCCTAAGACTCTCCTTGGTGAATTCGAGAAGCTTGGGGAAATAAGGCCGGAGCAGCGAAGCTAAGGAGCGCCCCGGAGCGTGGGCGTCCGGAAAGGAAGTGCACACCCCCCCCCTCCCGCCCCGCGTAGTCCCGGCGCCTTGGACTTGCCCTGCGGGGAAAGCGGTCGCAGTAACCCCCTTCGCACCACTGCCTTTGTCCTTTCCTTCGGAACTCGGTCGCATGCCGGGTAAAACACTTTTCGGGGTGACAAGAGGTAACTGGGTGGGAGCTGTGTTAGAGGAAGCGTAAATCCGGCAGCAACTCGCCCCCCCCCCCACCCAACTGCGTGAGGGGTCCTCTTTCATTTTCTGATGGGGTTAGGGGCAGGGGTAGTCGCTGGACATTTTCGTGTTTCGTGGGCATGGGGCGGCGTGGGGGTTTGGGATGAGGGTAGGAAATGGACAGAAAAAGCACCTCTGTTCTCTGGCTCCCCTTTTTCCTACCACGTCCCAGTTGGAGGTCGCCGATAGACCCACTGGACCGGCTTGGCCTCCCATTCCGTAGGCCTTGCGTGGAGAATGGGGACTCTAAAAGCAGGAGTGCAGCCTCCTTTGACCTGTCGACCCTCGGCTCTCCGCACCTCTGGCTACACCTGCGTCCTCAGTTTCTCCACCCCTCACACACCCCAGTTGACCCTCCTCTTGACAGGTTCATGGGAGACTTAATGAAACAACCTCCTGGAGTGGGTAGTTAGGAATGCAGAGCGAGTGCCTGTCCTAACTGGGGTGGGCGATGAGGGGGTGTCTTTTTGAGGACACACCTAGAATGAAAATGAAAATCTAAGTAATCCAATCACCATTCGCAACCCGATCCTGGCTCAAGGCCAGGGGGAGGGTGGTCGGCGAGTGGTGTGCCAGACTCCAGGCCAAACGGATCTCTGCCGCTCGGCGGGCGCGAGCTGACTCGGTCCGAGGCGACCGGCCCCAGGGAGCCGGCGGGAAGCCCCTAGGGCGCCTATAGTAGGTCGCGCTTCCGGGTGCGGCGGAGCGCTCGCCGCCCCAGCGCCTGGAGGACTTTAGCCGAGTGCGCGACTTCGCTCTCCCGCCCCAGTCATGGCCGAGGGTTCAAGTAAAGTTGCTGGGAAAGGGGCGGGGAGGGGGGGGGCTGGTGGTAGAACTTGGGGAGAGGCACTTTTGCCCTATGGGAAAAGAAACCTAAACTCTAGGGACTTCTCTCTGCTTTCTGTACTCCCCTTTCCCGCTTCCCTCACGAATTCTGGATAACCTAAATTTCCGTCCTGGCATCTCAAGAAAATCTCCAATCCCGGGAGTTTCCTGCTCTCTCTTGGCCACTGTTTTAATCCCCCGGGGAATCCTGCTCTGTGTCCTCCCTGCCCCTTCCAGCCTTTACTCAAGCTCTCCTGGACCTTGCGGGCCCAAGCAGGTTCCTGTAGTGTGTGCGCGTGTGCGTGTGCGTGTGTGTGTGGGGGGGGGGGTAGTAAAGGTAAGCTGAACATGAGGCTTAGAGAGAGAGGAGGGTTCCCTTNGTGGGGGGGGGGGGGTAGTAAAGGTAAGCTGAACATGAGGCTTAGAGAGAGAGGAGGGTTCCCTTGCACAAGCAACAAAATTCTTGTAAATTCTAGTAAAACCTGCCCCCTTCCCAATCCTGCCCGGGAGTGAAGGAGGTAGGGGTCGGGGAGGTCAGGCCGTCGGCGAGCAGGAGGAATCCGGCGCGCGGACGTCCGCTCCTCTCATTTGTTAGTTTCCAGAAGTTCGCTATTTATAGGCTACGAGCGGTCGCGGGAATCCCGTGTCGGCTTCCCCGTGCGAGGTGAGAAAGGTCCCCGCGGCGCCAAGAGGCCTGTCCTGAGGTGTCCCGCGATTTGTCCCCCTGTTTTGTTTCTGCCCTCGCCCCGCAGGCGGCCGCGGGAGAAGATCGCGGGGAGTCCCGAAAGCACCCACTGGCAGTAGCTGAGACGGCGGCTCTGCAGTCCCACCAAGTGAGTCCGCGTCTGACCCCGCTGGGCTCGCGCCGGCTGCTGACTCCGGGGAGGCGCAAGCGCCCGGCGGCGGTGCCAGAGCCCCCTCTGCCTCGGCCCCTTCGACCTCTGGCGCCTCTCTCCGCTCTTCTCCCCCTTTACTTTTTCCGTTTTCTCATTCTCGATTTCCCGGCCTTTGGCTTTCCCTTGCTCTCAACTTCCAGCTGACTCTGCGTTGGGGCACAGGAGGAGAAAGACTGAGCTTTACGTGGGAGGCGGGCTGGCCTGGGCACGTGTGTTTCGGAGAGCAGAAAACTGCGAGACCACTCTGGGTGGGGAAGGGACGCGGTCTAGCCGGCGGGAGCACGGCCCTGAGCGCTGGAGGGAGGGGGCCAGACACGGCCGGGTAGAGACCTTCCCTTCCTCCTCGGCTCCGTCCGCAGGATGGGGACGCAGTGCTTACGAAACCTCACCACTTGGAACCGTCTGCTACGCAGGACGGGCTCAGTCAAAATCTCCGATCCACCTCGGGCGGAAAGGAAGGAAGGACGTGGACACTGGCTGAGGCTGGGCAGGAAAGGGGGTTACTAGGGTCAGGACCCGAAATTCCGGCTAGAACTGGGGGCTGCGAAGCTTTTTTCTCCAGCGGCTGTGGACCGGATTCGCGGAGAGCAAAGGCGCAAACGGACCGCTGCAGTCCGTGGGCCGTGACCTTGTCCTCTTTTTCTAAATATCAAAGCCTTAGACAATGCATCTGAATTTTAGAACCAAAGGTCAAGGGGGCGAGGCACAGACGGGAGACGTTCCTCGAGCCCCGGGCGGGCAGCGCGCAAAGGCGCGCGTCTGTTGCGCTGGGAAGGGCTGTGAGCGCCGGCCGCAGCCAGGCGGGCTTTCTCGCTGGCGCGCGGTGGCAGGCGTGAGACTCTAGCGTGGCGGGTCAAACTACTCTTCCCTTCCAGAGCCTCTTCACTACAGGGGTGGGGGTGGGGCTTGCACTCTAGGTTGTGATTGAAAAACAGTCCTGGGCTTAGAACTCTGGCAGACGGTTAGCGCCCTAGCGCCCGCGTGGGTAGAGGTCAGGCACCTTTGAGCGGCGAACTTCGATCTCACCTCTCTTGCATGCGCGCTGGGCCCTTTTCCCTGGCCAGATTAACTTCTTAGCGCCACCAACTTTTCGCCTCTTGGCAGAGTTAGAATCCCTCTAGGGCCGCTCCCCAAAGCTAGCAGGTTGCCCCTTTGGATAGACTGGAGGGAGCGAAGACCCAGAACCAGCCTGTGGGAGCGCTCCAGAAGAGGCCCTGCTCTCCAGGTGTACGCAGCAAGCAGGAAGGTGTCTGTCCTCAACCCGCAGCCCCGCTTTCCTCCGGAGCTCACAGGCAAGGTAGTCTGGTTTAGTCCGGCCAGAGGCTGCCCAGGCTTGGGGCCCAGCTGTTCAAATTCTCACCCAGACCCGAAACAGCTTTCAAACTGAACTCCAGAGGAAAGCAGAAGCAAAATCCTGCTACTCTTCCTGGAACCAAGCAGGACTGTGAGAGGATGGTACAGCTTTGTAGGTTGAAGCCAGCCCACATGGGTACCTAGAGGTCTGGAATCCTGGACTGCGGACTTGGAGTGCCTTCATGTCTTAGTTGCTCTCTCCTAGCCCATTCCCTGAAGGCAAAGACCGCTGAGCTCTCCTGCCTGGTGTCTGAATCGCTGCTCCTTTCATATATGCTAAGGGGAAGAAAAGGAAGAGAGGAAATCACAGTAAGAAAGGTGGAAGTTAAGGAATGGGAGAGGGAAAACAAGATAAAAATGAAAACTGTAATTCAAAACATAGCCCCTTTGGAAATAACAGAGTTTTCAGAACATCAGGGTTAGCCCCCAAGTGTCTTGGCCCTGCTGGCTAATGGAATTGCATCACCTCACCCAGCGACTAACTAGTGCCTTGCAGTCCTGCCTGCTCAGACCTTCAGCTAGATCCAAGCACCCTGCTCCCAGTGTTCTCCACATGCTTAGTTTAGGAGCAGTCACAGAAGAGAAGGCCCAGTGCACCTCATCTCTGCAACCCCAGAGAATCTAGGCTCTGGGAATGAGTGTACACCTAAATCATTCAGCTCTTAGGAATTTGAATAACCAGTGGGACTTTTCCTTGACTCCAGTGGGATCTTGAAAGTTGGCAGCCTCCTGGATACAGCCAAGTAAAATAAACTTAGCATTAGCAGCTGCTATGATGCCTATATCCTTCTCAGCTCTGCTTGCAGTCTTTTCTAACCCTGCCTGTCTGTGCTCAGCCTTGGTTAGGTCTGGGATTTTATGCACTGGTGGAGGGGGCCTCTTATAGGAAGTTCTGTAGCTCAGTGTGGATAAAGCTGACATGTCCACCATGCAGGAAAACATTAGAGAAATGTCTGGAAGGAGATGAGGGTAGACAAGGGGAGACCTGTTTGCTTCCCAGTGAAATGGGGAGCAAAGAAAGAATTCCTCTCTCTAAAATAACTCAGGTTTTCAGGAAACTGTGGAAAATGGCAAGGCAAAGAACTGTCCTCATTTTTCTGGTTTGTGACCCATAGGCCCTGAGAGGCCTGGAAGGGAAATGGTGCTGGATGATTGCACAGAGTTGTCCGCACCCACCTGCCAGTAGGCCTTGTTCTTCTTAGATGCCCTTAGATGATGGGTACAAATTTGTCATCCTTTTCTGAACAATCAGAGCATAAAGACTTGACAAGTAACCCCTGCCTGAACTGTGCTTATTGGTGTTTGGGCTTTTCTGTCTGGGACAGCATGAGCTCAAAATTCCCAGACTAAGAGTTTTGTGATGCCTCAGCTTTAGTTGCCCTTCAGTACCTGCCTTCTTCACACCACCTTCAATCCTTGGGCCACCACCTTGTCCTCTTTAATTCCCATCTGGGAACTGAAATGACTTTACAACCAGCTCAGTCACCTCCACCTTTATCCAGCTACACATTTGAGTGGAAGCAAGATGACTGCTGGGTGTATGTGGCTGGATCAACGCAATGTCCAGACTTTTCCTAAAAGCTGGAATAATTCCTTTCCCTGTCCCCACATACAATCTCTTTTGGGTCACTAACCTCAGCAACTACCATGGGTCTGTCCTCCCCTATCTGTTCTCCCTTTTAGAGACTTTTCTCACTAAGAGTGAGAGCTTCTTCCATGTCTCCTTCCATGATTTTATGGGATGATTCAATTTTTGCATATCCAGGCAAAGAGCCAATGCCTGATACCCGGGTAGAGGGAGGAATTGGAGAGAATGCAGAGAGAACTGACTGATGAGGAATTACAGCAAACTTGATGGATTCCTCTTTGTCTCATGGATGTAATTTTGACTTTCTCCCCCTTAAGTCAAATAGAATTCTTAATTAATGTGAGTATTATTCACACTGTTTTAGAATAGATGTATATTGTAAGGAAGCTTGTTTTGATTTGACCATGGAATAGATACGCTATTTGCCAAGTTTCCTGGGCACTTTTCTATCTCAACTTTGACACCAAATAAAGGTATTTATTTTCATCAAGTTCCTGTTCACCTCAACAGGTTGGTTTCAGTTTCTCTATTTCTCAAATTTCCTTGTAATAACAGTGTGTGAACCTGATATGTTTCTCTTCCCTGGCACAAGATTGCTCCCACTCCAATTCTCCAGGTAGTTCTAGTTAAAACTGCCTTTGCTTTCATCTGAATGAGGCACATGCTTGAGGTGAAAGTAAGGGTCTTTTTTTAAAACTTGAACATTCAAATATGTGTTCTTTTTTTCCTTCTCCCTGTTTGGAATAAACCTGGTCATATTAACATTTAAATAGACATGTCAAAAAAGATAAACATTACTTTTTATGTAGACATTTTCTTGGAGATATATTAAAATCATAGCTCAGGCATTTATAGCTGCAGGACACTGTATCTTTGAAATCCATTGATTTCCCAATTTCCCATGTAACTTTATCGTACTCCTTAAGAACTATATCCTCTGACTTGACTGAATCTTTCATTAACCCTAAACTAATTTAAATGAGGTTATTTTCCAACTTTTAGAAAGAAAATTTGCAGTTCAGAAAAATTAACTTTGGCGCATATAGCTTATTCTGGGTCCATTATATATAATCTGTACCTGATTGTCGACATTTTAATATTACAAGTGACATTTCATTTTAGAACACGTATGTCCTATTTTAGGGGAAGGTTGCTGAACAGTGTTCCTCCAGTGTTATTCCCCCCCTCTATCAGAAATATAATTATCTACTCTTTGTTTATTTCATGTCAATTAAGGAAAAGCTCTAATGACTAATTTATGATAAATCACATAGTTCTTCTTACTAGAAACACAAAATATTCTATTATTTCAAATTTAGTGTAACTTTAGGAAAAAAAGACTCCCACATGTATACATGGATAGGTGATGACCAAATTGACTGAACTATTGAACAGAAATGTTGGGAAGTGAAGAGGTAACATCAGAAAAGTTAGTTTCTGCTGGCAAACTGACATGTTACAAATACCATTTGAGAGCAAAGGGCGGAATCAAAGGAAAAAGGACAACTTGGCAACCATTGCTCTTCCAAATACTGCATTTCCACTCTTTTTTAAAATGATTTTTAAATTTTTATTTTATATATATTTTACATCCTTTTTTCTATTTGTGCATGCGTTCTCCTTTTAGGTTAGTCCACACAAAATTCCCATCACCATTCTTAATGCCATTTTGATTATAGATTGTGTGAACTTAGTTTATATGGAGAGAAGAAATTCTTGCTTTTCCTACTGGGTGTTCAAATCAATATTGTTTCTTAATGAGGAAAAATTTCACATATCATAAACTTTAACCTTTAAACCACTTTAAAGCATACAATGTAATGGTTTTTTACTGCATTCACAATGAAGTGCAACCATCAACATTTATTAAGTCCAGAATATTTCTGTCTATTCAATCTCTCCAGTCCCTTCCGCTCTCAACCCCCAAAACTAGTAATCATCTGTTTATATGAGTTTGCCCATTTTGGACATTTTACAACTGATATCATCTAGCATCAGGCCTTTATGCCTGACTTACATAACATTATTTGCATTACATCATATTATTTGTTCACCCCTGTTGTAGTACTTGTCAGAACCTTATTCTTCTTTATGGCTGAATACTATTCCATTGTGTGGCTATGCCATACTTTATTTATGCACTCCACACTTGATGGATTTGGATTGCTTCCACATTTTGGCTATTATGAATACTGTTGCCTCTGTTTAAATGACATTAAGGTTTTGCTTTAACACATGTTTTCATGCTTTCTTTTGTGTGGATTTGCTGAATCATAAGGTAACTCCATGTTTAACTTTTTGAGGAATCATCATGCTTCTTTTCACAGTAGCTGTATAATTTATATTCCTGTCCCAAACATCTCTCACCACATTTTTTGTCAATATCCATTTTATTTTCATTATGTACATACATATGTATATGTGTGTGTGTATGGACTATACATATTATTTCATGTGGTTTTGAAATGTGTTTCTCTAATGACCAGTGATGGTGAGCATCTATTGATACACTTGCTGGCCATTTGAATATCTTCTCTGTAAAAATATCTAGTCAAGATCTTTGCCCCTGTTTTTTAAATTGGGTTGTTTGTCTTTTTGTTATTGAGGATTAAGAGTTCTTTATATACTTTGAATATTAGACCCTTAATTATATATGACCTGCAAATATGTGTTTCTTCCATTCTCTGAATTTTTCATTTTCTTCATAATGCCCTGAAAGTCACAAAAGTTTTAAATTTTTATAAAGTTTAACTTAGTAGTAGTTATTTTTAACAGTAGTTATTTACAACAAAATTTATTTTAACAATAGTTGCCTTCCTCATCCTTAAAGACAGTTGGACTAAACACAACACAAAACCAAAACTTACAACTCCAAATTCTAAGGAAAGAGGTTTGTTTGTGGTGTCCAAACATTACTAAATGCAGATGATCAAGGAGTATGTAAAGTTTCTGCTGTTCAAGGAAAGGAGACAGCTTTGGCTCCACTGACCTTTTCTTTAAAGAAGTCCTGAGTTATGTGAATCTCTTCTTTGGAGAAATGTTTATTCAAGGTCTATGCCCATTTTTTTGAAGTGGGGTGTGTATAACACCAGATAAAGTGTCTACCTTGGTGAATGAGATCTTTCATCTCAAGATGACAGTAGCTGTTTTTGTATTTTTTAAAATATCACTGTCATATTAATCTACCAAGAAATTCCAAATAGTCGCCTCTGTTTAAATAACATTAAGGATCTGCCTTAAACCAACAACAACCAGGAAAGTTAAAAAAAAAAAAAAAAGGTGGACAGGGTGTTCCTAACGTAGAAGTTTCTAACACAGAGCCAGAGGCAGATATGAGGGGTCAGGTTATAAGCCTGTAAAGTACCTGAGGGAAAGGTATTGTGTGAAGAGAAGCTAAGCCATTGCAGAACATTTTAATATCCAAAATGACGAAAGGTATAAGTAGACACTATGGAATGTAAAGACTTTGCTTATTGAATTGACTGCTTTGGGACAACTGACCTATTGATTAAAAATAACCATACAGTGATTTGAACCACATCTTTATTTTATTTTGACTCCCTCCCACTATGTTTTATATCCCTTTGATCTTTTCCCCCACCTCCCTCTTAATCTCAGAGACCTCACTGTTGTTTATTAGTCTACAACTTTGTAAAGTATTTTACTTTGTTGAATCATCCACTATATAGCTTTCCAGTGTTTGTCATTATGACTTGCTTTACTGTACTTAATTTCCTCAAACGCCTTCCATTTTGTTGTAAATGGTAGCATTGTCTTTCTATATAGCTCAATAGCACTCGATAGGGCAGATCTTTATTTTACTTAATTATCTAGTTGTCAAGTCAGAAAGTTTATGGTAAATATCAATATCACCATCTCTGACACTGTCCATCAGAAGTCTTGAACCAGTACAATGAGGCATCCCTATTTTATTTGTGTTTATATTACCATCAGATATCCTTTCTGTGTTGAACACTTGCTGTGGTAGAACTTGTTTGGTCCTAGAGAATCCCCAGGATTCAGCATGTTTAATTATCCAGAGAGATGTTTAAACATAGCAAAGTGTAAGTATCACAGTCTAGCTGCTAAAAATGTTGAAATAGTTTATTAGGTTAATGTGACATGAAGAAAAGATAGTTTCAGGAAAAGGAGAAATTTTCAGAGCACAAATAATAAATACCAATGGACTCTTTTTTTGGTTACCTCAAAACTTTGAATTTAAACAAGAGACTCAGTGTTGTTCCTTTTTGGTGAGCGTCTCCTTAGGAAGTATTTCTCAGACGTGTGATTTTTTTAGTTCCATAACTTCATAAAAAACAAAACAAAACAAAACTCCTGTGAAGCCTTACTTTCAGAGGACCATCATTAATTCATCAAATATTTACTGAAGTATCAAGTGCTGTGTTGAGTATTGGGATAACAGCATTGAGCAAAGTGCCATATGCCCTGACCTCAGGAACCCACAGTCTATTGGGGCAAGATGTTAATAGGTGTTTTACCCCAAAAGCTTTCTTATAGACAAATAAATTGTTGAAGTGATAGATTTAACATGTTTCTTCTCCAGGGCATGCTCCTTGAGTTAATGTCTGCTGTGAATGTCTGAGAGAATATTAGGAGACATGAGGGTTTCTAAACTTACCACAGCAGCCTTTACCCACAGAGCACTCTTTGGTCTAGTGCTTTAAGAACACCTTCGGATCGTGTTCTGCTTGCATCTTTAGTGAACTCTTGTGCCCCATGGAAGGCCCAAATCTGTGACACTGGTCTAGATATACAGTGTACTGTAAGCCAGGAATCCCACTGCCCTCCCAACCCCAGGGTAGTTGTGCTCTGAATTCTGATAGTCACTGGGATATGCAGTGGGCAGCTTGTAGCCTAAGAACTAATGTCCATGTAAGGCCAATTAGTTGTTATGAGAAGGCAAGAGATTTATGTGTGTGTGTGGTTTATTTTTTTTTTGGGGGGAGGCAGTAAATTAGATAAAATGAGTCAATTTTAAGGCAAAGGGTAGAATGAGACCTTTAGTGTGGATCTTCTTGTAACACATACACATGTGGGTTCTCAACGATGTATATCTAAAGTTTAGATAGTATAATGATAAATTTTGACTTCAATAAAAAGATAAATAACAGAAAACTGAAAAGAACTTAGGGGTAGAGAGTGTTTAGGGGTAGAGAGCTACTTCAGACTGTCTTTGGGGGCTGAATGGGGTGTGAACTGGAACATGGAGTGGATCCTTGTATGGCCTAAGTTGGAGTCATTTAAGGCTAAGGAATGATTTCTGGGTCTCCTATATAGCCTGAAACCATTTTTGGAGCATTTGGAATGGGATTAGTGGGTATCATATTCCAGTCACCCCACCTGGAAGGTTGCATGTTATTTGAGGGACACCCAGTCTTTGGCTAGGTGGATTATACAATTCCTTGATAAAAAACAAACAACTGCCTATTTACCTTCTTTTATCAGGATAGTTGTTGGGAAAAGACTGACATTTTTAGTGGGACACCCAAGCCCAACTATTTTCAGAAAGTTTCTTCTTCTTTTCTTCAGGCAGTAGGTTCTGTCTAAACAAAGGGAGCAGCCAGCTTCTCACCTAACCCGGTGTGTTCACCTGATGGATGGATTAAAATTGATTGTTGACATTTATCAAGTTACCCACAGAACTGCCACCTCACCACTTGATTCATACAAATGGAGAGTTCTGAAAGAAGCCTCTTCAAAATTATTTGCTTTTCTTAGTTATCATAATATTGGAAGATATGTTGCTTTATTGTTCACTAAGTGCATGCTGGAGAAGCAGCCATTGCCACGAGGCTTCCTCACAGATATACAAAGTACAATGAAGAAATGTAGGTGTGTGTCAATAATTCAAATACTCATGTCTAAGTGTATAAAGGCTTGAAACAAATCAAGCTAACTCTGTCTTCAGGGAACTTACCTCTTAGACTTGGAGGTAGGTTGGAAGGGTAAGAACACCTCTTGTTGCAATACCAAACAAATATCTGATAAAGTCTAAATGAAAATGTAGGGGGTTCTAAGGAGTTTAATCTGGCCATGAAGGATTAGCAGCAGCTGCCTCTAGGAGATTGCTTTGAGAGTGGTCTTTGAAAACAGGTAGAATGAGTGGAGCAGAAAAAAAGAAGAAATGTATTCAGGATTTTGTATACAAAGGCAAGAATGTGAATAAAGAAACAGAAGTGGAGAAATGTGAGACATATTTGGGACATAGCATAAGTGTGTTTAGGGTGGAGGGACAGGACAGAGGTAAGAGTCAATGATATTTATTGGAGCTCCTTCAGTGTGCTATATGGCTAGAGGCATTATCCACCACTTTTCATTCTTCATCCTCACAACTGGCAGAGAAAATTGCTTGAGGGGCTGCTGTAGACTGATATTTATGCAACATTTCCATTGGATAGTGTTTCTGTTGAGTAGTGACTGCTAAGGGCTTCTTTGCCTCTCACTGGACGTATATAACTGTTCTCACCCAATGAAGTGTGCCTGCTACTTCCAGGCAAAAGTGGTTAAGAGGCATGCTTGCTCTTCCCACATGGACTCTGGAAGGAAAATGGCTATGAACAAAGGACTTCCAGATCCTAGGGGAGAAAGAGCTACCGTGTGAAGGAGCCTGGGTCCTGCTCAATGTGAATCTTAGACTTTACGTGAATGAGAAATGAATTTCTTTGTGTAAAACTGCTGAGATGTGGGCATTTATTCTTTATAATAGCTTGAAGCTACCTTAATGATAGCTAAGAGCTATCAGTTCCACAATGTCGGTCCAGACCTACTATTTGTTTGTTTGTTTGTTTGTTTATTGCAGGTCTAGATCAGTGTAGACATTTGCCTCTTGTATTCCCTACTTGGAAGTCTGTATTATTTAGGTCAGAGAACAGATTCTTTTAAATATGGTTGGTCTGGTCTGTCTGTTTCATAGATCTTTTGGCATTTTCCAGTATTTTCCTGCCCATCCTTCCTAAAGTATTGCATCTTTGTTGTTGAAGCTGACCCATCTCCAGGTTATCAGAGCAGAAATCCAGGACCAGCCATTTCCTTTTAAGCAAATGATATTGAGGTTGCACACCTGAGCTCTTTCATGTCTTTGTGTCTCTGCTCCTGTGTTCCTTCTGTCTAGTGACTGGATTATATTTCTTACGGCCCACACAGACAATGTCTTTTCTCAACCATCATCCAAACTCTTCTCCAAGCCAAGTACATCACTTCCCTTGCTAGTTTCATGTCTTCCATGCAATTTATTGAGGAGCTGCATGAGTACTGTGGGCTAGGGAAGCTAGACAATGTGGTCACCAGTAGGTGTTACCAGAAACAGTGTCAGATGTAAGAGGTGAAGAAGGACATTCTCGAACAGCTTTAATTCTTTTTTTTTAAAAGATTTATTTATTTATTTATGCACACAAGAGCTGGGTCAGGCCAGAGTCATGGGAGGTGAGAGGATTCACCAGACAGAGCGGGGAGCAGAACAGGCAGTTGGACTGAAACACACTGCCGAGGGCAGCAGCGGGGTGAGGTAGGAGAGGTCTGCTACACCATGTGGGTCCCCTCCCTGGCCAGCGGCAGGGATTGAACTCGTGCTACAGTGGCTGTGGTTTGCTTCATAGTGCGTTGCTTAACCCGCTGCGCCACCAGGGAGGCCCAAATTCTGATCCAAAGTCTTTGAGATATTAAACCTCAGTGGATTTAGCAAAACACTCAGCCATCTACCTAATTTGACTTCTTACCTTATAGTCCCTAACTTGGTCACCATACCACCCTCCCAGATGCTCAGAGTCCAGCATGATTTAGTCTGACTTTTTCTCTTACCCTACTCTCCACTGCCAATTGTTCTCATTTCTTAAGTACCTTTCGAGACCGCTTGTCCCATGTAACTCTGCCCTGTCCTTTGCTATGTCTCCCTTCTGTCTTGCATGGACATTCAGAACGGCCTCCTGACTAGCCACTCTGTCACCTTCCTTCTCTCACATAGACTTGGGAGATGGCCTCCTGACTGGTCACCCTTTTTCCACTCCCAACTATCAAGGACATCCTTCATACTACCAAGAGAGTGATATTTCTAAAATGCAAATCTGATGATCATCTTAACACCCTTTTTATAACCCCTCAGTGATTTCCCATGGCAAAAGTCCAAATTGCTTTTCAGAGCACAAAAGGCCCTCTGTGGTCTCGTCCCTGAATTTCTCCAGCCTCGTTTCTGACACTTTACTATACCCCTTCTCCAAGCAGATCACACCCACAGCTTCAGTTACACTCAGCTGAGTCCAACTCTTTAATTTCTTTGTATCTCTGCTCCTGTGTTCCTTCAGCTTAGTGATTGGATTATATTTCTCAAGACCCACAAAGCCGATGTCTTTTCGCTAACATCATCCAAACTCTTCTCCAAGCCCACTTCATCACCATTTCCTTGTTATGTTTCATGGCTTCCATGCATTTTATTGACTAGCTGTACTTTCAACGTACTACATGTTAAGCATGCATGTATGAAGAGAAATACAGTTCCTGACCTTGTGAAACTTCCAGTCTACTCAACATTAATCTACTAATCAAAATGTTCCCACAAAGATATGTAAAAGCACAACTGTGATACAGTGAAGAAGTACCATGATTAGCACGTGGTATAAGAATTTGACAGAATAAGGTGTAGGTGTTCACCGAGGAGAGCCTATGGGAAGTAGAAAGATGAATTAACCAGATGAAAAAGTGAGCTGTACACAGAGGCAGCAGCATGGACAGAAACTTTTGTTGGGAGAGAATTGGGATTGCAGGGGAGGAAATAAATTCCCTTGACCTGACCACTTTACAGTACCTGGGTCAGCCTGAAAAGTAAATTAACAAAGACAGATGAACAGAAGAAAGCATACACGTTTTATGTTTTATGCAACACAGGAGACTTGGGAACAAAATGGAGACCCAAGGAAATGTCTCTGTGCTGGTTTTGATGAAGAGCAGAAAGCATAGAAAGGAAAAATCAGGCCAAGCATCTGTGCTAAGTGTAATGCTAGAGGACACTTAGCAAGTTCTGGTCATTCCGTTTTTTTTCTCTGGGTTTCCCCCCCTTTTATACAAAAGCTGTTCTATTCCTCAGAGTTCAAGGAAGGCACCTCTCACCTGAGAGTCTGCTTTAGGAATGAGGGTGGAGAAAGTCAGAGACTCTTCTTTGTTTCTGCCATTTTCTCAAACTCTTTTAGCTTGAAATATTTACTATGCCAGGATGTCCTGTTAAGGAGTAGTATATGCTGAATCCCATCAAGATATAGGAAAGGAATTAATAAAGACCAGGTTCAGTGGGGTGTGGGTGAGGCAATGAGGTGCAGAAACAAAGCATAAGTAGAAGTTAGTCTGTGAAGAACATTATAAGCCATGTGGCAGTTTCTCTGCCCTAAAAGGAAAGGGAAACCATTTTAAATGAGATACAGAAGATATTTTAAAGACTTTATTCTGGCTCCTGTGTGAAGGCTGAATATAAGGGTTAGCTGAGTGGATGATGTTAGACTTGTAAGTTCACACAAAAGATGCTAACATATGGAAGTAGGATAGTGATAATTAAGTGAAATAATTAATATTTGGGATTAGATAAGATAGCTGAGGGAGAAGGTAGAATCAAGGATGGGTCATATGTTCCTGGATGGATGGCAAAACTAGACATGAAAATAAGAAACACTAGAAAATTAGTTAGGAAAGAGTTTGAATGTGAGGTGCCTGGGGGACACCCAAAAAGAGCCATATCACTGTGTATTTCAGCATACATCTATCACCTCAAATAGACTGCATTATAAAGACTTTTGTAGGTGGTTGTCCTTGCTTATTAGACTGTGGGCTACAAAAAGGAAAGGAATCACATTTTCTTATTCTTCTCTGTCTCTTCTCTTCCTCCTTCCTTCCTTCTTCTTCTTCATTTTTGAATCCCCAGCACTTATTACTGTAAGTTGCATATCATATTTGCCTGTGAATGTCTGTGAATAAGTGATTTAACTGACCCCAAAGACCACACAATTCCTCCCTCACCAGTGTTGCAAGAAAACACTGGAAAGACAAGTTGGAGCAAGGTTGTAGAGGGTTTTAAAACCCTGGCTAAGAAGTTACATTGTGATACAAAATGTAATTAAATCTTAAGTTTACATTTACTTTCCAATCCAACCTTTGTTTCAAATAATACCTCTGTTATTTTAAAAACCATATGGTGTTTATTCAAGGGATATTCTCTCCTAAGTAAATCAAAACCAGCCAAGCTACAAGAAAAACACAGAGATCATACTTTAAAAAATGAACTATGTCTTTATGTCGCAGAACTAAATAGTATTAGAATGAATCTACAGTAAAAGGTTGGCAAATATACTCTTTCTTTTCAGTTTATATTGGAGGTTAGCAATTGGTTGTTAGGGCAGATCCCAGAGGGATTAAAACACTTCCATGATTTCTTGCTGGGTTATTTTCATGGTGTGGATCTGAAGAGATTAATATTGAAGGGTTGGTTACCACGGTTTCTTGGATTCAGAATGATAGAGCAATATTTTGAATCTCTTGAATTTAATCATAACCAACCAAACAGTCTTTATCTATGGTGAAACAAAGTTTAAGTCTATAAACGTCCTGTGAAGTGTTTGGGATGTGAGCCTCTTAAAATTGGCTTGTGTAAGATCTTGTTTGAACACCTCTTCTACACAGTAATGAGTGATGCTATTTCAGTTGTACTGAGACTAGAAGAAGAATTTCTTCTGAAATTCTGAAATTGGATCCTGAAATTGGATAAATCATTCTTTATTGTTTTTATCAGATATTTGTATTTTTAAAGCTCCATATCTGTCTTACCCCCTCTCTAGGATATATGCAGATAATTGAAGATAAATTGTATTTATTTTGCCTTCGTGTGTGTGACGTGTGTGACGTGTGTGTATGTGTGTGTGAGTGTGTGTGTGTGTATGTGCTGAAGGAGAACTTTGTTCTCTTCCTTAGGAAGGTTTTATAATCCCTGTGTACAGTGAGCAAGTGAGCAGAGGGGATAGTGCTTGGTTTGAATGAGCACAGGGTTTCTTCTTGTATAGATCTTAATGATGAGAATCAGAATTGAGTATCATGTGACTAATGGGCCACTCCTATTGATTTTAATGACTGGCCTTGGCAAACCTGATTAAATGTGGCTACAGACTTTCTGAGGCAAAGTGTAGATCTGGCAATTATCCAGTAACTTCAGGCCCACAAAGGTGACCAAGTTGAATGCTGGTCTTAGAATGCTGGTATTTGCATTAAGTTTAGTAGCATGGATAAGAACACAGGATCCAACATCAGATTTTCTGGATTTATTTCTTCTCATAGCCACCAACTACCCAGTCATGTAACAGTTTGTTTCTCAGTTTCCTCACATGGACGATTAGGTTAGTAATATACTAAATACGTGGAGTTGTTAGGAGAATTTAAAGTATTAATATTGGCAATGTGTTTTGCACATGGTATGTGCTAAATAATTTCAAGCTGCTACTATTATGTTGAGAAAATTCTTAAAATATAAATTCTCTAGAAACACAGTAAGTATCAAAAATTTTTCCAGGGAAGTTGAAAATATAGGTATCATTTAGTGAAGATTTAGACCTCAAGTTTAGTGAAGAGAAATTCAAGGAAAATTTACCGGACTGGACTTGGAAGTGGACCTATTAATGATTCTAATAATATCAACTATTTGAGTCCTTACCAGGTCACAAGAATTTCATTTCATACTTGAATTTCCTTTTTTATTTAACTTTACTTAATCCTATGAAGTATTATAATCTCCACGTGACATTGTCTAAAACGAGACTCATAGAGGTATGGCTTTGAAGGTCCCAAAGTGCTTTAGGACCAGAATAAGGATTTGAACCCAGTGATAACAAACCACAAAATTGGCACTGTTAGCCTCTATGACTCTTTTCTCTCTATGTGCCATTGTTTATGTTAATAGCAATCATTAAGATGGCATCTTTTTGGTTTTCAAAGAATTTTAAAAGCCCCATAAGTAAAGCATTCTTTAAGATCCAATTTTATAGATAAGAAAATTGAAGATTAATAAAAAGCAAGGAAATTGAGACATCATAAAGTTGGTTGATTTGCCCAGGATTATTCATTTACTGCTTATTTCATTCATAAAGATGCACTTTTCTAACTATCCACAACAATGAAATATTAAACATTCTTGCCAGTTCCATTTTCACCACTCATCCAATGGGCTGATGTTGGGAGAGGACATCACAGAAGTGTCAGTGGGAAAGCGATGCAAAGAGGAGGGCGAGTGACAAGGATGGGGGAGAGAAACTTGTTTCTGCAAGTTGAAAAACATCTGTCTTGGTTGGCACCTTCTTAGTAACATGAGACTGACTCTGTTTTCTTTACTCTTCATTAATATGTAAAAATTATAACAGAAAATATCGTATTATTGTAAGAATATTCTCACATAGTGGGTGGTGATTATGGGGAATTGCTTTCCCTCTAGGTCTGTAAACCACAATATCTGCTATACTATATATCATCTTTCAAATAGGTTTAATTAGGGTCAAAACATCCAACTTTGGGATAAAATATTGCCAATAAGTCCAATAGATCCTACAGGAGCTAATTCACATTTTAAAATACATCAGAAAAACCGTAGGTTGTTATTAGTTTGATTTGAATTAGTAGCAAATCATTATACTCTATTTGGAAACTTGCCAATGAGATGACAGCCAGAGTTAGGACCTGCCAGCAATCCCTGTTATCCACAGTGATGGCTTTATACATTGCTCTCAAGATAATTAAGATATTTATATCCATAAAATGGAAAAGTGCCTATCTTAATCTGTTTTATCTATAACACCTATATAGAATCCAGACATTTTAACTAGCTGAGTATGAGATCAGGATCTTGAGGAAAAAACATATATCAATAAATCTTACATTCAGTTTTCCCTCCTATCTGCATCCACTTGAGTCACAAATTACCATTGAGAAACAGTCCTCAGATTAGAAATTAGTCAGTCTAATAAGAAGTCATTCATTCATTCATTTATCCATCACATTTATAATGAGCAGCTACCAAGTGTCAGACACTGCTCTGGGGGCTGGGTGGTGAATGAAATAGATAAAAATTTCTGAATGCATGGAGCTTCCATTCTAATGAAGAATATATGTAATGAAAAACATATAGAATATTAGATAATGGTAAGTGCTATGAAGAAAAGAAAAGGGGGGCCTCCCTGGTGGCACAAGGGGTTAAGCACAGCACTATGAAGCATCTGCAACCATTATAGCATGAGTTCAATTCCCGGTCAGGGAGGTGATCCACATGGCCCAGCAGACCTCTCCTGCCTTGCCTGCTGCTCCCTTCAGCAGTGTATTTTGTCAATCTGCCTGTTCTGTTCCCCACTCTGACTCTGGTGAATCCTCTCACTCCCCATACCTCTGGCCTGTACCCCAATTCTTGTACATATAAATAAATAAATCTTAAAAAAAAAAGAAATGAAAAAGGAAGGGAAGGTGACATGAAATGCTCGAGAGGGTAAAATTTAGAGAACATGGATGCAGAAGTCATCCATCAGAATATGTTGAAGGTAGCCTTAAGGGAAATGAGAAAACCAGCCTAACAGTCTGTTGGGGGAAGAGCTTTTCGGACAAAGAATATGGCAAGTACAGAGGTTTATACAAGGAGGACAGAAAGACAGAAGCACATGGAACACAAGGAAAAACATAGACAATGCAAAAGAGAAGTTATGGTATAGGGAGCTGACAGATCGTGGGGTCTCTGTAAGTCAATTTGTAGAATTTGACTTCCTGTCATGCTCCAGTCATGGAGGAGCTATTCCAGAACATGCGTGGATGAGACATTTATTGAATACCAGCAACACAGAATGTATAATGCAAAACTCTGGAGATCCAAAGAAGAAAGATAAATATATTAACCACAAATTTTTCATTTGGTAAAGCAGATAGAAAATGTGTATTCCTTTCTCCCAAGAGTAGAGTTCTACCAAGGTCTAAATATGTGCCCACCACATTTTTCTTAAGTTGAGGGAGGCTTGCAGTGACACACAGGACCCCTCTAATTCAGCAGCATAGAGGGCTGTCAACTTCCCATATAAAACACATTTCTCCAGAGAAGAACATTTCCAGTTAGCTACAAAATCTCTTAGACCTCCAGACACAAGTGACAGTCCACCCCATTAATGAAGCAGTGATGTTCTTGAGAAGTTGTGCATACATTGATTTTAGGTCCAGTGAATTGCAAATAAAACTATTGCTTGTCAACTTGTCATGAAATGAACTGAAGAAAAAAAAAACCCTCATATTTATTCAATAAATCTAAATTTTCCTGCCCTCATTTTACCTACCGTAAGAGTCTAGTTGTAATTAGACATTTTGATGTGAAAAGATAAATTATTTAAATCTGGACCAAATTGATGTGCAGCAAATGCATAAGATCTTGCTAGGAAATGGGCTCAGCCTTTGCATCTAGGTCAGGTCTCTGAGAAGGCTATAACTCAGAAAATGCATAGGTTCCCTGATGTCTTCAAAGGACAGAACAAAGTTCATTCTTCGCTTACAGACATATTCTTTGTTTTTGCGATTTCCTTCTACCTAGTAGTTATTTTTACTTTTGTATATCTAAGTGTCAGGAAAGTTTCAGTTTTAGCAACTTAGCTCTTTAGTGGTATAATGCAAAGAAAGGTTCTAGATCTGGATGATGACTCTGAATTTTATTTAGCACCAGAGGTTCCAATCTCTCCCAGTATTCTTTCATTTTTACATCTCTGTCGTCAAGAGTTTGCTAACTTTTCTATGCATATTTCATTTAGATGTCCTTTTCTCCAGCTGCCCACATATTTTTCTATCTGTTCTCTAAGTTCTCATCTCCTTGAGGCCATTCTAGCTTTCACTCACCATCTCCTCAGGGAGGGCCTTAACAACTAGTGTCCGATTTTCAAATGATATTTTAGTTAGATAACACTATGTGAAACACATCCCAGGCACTTTATTTTGATAATGGTTTTATGGGTTGGGAACTTGGGAAGTTTATTTGGTCAGCTGGTGCTTGGGGTCTCTTCTGCAGTTACAGTCTTATGTTGGCCAGGACAATGCTCACATGAAGATTTGAGTATCCAAATGGATAACCATTCATGTAGCTTATATTTGCTGCTAGCTGTTGTCTGAGGAATAGGTTGTACTGAGTGCTTATATGTGGCTTCTCTTTGAGAAATGGTCTTCTCACAACCTGTTGAACTAAAGCTGCAGAGATTTTTATGACTCATCTTGGAAGTCCCAGAACGATACATTTGTTAAATTCTAATAGCGCATATTCAATGTGTGGCTCTATTATCTTCTCAGTGAGAAGACAAATAACTTGTGGCCATATTTAATTTTTCACAGTGACAATCAGAGTCCTCCCAAATGATTCCTCTCGTGGGGAGATACCAGTGCCCTATGTACTTACTGAGAACTAGTGGCTAGGTTATTCGGAAGGATCCATTGTCTAGGGAGAGGTATATAAGGTATTCTAATCCATCAAAGTCTTGCTAGAAATATTTTTCCCTGAAAAAGTTTGTGAAATATGGCAATCTTTAGAAGAACAAATCTTAAATTTAACTCATTCATATCATTCTCATAGGTTTGAATGCCATGGACTTATTTATACATGAAGTTTGAATTGCATGGATCCCTGTCAGAAGGGTCCATTTCAACCACCCTATTTTATAGTCTCCAGCAAGACCCTCTACCTGGAAGGAGCCTGGGGCAATTTTAATGAGTTTTTTGTCAGACTTTGTGCCATCTTGGGCACTGGGGACAGAGGCTAACTTCTATCTTAACTTCTTAAATAGGCATCTAGCCCTACAATAGTTTCTTACATGGCTACATATAAGAAAGCAATTAGAAAAACGAAGGTGCTTCTGTAACATCTTGGGCAGTTGACCTCTAATCCTGAGAAGTGCTCATAAAAAGGTGGAAGTGGAAGCACTAGAAGGAAACTGAAACCAGAACTCAGAAGTGGATGCACTGATAGAATGGAAGCTGAGAAATCACAGAAAAATCAGCCCATGATTCCCAATCATCAATATGAAGCTTGGAGGATGAAATAATAATGAAGGCAACTAGCAATGGTTTGCTATAGTTGTGAGCAGGATGAAATTCTACAAATGAGTGCACAGTAGGGTGAAGTCATCACATTTTCAAAGTAGGCTGGATTATGTGGCTTGGAAATCAAAACGAGCTAAACAGAGAGGCCAGTTTACCTACCTCGATTTAAAGACCCTTTAGGATATGGTGTGTTTTGAAAGCTAGAAACTCAAGTTTCTCAGTGTCCATTAACCTGAGAGCTGTCTAGGAACTATGATCTTTTGCCACGTGGCTTTTTTTTCTTTTAAGATTTATTTATTTATACATAAAAGAACTGGGGTACAGCCCAGAGATATGGGGGTAAGAAGATTCACTAGAGACAGAGTAGGGAACAGAACAGGCAGATTGGCTGAAATACACTGCTGAAGGGAGCAGCGGGCGAGGCAGGAGAGATCTGCTGTTCCATGTGTGTCGCCCACCCTGGCCAGCAGCAGGGATCGAACTAGTGTTGCAGTGACTGCAGTTTGCTTCATAGTGCGTTGCTTAACCCACTGTGTCACCGGGGAGGGCCCGACTTGGCTTTTTGACCTTCTTTCCATTCATGGGTTTTCACTGTGCCAACTTCTCTGTCTTATTTGCCCCATTTTTTTTTTTTTTTTCTTGAACACTGGATGATTTCAGGCTTCCTTCCATGTAGAGTACTTGTTAGGCGGGATGAATGAAGGCAACCTCGCCCAACCCCTAGTGCAGGGGTATATGTGATGATAAGGGGAAATGTGCAGTGTAAGAAATCTACTACTTGGCACCTGGCAAGAGTATCCCCCCCACCCTCAATGTTTGCTATTTCCCAGACTTCTTTGATAATAGAAACAGAACTGTCAGGTGTCTCATCTAGTTCAGTCCAGAACATGAATAAGCACACAAATCTAAATGTGCTTGATTCTTAGGAACAGAAACCTGGCCTTGTATTTCTTTGTTTGGGTTTCAGATGGTCTCTGGATCTGGGCCAGTAGGTGTTGAAAACAGTATAAGGGATAGAGTATAGACTTTGTAGCTAGTTTCCTTCATGCTTTGCTTAAAGCCTATGTAAAACTGTCTTGTACAGCATCTAAATGCAAAGTAAAACTTATTCCCATGGCATGCATGAAGTTCTCTTTGAATATTCTCTTTACTGGTTATGCACATTCATCCCTGACAATCTTGGTGGGAAAACTCAAGCTGAGGTCTTTCTTGCTCTTAGGTATTTGCAATTGTCCAAAACCTGCCTGATGACTAAAATTCTGCTCTTTTAGAATATCCCATCTTACTTTTTGGGTGTGTCCTACCAGATATCACAATTTGAGCATCTGTACAAATCAACCTGTTGTGAACATAAATTATTATAATGATTTTTTTCAAAATACCATTGTTTGTATAGTAGAGAGCTAGAAGATTTGCTTCAGGGAAGATTTTCAAAAATTGAAGAGGTTTAAGTACCCGTTTGTAGTATTTGTTTTAAATTTGTTAAGTTATGAGGAGGTACAGAAAGTTTTTGAAGCACAGCAGTAATGTTGTGAGAGTAGGAAATGACTTGCTTTAAATAGAGCTCATCTCAAATGGTCCACTCTGTTTATGAAAATTTTTATCTATATAAGCACATAAATATGTACATATAAATTTCCAGAGCCAAAGGCAAAGGTTGTATTTTATGGCATAAAATTATACATATTTTGGCTCTGACTCAGCAGTCATAAAATCTATTTCCAAGCATAAGAAAGATGGAAAACACCTTTATAACGTCTTAAATAATTGTACGGAGGCCGGTCCTGTGGCCCTTGTGCATAAGTAGCTCACACTGAATTTTAGGAGAGTTTTAAAAACTACATTTTAGCTTTAAGTTGGGGCATAGAAACAGACCATATATCTAATAGGCAACTTCTCTGTGAACTTTCAGTCACACTATCTACAATGAAATGTCCATATATGCATTTAAATGCAACTATTAAGAAGAACCTGAACCTTTTCCTACTTCTGTTGCCAATAAAACAAACTTTAAACTAAACCAAGAGTTGTAAAATGCAATGTCTAAGCATAAGTTTCAGTGTCCACATGAAAGAAGATGACTAGATATCATGTAGGACTCAAATCAAAGAATCGGGTATTTGATTGAGTCCCGAATCAGTTATAGATATGGTGTGAAGGCTGGATAATGTCACTACAAATACAAATGAATGCAGGTTATTAATCTAGTTAGCTGAAGGCAGAAAAGCTGAAGTCATGAAGAATCTCTTGATCATTACAAGGGAATCTTATCAAGTGCTCTTAACAACGGGAAATTTGAACTATGTTACTTATTTGTCTTTAATTGTTCAGATGTAATTTAAGAGTGTGGCAAATTTCCTCTGGTTTATTCCTTCCATATGCTCAAATTAAACCAGACTAGTTTTTTAAAGATTTATTTATGTATACAAGAACTTGGGTACAGGCCAGAGATGTAGGTGGTGAGAGGATTCACCAGAGACAGCAGGTAACAGAACAGGCAGATTGACTGAAGTATACGACTGAGGAGAGCAGCAGGCGAGGCAGGAGAGGTCAGCTCCCTGGCCTGGGATTGAACTCGTGCTACAGTGGCTGTGGCTGCTTTATGTGCTATGCTTAACTTCTTGTACCACCAGGGAGGCCCTAAACCAGACTATTAACATTGGCCAGAGGCTATGAAGACGAGTCAAAATTTGAGTTCTGTTGTAATATCTTTGCTGAGCTTGCAAAGCTAGTTACTATGTTTGAAATCATCAGTCTGACCAATGCATCCACATATATCATAACAGTCATCATTTTTCCAGTTTTCAAAATTTTTTGGTGCTAGGAGGTGTTAAATTGAGGGAGTAGCGAGAAAGTCAATTTCTAAGCCATGATAAAGGCACAGCATATGGTAAAAACATAAAATCGAGGCAAAATCAATTGTTTGCCAAGGAAAATTTTCACAGCTTTGTGTAATTCAGGGTGGTGGGAGTGAGTTTTGCCCCATCCCAGCCAGGCACAGAAGTGGTCAGGGTATGGGCAGTGAGGCTGGAGAGTGGACTCTGATTGGAAGGGTTGTAGGGACAGCATTCAAAGCCGAGTCCTGTGTCAGCCAACTCCAAGTTGGCCCAGCAACCTCTAAAGGATAGAGGACAGTACTGAAGATTACTAGGGGAATTTCTGTTTCAAAACCCCTCTTAATATGTGATTTTCTTTATCTGGACAATTTAAAGCTACCATTTTGGTCGCCAATTTGAGGATGTTACATTAATGTTTAATTAATGTGTATGCATGTATGTGTTTAATTTTCATACAGCCAAATAAATTCACCATAGTCTGATGCAATAATTCTGGCTTAGTTCTTAAAGTGATAATTATATGGCTTCATGGCTTATTTTATTATCTAGAGAGTGAAATAAGGTGAAGGGGAGGATTTTTACTGGTGACTTCATGACCTCTAACATTTCCCCCTAGGAGACTCCAAAGTCACACAGCCCAAAAACTTCCATGCTTGGAATGAGGGACCAGAATAACTGAGACTTGAGACTAGCAGTAGCTTCTAGGGTAGAGCAGGTTCTGGGCTGGTTATCTTCATGCAGGTGAGAGGAGTCTAAGCAGAATAGTGCACAGATTCTGTTACCATGGAGATAGGTGGGGCTCCTGCACCCCAGGGAGTGGTAGGTAGTGGCTAGTCAAGTTAGCCAGGGGATCTAAGGAAGATGTCTTCAGTCATCAACCTGGACTTTCAAGAGCACCCACACTCAAGATCAGCACTGAGGAGCCAGGTTCCAGTGCCCAGACCGTTCTGCTTAAGGCTCAGGAGATGAACAGCTCAGCCTAAATACTGGAACCTCTTCCCTCTCACCCCTCACCAACACACCACCCACCCCACACTTATTAGCTCATGACCTTGACTAAGTTATCTAGTTTCTAAACTCAAATTTCTGGGGAGTCTATGAAAATGAAAGGGAGCCTACTACCTAGGAGTTATTATGTTAAAAATCAAAGTATTTGACATGTGCCTGAACCACACTGAAAGGTCAACGTAGGATAGCTTTATAAAATTGGTGATTGGGCTTATGTCTAGATCAAGCAGAGCTGTGATTACAGGGACCAGGAATTCAGTTACAGCACGGGATCAGAATGACTCTGATGAGACGTTTAATCTTCTTGGATTGCCCCAGACTAGGGTGCAGGATGTATAGAATGCTTGAAATCGAGCTGAATTTGCATGTGGGTCTGATGGGGTCTCTTTGGGAATGACAATATCACAGTGAGTAGGGACTAGATGGGATAATGTAATTTAATTATCTAACTGACTTCATGTAGAACTCTGTCTAACCCGTGATCTAAAGCTCTTTCCTAGACACTAATTCATCATGTTGATTTCCCCTCCATAGAAGTCTTAACTGTAGGAATAATTTTTTGATAAATCTCAAATCAGTTTAAAAACTTTTTATTGCAAAATTTCAGTATATCAGTGCACTATGAGTGGGAAAACTGTGCTTTTTGTCACATGATGATGACGACACGGTTTTCCTCCAATTTCCCTTAACAGAGAGTTCATGTCTTGTGACCTCCCTGTCATTGGGTCTGTCTCCACATTAAGACCCTACAGTTCTGTGGCTTCAAGACCTTGCATGGACACTAGTCTGCTGAAAAGATAATAATACCTCATTTTCACGTAGCCCATTATTATTTACAAAGTGCTTTGCCCCTTTGACCTCATTTATATCTCCTTCCTCAACATGGTGGGGCAGAAGTCACTGAGAGGATGAGGGAAGGAGACTCAGGTAGTTGGATTTTTGAAGGTCATTCAGCTGGTAGATGATACAAACCCTTCTAGAAGCTGAGTGTCTGAACACAAGCTCTGTGGCTTTTCCCATTTTCCTTTCTTTACTGCAGACTGAAGAGGGCATCCTATCTGCCCCCTTTCCATATTGATTGTATTTTAATCAGTGGCTTCTAGAACTTTCTCCAGCTGAATATAGGCTCCCTAGTTACCTGTACCCCTGGCTCCAAAATGTGCTGTCCACACCCACCCTATTCACAGGGGCTACAAAGGACCCAATCTTGAGTCAAAGATTAGTATGTGACAGATATTAGAATTTTGAAGCTTGTTCTCTGCTTCCATGACTTTAGTGTTTTTAGATTCCACACTAAATTGAGATGGTACGATATTTGTCTCTCTCTCTGACTTATGTCCCTTAGCTTTAGACCCTCAAGTTCCATTCATGTTTACAAAAGGCAGGTGTTTTTTCCTTTACAGCTCAATGATATTCCATTGTCGAGTCCCTTCATCCATCCATGGACCCTTATGTTGTTTCTGTTTCTTCACTACTGTAAGCAATGCTGCAGTGAACATAAGCTCCAGACATCTCTTCTGGACAGTGATCTCATTTCCTTTGGCTATATATCCAGAAGTGGAGTTGCTGGATCTTATGATAATCTATTTTTAATTTTTTGAGGAATATTCATACTGTTTTCCATAGTGTCTGCCCCAATTTACAATCTGTCTACCACTGGAGGAGGGTTCATTTTTTTCAACATTCTTGCCAGCAATCCTTATCTCTTATCTCTCCTTTTTGATAACAATAATTCTAACAGAGCGAGGTGATATCTCATTGTGGTTTTGGATATTAACCCCTTATCAGATATATGATAAGCAAATATTTGCTCCCATTGTGTAGGTTGCTTGTATCATTTTGTTGATGGTTTCTTTCTCTGCTTTTTCTCTTTCTTCTGCACAGTGATTACTTTTATGTAATATGCTACTTATTGTCATGCCACTTATTGATTTTTGCTTTTATTGCTTGGGGTATGGTTAGCATATGTATAAAATGTTACCTTGAACCATGTCAAGGGATCCTTTTCCCAAAGTTTTCTTCTAGGAGCTTTATGATTTTGGATTGTACATTTAAGCCTTTAATCCCTTTATTTTGTGGGTGGTACAAGATAGAGGTTCAGTTTTATTCTTTTGCCTGTGAATATTCAGTTTTCCCAATACCATTTATTGAAGATTCTATCTTTTCTACACTAATTATTCTTGGAGCTCTTGTCAAATATTAATTGATTGTTTGTTCAGGAGTTTATATCTGTATACTCTATTCTGTTTCACTGAAATGTTTCATACCAGTAGCATACTGTTTTGATTACCATAGTTTTTAATATAATTTGAAATCAGGAAGTGTTGTTCTTTCTCAGGGTTGTGTTGGCTGTTCTGGATCTTTGGTGGTTCCATATGAATTTTTTTTTTAATTTTCATAAAAATGTCATTGGAATCTTAATAGTGATTACATTGAATCTATAGATTTTTTTCAATAGTAGAGACATTTTAATAACATGGCTTCTGCTAATCCATGAACATGGGTTACATTTATTTTTGTGTTCTTCAATTCCTTTTATCAATGCCCACTTTTTTAAAAAATAATTTTTAAGAGATTTATTTACTTATTTATGTAAGAGCTGGGGTACAGGCCAGAGTCATGGGATGTGAGAGGACTCACCAGAGAGAGAGTGGGAAGCAGAACAGGCAGATGGACTGAAATACACTACTGAGGGAAGCAGAGGGCAAGGTAGTAGAGGTCTGCTGAGCCATGTGGTTCCCCTCCCTGGTCAAGGATCGAACTCATGTTGCTATGCAGTGGATGCTTCACAGTGAGGTGCTCAACCTGCTGCGCCACCAGGGAGGTCCAGTCAATATCCACTTTTCTTTCTTCTTTTCTATCTCATCTGCTGTCTGATAGACTCTCCTAATTCTCTGAGTTAGTGTTCTCCTTTCTTTGACCCATTCTCCCACCACCGCATACCATGCTGTTTAGTGCTCTCGTCTTTGCACTTCTACAGGAACATGTCACACTTTGTAGTAGTATTTCCCCAAGGACTAAAAGCATCTTGTAGAGAAGGTCTTGCGGATTTACCTAGGGCATGTGGAAAATGGATTAGAGAAACATTTCTGAGAATAGATTTTTTTAAAAAATATTAAGTGCTTTTCAAAGAATAAATGACAAAAATTGAACTTTGGAAAAAATTACTCTGAAATCTATGTGTGAAGTCTCTGGAAAATTTTAACTAGGAGGTGCAAAGAATGACTGAGAGGTAAATTTTTAGTCCAGAAAATTCAGTGGAGACTGCCAACTTGAGAAGAGGTACTCATACTCTATTTCTTCTCAGCAGGAGAGGAGTGTAACACCATCCAGAGGTGTGGGGCGGTGGGGGGGATAGGAAGGATTCACCAGAAACAGTTTGGGGAAGAGAAGAGGCAGACTGACTGAGATACACTGCTGAGGGGAACAGCGGGTGAGGCAAGAGAGAGGTCTGCTGTGCCCTGTGGGCTGCGGATGCTTCATAGTGTGGTACTTAACCCCTTGTGCCACTAGGGAAGTCCCGTTGTTGTTGTTTTGGTTAAATTTTTAAAAAGATTTTTTTTATGCATACAAGAACTGGGGTTCAGGCCAGAGGTGCAGGGGGTGGGGTAAGAGGGTTTACCAGAGACAGAGTAGGGTACAGAGCAGGTGGATTGACTGGTGAGCTCCCTGGTGAGGGATCAAACTCCTGCTGCAGTGGCTATGAATAGCTTCATAGCTGACTTAACCCCTTGTGCCACCAGGCTGGCCCAAATGACATGTGTCTTTTTATTCAGTCGCATGAAGTCTGTCCATACAGAGTGATAGGGGTTTTCTTGTGTCAGTTCTAAACCAACTACAGAGGTGATTTTAAAAGAGGAATTCCCCAAATGTTTAGAGCAATCACAGGATTGTCGAGGTAATTACATTGCCTCCCCAAGTGACTATTTTGCAGGGAAAGGCTCATTTGGATTTGTAGTTTCTGGTGTGTTTAATAAATACCACTTTCATTACTCAAAGAGCTTCATTTCATAAGTATGGTTTTTCTGGATAAAGAGAAAACCTGGAGGAGTACTGCACTCAGGTGACAGAGGGTGGGTGCTCCCCACTTCATAGTGACCCTCTATTTGTAGAGCAAGAGGTTGGTTGTATCATTTTCTGAGCTCCATGGACCATCATCATCTCATAATCCTTGTTTATATGTGAATTGTTCAGGGCACTTTGGCCTTTACAGCGAACACCTTGGTATCATGATGATGCAGTGGAGCCCTTGTGGCACTCTGTATGCAGTGGCTCCCCAACACCAGCACAGGCTGACTGCCATTAAAATCCCATGGAAGACTTCTTCAGAATCTCATGGGACCTATGGACAACCTGAATCCGGAGAGTGATTGCGTGGTTACTTCAGGGATGTGCTAAAGTTTTCCCTCTCAACTTGGTCTAGTTTTGATGGGTGAATATTGTTGCCTGCCTGACACAGGAGGCCTCGCACAATTAATTCACCTTTACATTAGTTTCCGCAGGTACTGTTGGAAACATCCATTGATATATATATATATATATATATATATATATATATATATCCCTCACCCCACTGTAGTTACCTGGAAAATTGAAAAGTATCAGTTCCAGCTTAACAATCTTTTTGCCTGGCCAATTTTTTGCTCTGCTTATAGATCTAATTGCTTTCATTCTGATTTTACTTTCTAAAAGGTAGGGATCATAACCACTTCATTATGATGGTTGTAGGGATAACGGAATGGGAAATGATATCCTTAAGGAGAATCTTAATGCTGGAGGAGATACTGTTGTTTGCATTTCATCTGTGGCACACTCTTCTTTGGCCAACCACTCATTCCTTAACCATATGTTCATGGAACTCCATCTCTGTGCCAGGTTGTCTTCTGGGCTCTGGAGATAACACTGTGGGAAAATAATCACTGGGAAAGGACCAGTGAGTAGTTATAAAGTGTTTTGGAAAGTGTGAAGGGGAAGCTTAAGCAGGAGAGGATGGGGCTGGGACAAGAGTGTGTTCCATTTTTAAACTAGATGGAAAGTCCTGTCTGAGAGGCTGAGTTGAACCAAATTTTGAAGTATGTGTGAAGCCCTGGCCACAGGTATTCTGTGGACCTCCTGAGACCACAATCCTGAGAAATGCTGAGCTAAGAAAGGGATTCACTCTTCTCTAAGTTTGGAAATAATCATTTTTAGAGATTTATAATATTTGTTAGCATACTAACTTATAATATGGAGAGGCCTGTAGTAAAGAAACTTGCTCTACTCAAGTAAATTTAGTATTTCCCTCCTACTCTTCCCCCGCTCTTCTGCTCTTCCCTTTCCTTTCATCCCTTCTCTTTCCTTCCTCCCTCAGCTCATATCCCCCCTCTTCCTTCCCTCTTCTCCAATACTCTTCTTCCCCATCTCCCTCCCTCCCTCTCCCTTCCTTCCTTCCTAACTTATCAGAGCAGCCAAATGATAGCTCTGAAGTAAACTTCAAATTTGGATGTGGCCCTGCTGGGTGGTAATCCCTAAAACTTCTGGGACAGAATGGCCCAGGAAAAGCACAGCCTTCCAGGAAACCTGTGTCACTCTAAGTGTAACATCTGGATCTCTCACAGGGCCCAAGCAAGTTGAACTTTTCTTAGCTGAGGTGTTATCATCTCATGATAATGGTGGGTGAAGATTAAATCAAGGGTCGATGCACTTTCTAAATTGTAAACACTACAAATCCAAGCGTCTTCTGTGCTTTTTCTTTCTATACTTTTTTTTGCTTTTGCTTTTTTGGTACTCAGGATGAGTCAGTCCCCCGTTCTTACCAGCTAGTGTTGATTTATAGAGGTTGCCCCAGGAGGCTTGATGGAGAAGGGAAAAGCATCTTGAGTGAAAGAGTAATGAGCTGCACTCTTCTGGACCAGAATTCCCTGCGTAGGCTTTACGAGCATCAGGTTCTGTTGGCTTACTTGACATGCACAGGTCATTTCTGTACCTTAGTCAGAGGCTCTCAAACTGTGGTGCACATTGGAATCATCTGTGGTGGGGGAGGGTGAGTTGGGTTAAACATCCTGCCCCCTGGCTATAATCTTCCAACATTCCACACCTCACTGTTCTGGGATGTGACTTGAGCATTAGGATTTCTCTTAATGCTTTCCAAGTGATTCTAGTATGTGGCAAAGATTGGAGACCACTGACACAAGTGGATTTCTCTGACCCCCTTTTGAGCAACCTGGCCAAGAGAAAAGTTTACAAGTCAGTCATGGTTACAAATGGATGAATGTGATTCTTTTTGTTCTGGAAAGGTAAACAGGCAAGGAAGATAGGGAGAAAGGGAGAAGAATGTGCTTTCATCAGCTGCCTAGTTTGACAAGGCAGTGTGCTTTCATGTGCCTGATCTCATTTAATCCTCCCAGTAGCCCTGATCTTAAATATCATAATTTCCATTTTAGAGGTGCAATAACAGATCATGGAGGGTTTAAGATAATTTCTCAGGAATGTAAAGCGGGATATTTGGTTCTGTTTCTGGGCCTTTTCCACCAGACAGTGGGTTCATATCCCACTCTCCCACCTTCTTCATTTTCTTCTCCTTTCTGGCAAAACCCTGAACTAGCATGAATCTATTAGTGCCAAATGACATCAGTGATACCATTTTTTTTTTTTTTTTTAGTTGGAGGGGCAGTTTTACAGTGTGAGCTTACATATGGTTGGGAAATGACATAATTTCTTCCTTACTAATAACTGTACCCCTTGAGTAGCATAATAAACAGTAGATGTAGGAGTCTGATAAGAGAGAGGCCCCTTCAGAGCCAAGTACCCACATCATGGTGTCCGTGGCCCATCAATGAATCTAGCTACTTTTTCCACTTTCCAGACAGCTAAAGAAATGCCATGGACTGGGAACAGATGCAGGCAAATATCACTCTTCAGAATAGTTTATTCATTTAACATTAATGGAGCACCTACTGTGTACCAGAACTCAGGACTAAAAAGAGAATAAAACACATCTGTTATACTGTAGGCATTTCCCACTGAGCAGCAAGGACAGACATTTGCACCATAATTAGAGTGGGATCAAGCATGTGTGGATGAAAGTAGAAGGAAAAGAGTGTCAGGCCCTACTAGGTGGTCCTGAAGAAGAGGTGGGGCACATTGTCCTCTTCACTGATGCCTCCTGGTCACCCATCACCCAGAGGATCCCTGAAACACCCATGTTCCATGGGCCACTCCCTGAGGTTGGGAGGGCAGTTCACAAGGAGGACATCCACGTCTTAAGAAGTTGAATGACTTGCTTAGGGTCACAAAAACAGGAAGAGGCAGAAACTGGACTCACACCCCCGTGTTCTGACTCCCAATTTAGTGTTCTTTCCATGACATATTCCTCTGCTAGTTCAGCAGCTGGCAAGCCCACGTGGCTAAGAACACAGTCGGTAATTTGTGGCATCAGGTGACACCTTGATAATATTTTCCAGTTGAACCAGGTTGCCAAGGAAAACGCTTTCTCCCTTCTGAACCCAGGAAGAATGCACTATCCCCATGGAAAAGAGAGCTTTGATATGAAAGAACACCAGTAGACCCCAAGTGTAAAATAAAATCTGAGATGTATAGTTCGGCTCAGAAATTTATGGCACAAATACAGGTGTCTATAAATGTTTAAAATCATCAACACTGTTGTGCTTGTGTGTTAGATAATCTCATATTTTACAAATTAAATTTTACTTAAAGAAATGCAGTTTTATTTCAGCTACTACTACAATATTTACCTCCTATTTCTTCCTATTCTTATTACCAGCTTACACCACTGCCACTTCATGAAAGATTCTCAAACACTTGTCTCCCACACAGATCCCTTCTAAATCTTATTCAAGGCCAGTGAAGTATGGCTGTCCCACAGCCTTTAACAGTAACACATCCTGAATGAACTTCATTATTGTCCTTCATAGCCTACTATGAATTCAAGTGCCCCAGCCAGACACTTCAGTCTAATTCCACTTTATGCCCAATGGGCTTCTCCTCCCTGCTGCCCACCCCACTGCTAGAATGCTGTCAGGGCCCCATTCTTCATCACCCAAGAGCTGCAGCTAACCCTAAATGTACCTCTCAAACAATGAGTATTTTCCCAAATGAATTCACCTTGCTAACATACAGAGACACTATCCAACCACAAAACCAGAAGCCTCTTCTTAATTTAATTCAATATTCAAATATTTCCCTAGGTCAGTTAAGTAAAATACCTTGAAAATATATTCATTTGATGATTGAAGTTTTTATTGTATCTCAAGGCCAACATCCTGAATAGTGATGATTATTACATCCAATCCATGTTGTAGGTGGTGTGACATTTGGCTTACTCTCTTTAAGTTCAATTTTAAAATAAACTACTCTTCTACCAGTAGTTATTAACCTTTTGGGAGTCAATAACCCTTTTGATAATATGATGAAAGTTTTGGGTCTTCTTTTGAGAACAAAATGTACACATACTCATTTTGTCTACAAACTTAAGACTTCCAATAATCTACCCATGGCTCCCTAGCTATCACGAGTTTTGTTTTGAAGATCTCTAGCTATTGTGAAATTGTTTTCATTTTTTCATGTCAGAAACATGGTATGCATTTCTATTTTTAATTACTGTTTAGGTGACCTTGCTCCTAGTTGATATGTTTAACTGTAATGCTTCCTCACAGTTTGGTCCAGGTCTTTTCAATATGGACGAGGACAAAATGGTTGACCAGGAACACCATCATCCTGTTACCGACCCTTAACTAGCTATAGGACTTCATGAAGTCCTATACTGAGTAAGATCTAGTGAAAATTTAGATTCTAAGCCAGGAAATATGAATTCTTGTCCCCAGATGCTTTACTATCTTTGGGAAAACTTTAGAAGCACAACTCCAATAAAATGAGGCATGTCTCCCATGATAAAATTTTGTTGTATTGGTTGAGTGCTTTCCCTTCTGGTGTTCTATTCTATCCTGAGAACCCGGTGAGAAGGTCAATGAGTCATAAGTACTTAATGCAGAAGGATAAATATGGGAAGAAGAATGACTTGTTCACTTAGTGACAACCAGGAAATATGTAAGACCTATGCTCAATTCATTTCATGATTTAATTCAAGCCACAGATGAGTCTAAGTCATCCAGGCAAAACTGGTTGGATCCGTTCCTATCAAATGAGGTCTGTGCAACAACCTGATTGTGTTAGGAGAGTGAGTGGTAGGCAAGCATGGATGATGGCTAATAACATTCTGGCTGATGATGTGGGCTACTGGCACATGTGTTACTAATAATTTTACCTTGTGTAAAAGGCACACATTTAAAAAATGTAAATTTGAATGTATTTTTATGCATGGATTATTTTTTGCTATATACTTTTTACTCAGAAATTAGGAATATGATCCTTATTAACCTGAACTCCTCAGCATTTTTTTTTTTTGGTATCTCTCTCACAAAACTGAAAGTCATCTCCCTCTCCTCTCCTTTCCATTTCAGACTTTAGGAAGTTAGAGCTGGAGGTGTCTTAGAAATTAAACATCTCCAGTGCATGAAGGAAACTGAGGCCCGAAATGATTAAATAACTTGCCAGAATTCACTTAGTGACACTGTAGCAGATATAAGATCAAATCACAGTCTCCTGGCCTCACTTATTTCCCCATCTTTATTATCAGGAAAAATAATTTCTTGGCACAGTCTTTAAGTTCTACCCCTTTGGGATATGCTTCTCTAACTTGGTCTTTTCCTAGGGACTGTATGATGTATAGAGAAACAAGTCTGCAATTTCTCTAGTTGAAGGGATAAAGCTTCTGCTGTGTAAAACTTTCATTTCATGTAAAATTGAAAAGTGACATCTTAGCTCTTCAAAAGGCATTTTGTGACAATTAATGCATGAGAGGCTTTTAATGAGAGCCAGTGTTGAGCTTGGCACTGTGTCAGGCCAACTGGAAGGCACAGAGCACAATGCACAATGCTGTCAGAACGGGGTTGGAGGTGGTGGTGAGGGAGAGCTGAAAAGATAACCCCCAGAAGCAGAGTGATATCCTATGTAGGAGTGACGATTGTGGGACAAAGAGGGAATGAGAAACAATAATAAATAATGGCTCTGCAGGCAAAGTAGGGTTTGAATTTTGCCCAGACCCATGGGTAGAATTTGAATAGTGAAGAGGCAAAAGAATGTATTGAAAGTGTGGGGGATCACTTTGCAATAGGAGATAAGAGCATGAGGGATAAGAGGACGGACGGTGGGTGTCCAGTTTGACTGAACCAAGGTTGTAAGGTGTGAGTGTTTGGAAAGGAAGCTGGGCAGGCAGACAGGAAGGTAGGCAGGTAGTGGCTTTATAGTGAGGGCTCCAGGCAGTTAGATTTGACTCTCAGCTGTGTCACTTTGGGCAAAGTACTTAACTTCTCTCTGGTTCCATTTCCTTGTGTAAATGGGGATACTAATAATCCCTCTCTTTATTGTTATTGAAAACAGAATTAAATATACAAGTTCCAAGCACAAGTAAAGTTTAAAACAGTGGCTTCTATGTACTCTATTCCTCTGAGAGCATTTTTATGCCGCCTGGTTTGGCTAGGAAGTTGAACTGAACCTGCTTCAATAGTAACCATTTCGTTTTGGGGAAAGCCAGCTTTGAAAATAGTCATAGGGATTTGAACTTGGTTAAAGTGAAACAAGACAGCCAGAAAAGACAATCACAGTAGGATTTCACTCATATGTGGCATATAGAGAAAACAAACAGATGAATTAAATAAAACAAAAATAAATGTTTAGATGGAAAGAGCAATTAGCGGTTCCCAGAAGGGAAGGGGGAGGGGAGAACCATTCTTAGCAGGAGTTGGATTCAGATACTCTGGGCTCAGAAAGGAACTATTCAAACCTCTAGAGAACTTGAGTCCTCTGCATATACCCTTTGCTTGTGACCCTGGGAAGGGAACTACTTGGCTGTCTGCCCTGGCATGTGGATTGCTAACACAGAGCATGGAAGGTATTTGTTTGGGAAAAAAAAATAGAATTCAAGGGATTAAAGTCAGTCAATTTTTTATTGTTCTTCCCTTTTGCAATGGGACTTTAAGGGTCCATTCTTGAGGTTAATAAGTTTAAAAAAAAAAAGCAGGAGGTTAGGGTAGGTTGGTAGATTGATTATTAACGAACACCTCTGGGGTAGTTACTGAAAAGTTAGCAGTAACAGGGACAGATGATGCCTAGCTGGAGTCCTGAATAGGCCCTAACCTTCTTAAGAATCATCTTCGACACCGATAACCTCTAAGCACCTTACAGGTACAGGAGTGCGCAGTCATCCTCAGGCATTCCAAGGACACAGATAAGCAAACTGCTCTGTCTGCTGTTTAAAGGTGGGAGGTGCCATTCCCCTGTCAGTGTCTGTTTACTAGTCAGTAGGCCTGGGCCCCTCTCAGGTTAGCTTTTGAAAGGCTCTTCTCTGATCTGATTATCTGGGCTTTGCCTAATTACTTCTCCCCTGTGGAATTTGCTAGTGGTTCTTGGTCTGTGACTCTAAAGGGAAAAGACCTAACCAGTTACTTGCAATTTTCATTAAACTTAGCCAACCTCGCAAATAGGTACACTATTTTTAAACTGACAGCAGCTGCAGATGATATTAGATGAGTTCAAAAGTTTTTCTTCCCATTGGCTTTGGTTTTTTGGACTCAACGCTCACCTCGGCTTTATTTTTTGCAACCTCAGCTTCTGGGGTCATCTTTTAGGATTGTGGAATCCGGCAGGGCTAGGGACTTTACCAGTACATGATGGTACAAGGTCAAGGAGAGGTTTTTTGGGAAAAAATTCCTAAGCCCTTTCTGCTACTCTGGAGAGTGGGTGATAAAGAAGGGCAAAGTATTTGCCAAGCGTAGTGCTAGATATTCTTTTTTTGATAATATACATTTGGTGATGAATATACACAGCATTATGATTAATTGCTGCTACATAAAACCTACCAAACAATGTACAAATAGCAAAAGCCAAATATCATAAAATGACCTGCTCTCTGCTAAGCTGTCATGTGGCCACACCATTGAAATGCATTCTCATGTTTGCAGAAATAAATATTAAGGGTTATTCTGGAGACCTTTCCTGGGGCTTCTAGGGAACATAATTATAAAAATGACAAAGACAGGGAATAGGGAATAAATAGCCAGCAATCATCTCTTTGTATTCAAAAGAAAAGTTTTCCTGCTGTTGTAGAAGAATTCAAATAAAACCTGGTTATCCTTTCTGCTCTTTCAAACTCCCCAGTGGGTCAGCTGCAGGAAACCCCCTCCCCTCCAAATTTCAAGAGGTGTTTATGGAGCCCCCTCTAATTGGGGCTTGGGTTTTTATTTGTTTGTTTCTCTCTCTTTCTTCCCTGCCCCCTCCCCATTTTTAAAAGGCTTTAAAGAACATCTCTAGGAGACAAAAATAGCTCGGCTGGGTGGTGAGAGGCCTACACTCTGGGAAGGCAACTGAGAGATGCGAGTCAGCAAGTACCAGCCGCGAGCATGACTGTCTGGCCCTGGGTGGATGCTTGCCGCTGCCTCGGTGCCGGTGCCGATTCTCTGCCTGGGCCTGGTGGGTAGAAGGGAAAAGGGGGGTTGCAGGGGTGGGACGTGGGTCGGGTCGGTTTGGGGATCCTGGAGTGGAAGGCATGGAAACCCCCAGCCTTGGGGTTGCGGGATTCTTCCTTCCCCTCCCCCCACCTCGGTTTAAAGAATGCCTTTTGCCCAGGCGGGGATTGGCGACGGTCAAAAGGGAGCAGTTGGCACTGAATGTCACCCTGAAGGTAAAATGAAAGACAAAAGATGAACGCATGCTTGCTTGCCGTTTGCAGTGGCTGCGGCGGCGGCAGGAGCAGGGATTTAAAGGGGAAAAAAACCCCAGACGCACAGACACACATCTATCCCCACCCAGAGGCGTCAATTATGCCCACGCAATCATGCAATCAAATCCTGACCGTGCCGGGCATTTTTTTTAAATAAAAATATAGATCTTTATTTAAAAAAAAAAGCCAGCAAGAGCGGGCGAGAGAGCAAGCGAGCAAGGAAGGCATGCAAACAGAAACGTGCACCTACCACGTACCCACCCGAGGAGAAGCTGGCAGCCTCGCTCTTCTGCTGCCAAGTTATCATTGAGAAAACAGACAGGCAGCATGACGTCCTGGGTCACAGGGAGTGCGGACCGACGCTACCAAGAGCAAAGGGAGGCGCCGCGGCGCTCCGGCTAGCGGGGGGCGCCCCTCGGCCCCTTGCCGCCCGGCTCGGTGAGTGCAGCGCCGCTGGGACGCGGACCCCCGCGCCAGGCCGGCCGGGCGCCCGCGGGGGCCGACCGGGGGGCCGGGCCCTGGCCGCCGGCCGGCCGGCCCGCACCCCTTGCCGGCCGAGGTCGCGGGAGCCCGGGGAAAGGAGGCGTGTGTGAGCTGTGCAAGGTTCCTGCCTGGGGGTTTGCTAGACTTTCCTAGCCCAAGAAAGCGGCTTCGGCTTCTTTAAAATCCCCGACGACTCACCTGCCTAACCTGCTGCCCTTCTGACCCGGCCAAGGTAACTGGTCCAAATCCTTATCATCAACATCTGGAGACAGACATTAGCATCTGGGGCATTCGCGATGGGCAGTGCTGGGGGAAAGCTCTAGCGCTCCCCCCCCCACACCTCCTTCCCCCTTCACTTGTTTAGAGACTCTTAGAAAAAAAAGCTCTTCCCCAATAAATAGTAATACTAAAAGCAATGCCTCTGGCCATCACACGACCCTCAGGACTGTCCACCTCTCTTGGCTTGCCTTACCGTGACTGCAAAACTGTCAGCGTGTGTGCGGCTAGACACACGGAGAAATGCTAATGTCAATGAGATTTGTTCTTGAAACACCTTTCCCCTCCCCCTTCCGGGATAGAGACTTCAGTGTCTGGTAAAGTGGCCCAGAGTCAGGGTTCTGGCAGCGGGAGGGGTGGGGGACAGGTTCTGGCTTGCTGGGGTGAGGGGACCTGGGGAAGGGGTGGCTGGGGAGATGCTGGTATCAGAGTTGAAGACTGCTGTCAGGGGCTGGGAGAGCCTGCTGGTGGCTGCTGCTCCTGGGTGCCTTCTTCCTGCCCTCTATGCCTCATTCCCTCCTGTCTCCCCAACCATTCACCTTCCCTCGGGACTTTGAGAAGTTGCTTGGAGGTCACCCAGACCATCATTGAAGTCTTCCAAACCACCTCCCCCTGCCACCCCACAAGTGGGAAAGAAGCATCTGCAGGACAGACTATCCCCCCCACCCCAAACCCCATGTCTGGTGACAGGAGAGTCTCAGGCAAAGACACAGAGGGCAAAGCGCCCCTCCTCCTCCCCTTCTCTTCTCTTCCAGCAGTCTTTTCCTAGCTGTACTCCCCACCCCCCTTAGAATCTTAAGGAGCAATTCTGGAAGAGTACTGAAGGATCTGGCAAACCCAACCCAACCTCCCCCCCACCCCTCCCTGCCTGCCTCAGTGCTGCGGAATGACTGTGTGTGTTAATTTATTGTGTTTGCTTGGGTGAGGATGTGAATTGCCACATGGGTCTGTGTGTGCTAGGGAAACACATTTGCTCTGTGTTGTAGTACCAGAACCAGTGGCTGTACAATAAGGCATATCCTGAAAGCAAATGATTTTGCTAACGTAAACCAGAGGGCAATGTTGAAAATAGCACCTTCTCGCTGCTCTTTCTTAAAAAAAAAAAAAGTAAAAAAGAAATTCTCAGCATGTGAGTTAAGAGAAGCTGCTAGGTCACATAGGACCTCCCACTACTTTCAAAACACTCCTGCTTAATACTTTAAGGCAAGATCAAGAGACCAGCACATGTTTTCAAGTGTTTCGGAGCAGCTGAATGACTTGGTCTAGTTTTGAAGAGAAACTCTCCTTTGTTTCTCTCACTGCCCAAAGACGAAAAAGGGGAGTGTGTTTGGAAAATGCCCAAATTCAGAGGCAGCAGGCAAGAGAAAAGAGGAAGAAATGCCCTGGAGGAGAGGCAGGGGAATTAGATGGAGAGAGATGTTGGGTTCTGTTGCTTTTTTCCTGTCCAGTAGATTGGGTGTTATCCACATGAGTTCACCAGGCTGAGAAATGGTTCTGTCACTAAGGAAAGAGAGGGAAATTCAAAGTCCTCAAATCTGAGCCATGGGCCGGCTGGCTGACAGAGTCAATGTAGCTAGACATAAGGTGACATTGTTTGGCCATCTCTTCCTTCAAACAGGCGAAGAACCAAGCCTATCATAGAACAGGCCTAGATGATCTTTCAAATGTTTATGTCTGTTTTGTATGTGTTTGTTATTTTCTTTAAAACAGTTCTGATAATTCTTTAACGTTGCGTTACCTAGAGAGAGCGTATTGAGAATGGAATCACATTGCATGGAAAACTATCTCTTAACTGGGGTGCTGAAGAGAGATCAAAGATCCTTTATTTTTTTCTGTAATGAATCAAAAGCTTTTCTCTCTTCATGCCTGGCATATGCTGAAAACTGCTGGTCTTCTTTAATGGGAATTTTAAGGGGAGAAAGGAACTTTCTGATGGGTGACACTGGAACAAAATAGAACAGATTCATCAATTAGCTTTCTAGGTGTGTGCTGCTCAATTTATTCTGTACAATTTTTCCAGAAATTAAAAGGTTACCAAGAGAGTACCATGTTCCCATCTTCAACTGAGCACCTCTTATTACTGCAACAGTATTTCAATATTAAGTGATCTTTGAGATATTTCATCTTTCATTTTAAGTTCTGAATTTGAATCAGCATGAGAATGGCAGGGCAGGAAGATAAGATATAACTAAGCATGCAGACAGCTGAAGAGTGGGGGGGGGGTGAGGGGGTGGGGGGGTGGTGGTGGGGGGGGGGTGGCTGAGAAGCATATCCCAACTCTATTCTCTGNGGGGGGGGGGGGGGGGGGGGGGGGGGGGGGGGGGGGGGGGGGGGGGGGGGGGGGGGGGGGGGGGGGAGTGGCTGAGAAGCATATCCCAACTCTATTCTCTGTAACCTTGTTTACAGGAACATTCAGTTGCAGCTAGATTTTTAGCCAGAGCCTGCCAGAGGTAATGGGCTTATGTTTTAAATTGATCCTAAGTGTCTCTTTTTTTCTCCTTCGTAGACATGCTAGGCACCTTAGCTGAACACTCAAGGCAAAACTTTCCTGATGCCCTATGACATTTTCTAATGCAGACAAATCCCTGGATTAGTGTGCCACAGGAAAGGGGGGTTATTTATGAGGTTTGCCTTTTGTTTACAGATGTGCCAATACAAGTAGCTTTCGTTCTTTATTTTTTTTTAATGTCTCCATGCTTCACTCTGTTAATGCAAAAATACCTCATATCCGAGAAAGTTGAAGAATGCCTTACACATTGACCTATGAAATTGATTCAAATTAGACATCAAAGATGTTGTTATGCTAGGAAGGAGAATTTAGGATGTGAAACAGGATTTTTGCATTTGTTTCAAAATTGTGGAAAAACTGCAAGAACAGAAGGATTTTAAGGGAAGTGCCAAAAGCCACATTAATGAAGAAAAACACTGTTGAGATAGATACTTTTGAATAATAGATAGGCTATGTAATGGTCAACCACAAGATAAAATTTTTACACAGTAGTTTTATGGCTTTAAATTGGCTGCATTGTAAACTAAGCTTACTACTCTATTAAGTCATTATACTTTTCAATTATTTAACATTTCTGTGGTCTTTTTTTCTGCACACATCAGAAATGATATGTACAGTAGTAATTGCTTGTTGTTAGTGTGAGGACTTGCTGTGGAGCTGGGTTTAATTTTAACTTCTCAGGACAAATATTACAAAGAATGCACAGAGGAAAAAGAATGTTATAGAAACAGAATGAGCCCTATGAAATGGAGATGGCTAGGGCATTGAAATGTACCTGATACAATTTGAGTTATTCTCACTAAGAAACCCTGACAGTATCTGCCTTCTAGGTACTGCACATTTGGAAATACTATATCTCCATTTAAATGCAGATATTCTCTTTTCTCCAGGGAGCAGTTGGTGAATCTTTCAATTGAACCACTGGTAGGTGAAAACCAACTGAAAATTTCTTCATGAGCAATAGCATCTGTCGTTGGGAAGTAATTATTACTAAGTTTGGTATTATTGTGATCTTTTATTCATTTCAAATATCTTTAGAAAGTGAACATAAGGTACTGGGGACTTCTAGGCAAACAAAAACTATTTCTCTGGTCACTTTTTCATCAGTGTTTTAAAACTGTGAGATCACAGGCCTTTGCGATTCAATGTTGAGATGAGCATGGCCCATGGCCCCGTGGAGTTGCAATGGAGAGGGTGGGGGTGGGCAGATGATGGTTATGAAAAGGCTCTAGGTGTTCCCACCTTTTCACGTTGGTGGACAGGATGGGGTGCTGTGGGAGAATTTTAGGATCTTTCTCTGGAATCAACTTCTTTTGATTATTTTGAAGCTAATTTATAGTTATAAAATTAGTACAGTTGTACTTTGTATCGGCATCAGTGGTGGTGATACCTGAAAAGGAGAGCCAGCGCCCAGGAGACCTTATTTGAAGAGATGATTATAAAAAATAAGACAGTCTTTTAAGATAGAATGTAGACACATGGCCTTATGGTTTTAGATCTTAGGTTCAGGTAGCTGGAAATATCTTTGCAGATCTTTCAATAAAATGCCCTACGTGCTTATTGTGGGAGGGTGAAGGATGGGTGTGCGGGTGATCATGCAGATAGAGAGACCTGTGTTTCCTGGGGATTAGACACCACCCCTGTACTCAACCTTGATGATTTCCAAGTGTGGAAGTTCCCTCCGTCTACCTCCTCCCCTGCACTGAAGGCAAGTCCCACCTCCCCTGCACCCTATGATGTGTGTACCGCCTACAGATATTTGATAGTGTATTTATACAGATAGTGCCTGTGGGTGTGAAGTAGGATCACTGGTAGTTTTAATCAGACCTCTGTTTATAGTTCTATTGTGAAGGAGACTTTGTTCAATGAAACAAGAGAATAACCACTATCGCCACAAAAGAGGGCTGGATATATTTGGAATCCCAGTGATAAAATATATGCCACTGAATATTCACCTCTGAACACTTATGCCTGTTTCCAGAGGACACATATGATAAAGTAAATAGCCTGGACAGGACTCTAAAAATGATGTTAATTAATGAATGTGCTTATTATACTTCCTTTATACAATTTTTTACTTGGGAGATAGGCCTACTTGGCAATGATTTTTACTGTCTGGAAGACTCAAATTCAGGATGCTCACTTTCCATGAAGCTTAGCAAAACTTTTGTATTGCTATTCTGATAGATGTATGTAGTAGGTTAAAACAGTATTTCCAGATATCTATGTTTCCATAGTGGCCTATTTAAATTTGATCTCACTCTAAGATATATTAGATTAATAAGTGTGACTTTATGGCCAATATTATTCATATTCATGAATACCTGTTTTTACTATAGATTGTGTAGCAAATTTCCATATATGTTAAATACTAACAAGCATAACTAACATTTGTACGAGGCAATTTTTACAATGTAAAAATTATATGAAAATAGATTCTTTTATCAGAGTTTCCTCCACTGCCTTATCATCGCTCTCCTCTTCCTCCTGTTTTTTCTTATTTCTCTCTTAATGGGAAAAAATCAAATGACCTTTGTTTTTTGGTGAGCATGTATAATTGCTTATCATACATTTCTATGAAAATAGGAGCTGTAACAAACAATCCAACATGATTTTTGCACTATATCTTCTGGCTCCCAGTGTTCTTGCAGAAAATGTAAGGTTGCCGAAATCATTTCATGCCCTGTATGTTTTCAAATATAAATCAGGGGAATTGTTAGTGAGTTATAACCCTTCTTAGAAACTGTGGCAATAGAGCTGTAGTAAACACAAGTTAATATGTATGGAGAGAAAACTGAACTTGGCTGTTTAGATGAACAGCTTAATTCAGTTATCAGAAACGCATTTTCTATGTACTACAAACATTTATTTTCCAAAGGCTGCAGAAATGGGACATAATATCTGGTGATGCTTTATATCAGTCATCTTCAGAGTTAGAAATTTGATCTTTTTTACCTAATGTACGTACTACTGACATTAATCTTCAGCTAAGGAGCAGAGTAGTCCTAAGCTGAGTTTATAGCAGATCTGACTCCCTGCTTCATCAGAGAACAGCCAGTCTTTGCCTTCATTTCCAAAATGAAGGAATTGGACTAGATGGTCTCCAACTTACTTTCCCCTGTTGTTCTGAATTAAGTGGTTGATAAATAAGGAATTAATAAAGAATTAACTATACTTCTGTTTATGTCTCGTCTATAAGCATTTACTTAAGTATAGACTTATGCTATGGATAGAAATATTTGTATGTAGCCAATGAGTTTGGGTTCAGTGGTTTGAAATGAAAGCCTCATGAAATCTAGTCGCTTAAATTTTTATTATTTTTTTTTTCTTGTACATAAATTATTTGACATTCAAAATATTTTTGTCACACAAAACAATCTTAAATGCTGATTACTTTCCTAGGCTAGGCCATAAAATTCTATGCTACTTATTGCAATGAAATATTCTATATCAGTGGCGAAAGAAATGTGAAAAACAGTTCTATTATGATACAAGTGATAAACTTAACATAAAGGCAATAAAACTGAGGGATAGTCTGTCATTTATGTGAACTCTGGAGGGTTGATGTTTAAGAGAATGCACACGTATCCCTGGAAATTTAAAAGACAGATGGAAATAATCGCAGGATAACTGAAAGGAGCGTTAGGGACTTTCAGGAATTTTAGAGACTCGTTGCAAAGTCTGTGACTTTTTTCTCCCTTGTAATAATGAAACAGCGGTATTACCAAGTAATTATCATCTGTGATAAGACTCTTGACAACCAAGTTCGTTGATAAGCCAGAGAGTGGGCACAAATGGAGAGAGCATTATTCTATGAAATAATTGGTCAAGATGTGAGAGAAGAAAAGATGAGCGGTAGTTGAAGGTAGAACAAGGAGCCATCGACGCCTGGGTACATGTGTATGCGCTTTATGTAAGCGAGCCGTGGGATAGGAAACCAAAAGGAAAAAGAGAGACACTAATGTGTGTCCATTGTTCCTGAAAGGAAAGTTCAGTGCGTTATGTGGAAGAATTTTGGAAGTAGAGTATCTGTTTTGAGATTTTACTGGGCCATTTATTGCTTGTAGAAGTTCAAGAAAAGATTAAATTCTCTCAATTTTTCTTATCTGTAAAAAGGTGAGTCACTAAGCATCTGCTTTCAACTTGGTTGTGAGACTGAATGAGACTAGTCAGTGTTAGTGGTGAGGAATATTGTCAACCAGTTTTTTTGGGCTACCCTGGTCCCACATATCCTGGGTCAATTTGTTTAACTCCTTGGTAGAGTAATTGTCTTTTGGAGGTGTGTTTCTTGTCCATGGTGATCCAAGAAGCGTGGCAGGTACTTTCCATGTTACTTTATATAAGGAGGAAGGAAGAAACAGTATGCAGCTGGCCAGTGGAACATGGAAGATGCCAGCCAGCCTGATCGTCCGAACCTATGCACTGCCTGGACGTGAGGAGCATGTTTACTCTCCCCCACCGATGGCCACAGCCTGTCTAAATGAACAAGTGCATGACTTTGTTGTTTTGTTTTTTTTAAAGATTTATTTATTTATGCATACAAGAGCTGGGGTACAGGTCAGCCTCGCGGGAGGTGAGAGGATTCACCAGACAGTGGGGAACAGAAAAGGCAGACTGACTGAAACGCGGGCGAGGCAGGAGAGGTTTGCTGCGCCATGTGGGTCCCCTCCCTGAACGGCGGCAGGGATCGAACTTGTGCTGCAGTGGCTGCGGTTTGCTTCATGGTGCCTTGTTTCACCCACTGTGCCACCAGGGAGGCCCCAGTGCACGTAAAATTATGATGTAAATTCCATTTAAAAAGTGTTCCAGTGTCTAAGAGAACTAATTAAGGCAATACTACTCCAAGTTCTAGAGACCAGGCAGATCTCTTTCAAGAACATTTAACTTTGTTATGTGTGATTCACTAATAAATGTGTGGCCAGTTTTTCTATCAGAAACTGACTGTATTTCAAAAATGAAGTGATGGGTCAAGAATTATTTAAGAAATTTGGGCTGATTGTATAGATAGTCATATTTTTAAGTATCAGAAAATCTGTCAGATTCTAGTAAAGAATACCTGCTTGCTTCTCTCTGATGATCATTAATGGCATTCTGCATTCTCTCACCTGTGAAACTAAAATTCAGCTGAAACTAGATAGCCAAATGTCTTGGAATCAAGTGTCAATTGAAAAGTCATTATTTAATCACTTTTATTAAAAGTCATTAGGGCCTCAAATGCAGCATTTGTACTAAACAAATGAAGGAAATTGGGGGGGGTGGCTATGGATTAATATTTAAAAACTTTGACATGTATTTAATTATTTCAAAGTAACTGAAGACATTGGTAACATGACACAAGATACATATATATGTATATATGTATATTTATAACATGACAACAAAATACCTCCAAACTGTTATCTGTTGAGGAGTTCTTGCTTCCTATGATTATAGGTCATTAAATTTACCCAGCTTGAGTTTCTTTTAAATTTGGGAAAATTCATTATACAGATAATATGTTTAGCACCACACTAGCTCTGCTATATTATACAAAATAATTTTGAGATATAGCCTCTCTCATTGAGGGACTTACGCTTTCTTTAGGGAGGTATTATATATGTATATATGTATATTTATAGAGAGAGTACTGTGATCTTATCAGTCTCATAAGCACAATCGAGAACGCTACTAAAAATGAATGCTACATGGAGCATTTGTATGTCCACTCCCAAAAGTAATGATGAAATTGGAGCTTAGGTTGGTGTTCTGGGTACCATTTACTTACTGGCTGTGTCTCCCTTACCTCTGCGCGTGTTATTTTTCTCATCTGCAAATGGGGCCTAACTCCTTGTACCTCTTGGGGTTTTTAGTCTGCATTAATGAGATTAAGTGTTTAAAAGTGTCTCTGCTTTAAAATAGAGATCCCCAAAATTGCAGGAGAAAGTAGAGAGGCAGCACAGCAGCACTGTACTTGAGGGGGGACCCTGGCTCAGGTGAACTTGTACCCCTGTTCTGGCCCCATGAGGTCTGGTATATGTATAATGCATACATGTCAGGCTCTCTTCTGGTAAACCCTTGATAGAAGTTATCCTTTAAATCTTCCTAATGTTATTATCTTCACAATATTAATTAATGCTAATTATATTCGTTAACTTCACAGTCATCTCCTGTGGTAGTATATCGCATCTCCATTTCACAGATGAGGACACAGAAGTTCAGAGATTTTAAGCAGCTCCCAGCCTCATGGAGGTAGAAGGGAGTGGGGTTAGGATAGGAAGCTCAAGACATCAAGCACCTGAGCCCAGACTCTTTTCATTACACTATATAGACTCTCAGATGTATGGCAATTAGCAACATTTTGTGGCCAAAACAAAAAAGCAAAGGCCTTGGATAATTCACCAGTTGCTCAGGCAGGTCCTGGGAGGCTTTCAGATAAGGAGGCGAACCTCCCCTGTGCTGCCTGACACGTTTCGCATGGCCTTTTGTTAAACTGTCACTTCTGATTCCTGCCCTTTGAAGTAAAACGAACAATAGTGAGAAAATACCATATAATATACCATAACCTAGACTTGTCATCAGGGCAGAAGGGAGAGGAAGTCCAGCGAGAACACACAGATAATGAAGTGGTTAACGGATCGTTTGTCACAAAGTGTGACGACCGGGACCCCCTCTCTTAGTCTGGACAGGGTCTAGAATTTCCATTCCCTTCCATATTCAGTGTGAAGAAGGGGTTTCCACTATGGAGCAGCATACCCCGTGTTCTTGTTGCTTGCCTGCTCTCATCATCCAGAGAACCTCATTATCATGGATCTGTTCTGCTGAGTGAGGTGCTGAGGGCAGCCCCACTTAAAACGAACCATAATAAAATATCTCCCAACAAAACAGTCATTTAAAAACTCCAGCCTCTGAGTGGAGAAGCAGAATCCTGAATGAGTTACCCTACTCCCCCCTCCTGTATTAATAATTCTCCCCTGTGTTTATTTATTTGTGAGGAGCACGGAGGAGTGGCATCTTAACCACTCAACACAGGATTAGTAACACCCTGTGAGGTTGAAAGTTCAAAGCAGTAACAGAGGGAAATACATAATAAACCCCGGGATTCACTTGTAAAAATTCGGTGAAAATACAGCACATGGCAGGTCAGGACAGCAGAGACAGAGATTCTGTTAGGCTGAGTCCAGGGAAAAGATCATGTTGTTGTCTGAGTCCAGCCACAGCCACGGGGGTGTTTGGTTTCCCAGGCACTGAGCTAACACCCCCGAGTTGGGACCCAAACCCAGTGGGGAAAGGCTTTCCACACTCGTCCCTGACCTGTGGTGAGTCTGCCGGGTTGGATTGTGTGAAGTTGTCAAAGGTTGCTCTGCTCTCCAGCACTTGGCACCAGCGCCACTGAAATGTGATACCATTGGTTTTCAGTAAAGGTTCCTTTCTGCAGGGCTGCAAACACAGATCAGCTGCTACTGTGTACACACAACCAGGGAGCAAATCAAGCAGCACATTGAGAGCAGCCTTTCTCACCCCGAGACTTTCCAAGATCTCTGCACGCAGGAAGTTCCCTTCTTCTATCTTGTAAGACTTAGCACTGTGCGCTTGTCATCAGACTGGAGCAAGCTAGCTCCCTGCCGCACAGTGTGCAGGCTTCCTTAAGACGTTTGTCCTTGAAACTGCACCAAACTCTTGGAAGAACCCAGAACATGTAAGTATGTATGATTTAGGCAGCACTCGTCCAGGGCAAAGCTGCCATCAGCCATATATGATATCCGATTAGCAGGGCAGGAGGGATTTTTCCGACGTTGTGTTACATTCATTTTCAATTCGTTCTGAGGAAACAAATCAATTCTAGCTTCTGATACAGTGACTTTGCAGTAGATGGGGTTGTAATATGTTAGCTTTAACTATTCGCTGTTCTCATTTAGCATTTAGATGTGACTCCTGGGGCCATTCATTGTGGGCATTAAACTAGAAAACTTTTGAATTTGTATTAGGAATTATAATTGTTGGTCATTGTCCCTCTTGAGAAACAAGTTTGCTTTGGGGGAATGTTTTTAAAGAATGAACCACTTAAATTCACAGACAATGGAGTGAATGCGTACGGTTCTTGCTCTCAATAAAACATATTAGTTTGCAGTTTTAATTGACTCTTAAAGAGCATTCCACTGAGGTTTTGTCTTAATTGAATCCTACCTAGTGCTGTCTATCTGCTGTTTTACTGGCTTGTATGTATCTGTTTAAGTTACTTTGCTGGGGTTGCAGTCTGGTTAAACCTGTATGTAGCCACTCTTTGTAGACTACAAATGTTCCGGGGGAGAATAAATCCTCACAAAATATTGGTGGGGGGGTGGATTTGTTTTAAAGGGTGGTCGCTTGCCTTACCCTTGAAAGCTTTTTAGATGCACAACATGAAGTGTTCTCAGATAGAGACCACAGACTGAAGACTTTTAGTCTCTAAGTCAAACCTCAGTTTGCCCACTTCTATAACTCCCAATAAAAAGTCCATGCCCCCTTCCTATCAATTTTTAATATGCACCAATACTTAATGTTTATCAGATTAATTTCTCTCAGATTAGTCTGATTGATAGCTGGATTGTGGTTTCTTAAGAGCTTGCTCCCTGAAACCCACAGCAGAGCTGCATTCCTTTTAACTAGTGAATGTAAAAACGGGTAACCATGGATTCAGCCACCACTAACTGCCAGTGCAATGACTTGTTGTAAACAATACAAATGAGCCAGGAGAGCAGAGGCAACCAGACATGAAATGATTTTAATAGAAATTACGGTAAAAGGTCATGTGATGTGGTATCAGCTTCGGTTCAGTTTTAAAGGGAAAGTCATTGTTTTCCACCCCACCCCTTCTTCACCTATTTCCAAACAACCCCAGTAGGTTACCTCATGAATTTGGCAGGCCCCACTCTCTGCTTCCATGGACAAGGGTGACCGATGTCATTCTGGGCAAAGTGTGGATTGTCCCTGGTAAGTACCTTTATTTTCAAAACCAAAAGGAAATGTGTGTCTCCCGGGGCTTCCTGCGTGGAAGGCCAGGCTAAGTGTGCGCTGGAAGTCCGCAAGCTTTGATGAAAGAGGAAGTGTCTTTTTTGTTCCTTGGCTTTTACGTGATACAGTTGTTTCTGCTCACTCTAAATCTCTAGATAATGTCATTACTTGGGTGTTTCTGAAAACCGTTTCTTATTTTAGAAGTAACTTCTGTAGAACATCATAAACACATCCACATATTGGTTGCCGTGCCCCAGCGCAAAGTCTCTGTGCTCACAGATCTTTGCTGAGGGCCACAGGGCCTTGTGTGACAAGAAAGTTCACCTTTCTCTGGCTGAAATGGGTCTGTGTATGAAAATGATGGTATCATACTTGTGCCCTCAACGGAGAGACGCTAATCAGACATACCTGTGTGAAACGTTCAGCTTCAGTGTTTGTTTGGTGGACAGACCCCAACTAGGTTTAGTAAGGACTGAAAGAGGAAACTCTGGTCTTCAACACTGGGAAGAAAGAGGGCAGTTAGGAGTCAGAGTTGGAGGGTGGGCTTAGTGGGTATCTGGTGTGTCAGGGATGAAGGTCTCAGCGTCACCGTCTCAGACAGCCACAGGCGGTGTAAGCACAGGACGGTCTCTAGGTGTGTTGTGTCTCAGGGTCAAGCAGACTGGAGCTGGTCTCTTGAGTCACCACTTAGATGTGGAGGGTGTAATTAATTGCCTCATCGCTGAAGGATGGGTAGTGATATATTTATCTCTTACCTCTGTTTAACATACACATACTTCTGAATGGATGCATACTTGCACATATGTAGATGTCAATGAACAGCAGAATTTCAGGTGTTTATTTGCTAGTATTGCCTCCCCTCCAGTGCAACCAGTTAGCAGATGAGGTAAAAGTGTAGAAGCTCAATGGAAGCTCCCTAAGGGAACATGAGCCCTTTGATAACACTCATGAATTTTATCTAGCAGTCTCTTCATTTAGACCTGTCAGTGTTCATGTAGTGCTTCTATTTATTGTTATTAGTATTAGTATTATTAAATTTTAAGATGCTGGAGTGCCTTATTGCATGAAGAATTCTTCAGAACATCATGGGTCACTGTATCTTTTGGTTGGCTTACTGTTCTCATACTAACTTATCACGATATAATGAAAAAACAGCTCTAGTTTATTGAGGATGGGGAGAAGAGGAGTGCTTGGAAGCAGATATAAGAACACAAAGCCCAAGCAAGGTTTTAGGTTCATTATAATAAAAACATATTGTTTTCCTTTCCTGCCTTTGATTCTCCAAGTTTAAGGACAGTCCCTGAGTGGTTAAGAGCATACTTTTTGCATACTGCCACTGGTTGGAGTCTTCACTATTTTTATTTATTTATTTTATTTTTATTTATTAATATAAAAATCTTTTTAAAATTTACATGTACTTGCCATCAATTGTAATCCCCATGTATTCCCCATCACCATCTCACCAGTGCACCATCACCTCAGTCCCTCGTGTTCCCATCTTCCCTCAACCCTCCTCCTCCCTTCCCCACCAAGTGTCCCCAGTCTGTCCTTGTCTCCTCATTTTTGGTTTTTGTCTTCACTATTTTTAAATTAGGGCCATGGAGATGCCATGTCTCTGAGTTTCCATAGCCTTGTCTGAAGATTGAGAGTAATAATGCTCCCCAGTAGGCAAGTGAAAGGGTTACATGAGGTAATTCATAGAACCCTGGATTCATTACTTCTGGATGGCACATAGTAAGCGCTTAACATATGTTAGTTCCATTATCATTTCCAGTGGAAGAAGCATATGGGTGAGTGGAGTCCTGCTCTCAGTGTCATGTCAAGGAGGCACAGTCACATCACAGGCTGGTCACATTCTAGGGACAGTTGTACACGCAGGAACTGCTCATCACCAGGGAGATGCTGATTTGGTAGCATAATGCAGTGTCTCATACAACATACTTATTTTTTTATTTTTCTGCAAATTAATAAGAGTTATTAAAAGTCAAAGTATTTAGGATTTCTAATTGTGGTTACTGAGGCAACATGTGCTTTATCAATGATCCTATCGCTATAATTGACAGCAGAAGGACACTTAAAAGTATAAGACATTCACGCTTAGATTAATCCTAGAAACTTAAAAGTAGTGGTCACTAACTGTTCTCAAAGCTGATCACATATACTAAAGTACAGTAATAATCAACAAGCTGGTAAACATGGAGGCCAAGTGGCACCAGAGGCAATTCCTGAAGGGATTGTTTACATGTTTACTGTGTCCTTTGACCTTTCTGAAATGTTCATGTCTAATCTTTTCTTCCTATAGTTTCTACCTCCTTCCTCCCTCTTTTCTTCTTTCTTCTTCTCATAATTACTCCCCATTCTTTCCTTTCTCCTCTTCTTTCCATCCCCTTTCCTTAACTTCCTCCTTCCCTTAGCACCCTCCTTCCCTTTATTTTCTTTTCCCTCCCTCCCTCCCTCCCTGTCTTTTCTCTTTTTTTCTTTCCTCCCTTTCTCCTTCCTTCCTTTCCTTCTAACTCATATATTATCTCAGCCACATGGTATATTCTTTTTCTTTGTGAACCAGAAGGGTTCAGGCAAAGAGAAAAAAGAGGGACAGGAGGCCTGTGGTTTTTTTATACTAGCCCTGATTTTATAAATGGAAACTTTAAGAGAAATCAGAAAAATCTGTTTTCCTTTCTCCTGCTATTGAACTGGAGAGGCACATCTGAAGTGACCTGCAGACTCCAGGGAAGCCTTGCTCAGTAACTATTTGTTGATTCATTGATTAAATAGCATAGAGGGAAGGGGCCTGGAGCCCGGAGATCCCCTTAGTAGGGAAAGCTTTGAAAGCCCACACTGCACTGTGCCGTGGATGGCTTCTCATGACCTCCCAACAACTAATCTCCTTTAAGAACTGAATCAAAGCAGTTAAGGGATTTTGTCAGATGGATTTGCCTACAGTTGGGGTTTTGGCAGTTGCCTGTAGAAGGCAATACATTCTTCACAGGAATATGATTTTTTTTCCAGAGAAGAATGTAGACAAGGTGCCAGCAGAGATCTCTGGAGAGGGACTCTGGTTTATCCATGGTCCTGTTTAGTCAGGGACAGCTGCAAGGTGGATGACTTTCTCACACTTCCCAGCCAACCTCTTTAGCTCCCCTTGCCTCATGGTTTGGGCCGCACACACACTTGGTGGGCACATCCCCAACATCTCCTCTTCCGAGGGCAGATAAAAAGTTTGTGATGAGTTTGAGGGACAATGGCTATCTGCTCTCTGTTTCTGGGGAGATCATAGAGTATAGAAGTTAGAGCTGGAAACTTCATTTTTCTTCCAAGAGAGAAAAGCAGAATGTTGGAGAGCAAGAGCCACTTTTATCACAACTATATTCATTTAAGTTAAAAGCAAAGTAAGCTGCAGACTTCAGTTACTTTATTACTGTAACAAACACTGACAACATGCCAGTTGGTCTAGAAGATGTCCTCTTTCTGGAGGAACATAAGTTTGAAAGCTGCTTTATGTCCCAGCAGTAGAGCTAGACGGCGTAGGTCTGAAATCTGGACCACCCACACCCTGGTTGTGATAGGTTAGGAAAAGAACTAAAGCACTCTAACAAGGCACTGTTTCCTCATGTTTAATGAGAATAATGGTACCCACTGACTACTATGGTTGAGGATTGAATGAGTGAGCATATATAAAGAACTAAGAAAAGTGTCTGGCACACAGTAAGTGCTTGGTAAATGTTAGCAATTTGTACAGGTTTCTGTCTCCAAGATAGTTCATGAAACAATGTTCTGTATTGAGATGTTATTCTCCAAATTGCCATTATTAATGTGAGCCATAGAGTCATGAAGACTTAAGACTGATTTTCAGTTTTAACATAATAAGTACTGGTCTTTTCATTTACTTACCTTAAGCAGGCTTTATGCCATATGTTTAGGTGGTATCTTCATTGACTTAATTCTCTCATTACCTTAGGTGCTACTTATCCTACTTCCACCTTATAAATTAGAAATTGGAGTCTCCAAGAGGTGATAGAATTTTCCCAGCTAGTGAGTGACAGAGCAAGCTTCGTATTTATAGTTTTGCAACATGCGTGACCTACACTGCTTCTTTAAGTAGGAGATGACTGCAGAGGTGGTGGGGATGGTGCATTTTCCAGAATGAAAAGGAAGTCATGAAAGAATCTTGAAATGGATTGATTCTCAAGCATTCAACAGACTCAAGCCAGACACAGAGAAGATGATCACGGTAAAAGGCAACTTCATTTAGTTCTCTGATAATCAGAAAATCTAGAAATGTAACTTAATTCTAGCTTATGAATAGGAAATGATGAGATGGGGTGGAAGAGGTTAGTGGGTAATAAGGTGAAAGAGGAGAAAGGAGAGCATGAGAAAGTAGAGAATGAGAGAGAAGGGAGACAGAGAAAGTAAGAAAAGTATGAGTAGATGCTTCCCATTTAACATGAAATTCTTGGAGGCCTATGGTGTAGGATCATCATCCTCATGATTGACATTATTTTGTCCAAGGCAACACAACTGGGAATAATGGATTTGCGACTTACGCTATGGCATTTTACCTTTAATGCAGTATTCACTACTGTGTCATGCTACCCTTTTGAGACAGAGATTCATGCAAAGATACAGACTGTAAAGAAAAAAAAAGCATGTATGTTGACGTGGGGACAAGTTATGTTAGAACCATCTTTTTGTTTTTTGATATATTAATGATAAACATTTTTAAAAATCCTATTGGGCCTTTGCAACTGTAGGCATTAGTTAGATTAATCTTACTGTATGAGAGTAAGTGCTTTTTAAAAATGCTTTCTATTAGTAGTTTTTACTTCTCTTATTGAATTAGTTTTTCAGAAAAACACTGCACAAGCTAAATAAGTCACATTTTCTTCCTAATTTTAGATATGAGAAACTGAGTTTTTCAGATATTAATTTATCTCCCTAAGATCACAGCTATGAAATTCATTTTTTGACTGTTCAGAAAAAGAATTTTGTCTTTGCTGAGATGTTCTCCTCTGGTTGGTGTGGCTATTCCTTCATCAGCATCAATGAAGTGGGGACACATGCGCAACTGTGTGTCTGATGAGACGTTTTCACAGAAATGGAACTAGAAGAGGCAGCTCCTGCTACTGCCATCAGTCTATAACACCATCACCTGATCTTTTAGGGGTGATGAAAGGACTGTGGCTTACAGCATTCTTTCCCCTCAAATATAGGTAAGATTCTGGAGAGAATCCTGTGTCTTCCTGTGTTTTAGCCTTCTGGGGTCCTTAGATGGTTTCCTGTTGCTCCCCTGAGAGGTTGACTGGCACTATTTGGAGAATAGTTGGGGTTTCCTTTTGAGTGGTATTTCCTGCCTCTGTGTTTGTTTTGAAGATGTGGGTTTTGGAAATCATGGGAAAAAAAAAAATCAGGAAAAGAGGGAGGGACCAAAATGTCATGTGAGGATCAAGATGTGGTCCATGACGGAATGGAAAGGGAAATGGAAGTCCCTGTCTTTTCCATGGTTGATACCAAGGTCAGCTATCTTCTTAAATCAGTTTAAGTCATATCTCTAATGTTATTTACCTAGGCAGGCCCTTCTTAGGGGTGAAAATGATAGCTGCCCGCTTTTCCCTTTTCAGAGTTTTAAAAATGGAGGTGGACAAGAGAGACAGAAAGGGGGGGCGTGTGTGTAAGTGATGCCTGTTTTTTACCTTTTCCATGCAATGGAATGACCAGCTTTGAGTAGAGCTGCCTGAGAATCACCATGCTTGTTGATGAATAATTGTTTTCTTACTGAAATAACTTGCAGTGAATCCCTTACACTGTTTTTCTAAATATAAGTATTTCTTCTAATAATACAAGATGTCTATGTCATGAAAGTTTATGAGGTCTCAAATGATCCTGTCCCTTCTACATCTGAGTGCGCTAAAAGCAAGATGAAGTGGCTTGTTCAGAGTCATACAACTTTTTCAGAAAAGAGCAAGGGACTAGAAATCGAGTCTTTTGACTTCTACATCTGCATTGATTCTGCCTCTTAGAGATTCTGGGATGAGGGTCAGTGCAGAATGGGGTTAAAGACCAAGTGTGAAGAAAGAAGGAAAGAAACAGGTGTGAGAATGTTAGAGGAATGACTAGCAGCACCACTTCTTTGTGTTGAATATATGATCCATAGTTGCTGGGTAGTGCCAAGGTTCTGATTTTGTTCTCAACTGAAAAGTGAAGGAAAAGGGGGCCAGGGAGAAGGGGTGCTCCTCAGAGGCTCCAGAGGGTGCATGTCACCTCTGTCACCCAGTCCTCAGCCTTCCCTCTCTTCCTGAGGTCAGGCAATAGCATGGAAAAATAACCTCTGCTTCTCAGACGATGGAATTGAGGCACTGCTAAGGAAAATGAAAATGACCTTGAATGTGTAAACTTAGTTTCCCTTGTTTATCTACAGCCCTACCCACTTTACCATGCAGTAGAATTGTCATCTCTGTCAGTGACATCTTAAAAGTGAAGGGACAAATAACTGAGGTCCAGGATGTGAGTCACCAGTGCAATATTTCTTCATCACAGCGATGTATATATAACCTTTAGGGAATAACCTTGATGGCTAGATACGTAGTTAAAATAGGAGTGTCGTGTTTACCCCCTTTGGGATATTTTATAAGTCATGTGGATTTTAGAAGGTGATATGAATGTGCTTTCTTTCTCATATGAACTCTAGTTTATTAACATCAGGTAACTGATATTAGATCCCAATACAGCTCTGGGTTAGAGGGTGCATTTCTTGGCTTGTCTTAACTCTAAGACATAAGACTATGACAGAGAAATAATGTATTTGATGATGGCTTTGAAATCTTCTAGTTGATCTGGCATTAGTCAGCATTTGACTAGAGATTCCGGGTAGGCTGCTCATTCAGGCTATAGCTAATGCTTCAGAAGGACTGTGTATGACGGGCAGAGAGAGCAAACCAGTGTCATGTAGATGTCAGCTCTTTGCCCTCAAACCATCATTAACTGGTGGCAGCTACCAGCTAATATTTCCACATTACTTTGAGAATGTCAAACTATTAGTCATCACATGAACATCAAATATGTTCGATTCAAGGATGCATGATTAAAAGCAAGATGAGTTTTTGGTTTTTCTCAGTGTTGTCTGCATTCCTCACCATTGGGTTACTTAATTATTTAAGTAAAGTTTTACTTTAATCCTTCTGGAAATTAAAAAGAATATATTGCTTATATTCCTTTGCTCTTACACAGTCACAATATACAGCAAAGGTAAAAAGATAAAAGATCAATTCTTATGGATCTCATAGTTCCAAGCTTTTAAGGTTGTATTATGGAAACTTTGTAATTATTGTGGGTAATCTTGCAGAAAATTAAATGTTGAGTTTGAGTATGTGAAGAAGTTTGGACTGTTTTGCTCACCGTAGCTTGTTAGTGCTAAGCCTCTCAGTGTCCCTGTAAGCTCCTGAGTCTCACCTCACTGGTAGTTAAATGTTATTTGTGACATAAGTGGAACCTTCAGCAGGGGCACACCAGCTTACTTTTGAGAACTTGTGTCTGGGATCTACTTGTCTGTTTCAAAATGTGTCTAGAGTGTCGTGTTTTCCCCCCTTTGGGATATTTTATAAGTCATGTGGATTTTAGAAGGTGATATGAATGTGTGTTCTCTCTCATACGAACTCTAGTTTGTTAACATCAGGTAACTGATATTAGATCCTAATACAGGATCCTAATACAGGGAGGGGCTGTTTGTCCCCTAAAGAGCCCCTGCCAGTGTTTGAAGACATTTTTGATTATTAAAACTGGGACAAATATGCCATGGGCATCTAGCAGGGAACAGCTAAGCATCCTGCATTATATGGGGCAGCCCCCACACCACCACAAATTACCCCACACAAAATGTTGACAGTGTTGAGATTGGGAAGCCTTGCTTGAAACACTCCCAAAGATTAAAAGGTCAGGGAGGAAGATAGCTTTAATATGTTCAGATTTTTTAAAAAATGGCCGTGTATATGATTAGATTTGTCCCTGTGGATGAAGATTTAAGATGACAAATACAAACAAGGCACATTATTGCTCTAAAAGTATATTTGGAAAGTCATGTGTTGTGGCTAGTTGAGCATCATAGGGCAACCTCCATCCCAACCACATCAATATAACCATGACTGAGGTCGAGCTTATTGTGTTCCAGACACTGTCCAGAGGATCTGCCCATACACTAATTCCCTTAATCCTCAAAGCAACTCTGGAGTGAGAGGGAGTAACATGACCATGCCCTTCAAAACTCAGATCCTTCAAACTTGAGTCTGTAGGAGTAAAATGTGCTCCTGGCAGGAACGTAAACAAAAAAATGGCAGCATTGCTAACAATGTATTTGGAAAGAGGAAGGCTTTATTCTTCTGCGTGGCCCTGATGGTCCAAGTTTTCCTTCTTTGGGGCCTAACTGGCAGAGCACTTCTCTGGGAGACTGGGTTTGCCATCATAAAGCAGGTTACTCTTTGATTCTAGAAGAAAAGGTAGAACAAGATTTTATAACTCTTTGTTGACAGTTCTGTGTCTGGTTCCACGTCCATCTGCTATTTCTTCCCAATTGCCATCCTGATCTGAACTGGCCTTCAGGGCATCTCAGTAACAGGCTAAATACCCACTGCAGCTCAGCTTTGAAAAGATGAAGAGGTTACCCCCCACGCTCTGCATCCACCCCCTCCTGCTTTTTTAGGGCTGTTTCCTTTCCTTCTAGCTGTCTGTCTGTCTTTTGTCTACTTTCCTGGGTTTACAGAGGGGATATGAAGGTCTTCCTTTGACCTTTCACTATCAGGGTAGATTTGATCCACTAAAACCTCATATTTGAATGAAAAATAGGTAAAATTTCTCCAAGCAAGCCTCATGGGAGATTCTCTTAAGAACACATTTAACAATGGAATTTTCCCTGGAAATGCCACGTCGAAGGGCATATTCCCAGTGGGGACCTCTGTGGGAATTGGGAAGTGAGCTAGACTTGCTGCTTTCACACCTATTGAGGGTTTTGAGTCCAGGGAATTAAGGTTGTCCTAGCTACATAGCTTACCTTCGACAAACGGGTCTATTGCATTAAACCTCAGTTGCCATCAAAAACCGGAAAGAAAAACATCACAAATCACTAGAAATATATCAGCATTCCGAGCAGCAGAATTTATGGGGCACTAATGGATATCCTAGGCTATATATCTTTCTGGTAGCAGTTGAAACACCTCTGCCTTTTTCTTACTATAAAAGGCCTTCCCATCAGACTGTAGAGTCTGCAAGGCTGGTGCTGCAGTTGGTAGGGCCGCCTTCTGACCCTTATTTTCTTTAACTTTTTGCTCTCTTTTTTTTGTTTCTCTCTCTTCCTTAAAAAACCCAAAGTGGAATTCAGTAAGGATATACTAAACCTTAGGGGCCTGGACAGAGACTGGCTTAATTGGGACTAAAATGGAAAATAGACAAGGGGATAGAAAGAAACTCAACTCATGTGTTCTTTACCCCCTTTTGTTTCAAGGGCTAGTCTTCATTCCTTAACTCAGAACAGGCTTCTCTGTACCTATGTGCTTTATGTCATTCATAAAATACATTACATCATCGCGTTCCAACACCATCTATGAGGAATGCCTTACTTTGAAGAAATTCTGATATTTTGCATATGTTAGTTTCAGCCATTTCTTGAGCTCCTGACTTCACGCCTGCATTCCGGGGAGGAAAGGTCTGAAGTGCAGGTGAACTGTGCCCACATTGGGAGGAACTGCAGCTCCTTTGAGACTTCTCCCTGTGGCGGTCTGTGGTTTGTTCCATTTGGTAGGGCCAGATCTGGGCTCTCTGCCTGGTTTTGCATTGTGACCTTGGGTAAAATGATTTAACATAGTTTATTGTCCTTGATTGTAAAATGAACCAAATTATAGATATAAATATATATTATTTATATTTTGTTATGTATAGATATGTACTATATATCATAACATATATTTTTAGTGACGGTTAAATGATGTAAAATGTGTAAAGTCCAATATGTAGTGGTCACAGGACTTTCGGCTTCCTGAGGCAACACCACTCTTCTAAGGTCGTGAAGATGTCCTGGCATCTCGAGAAAGTTACTATGCTTAGGGGTCTGGGAGAGACCTGGAGACATATACTTTTGTTTCAAAAAAATGTAACCTAAGGACAATGGACTCTCTGTACTCATGGAAACATGATTTCCTTGGTTCCCCCAGCTTGGTGTTTTGAATCAGAATCTCTAAGTGTGGATTCCATCTCTTATCTTTGGGGAAACACCTCCTTGAGGCTGGTGCTCTTCAGCATTTGGGCGCATGGGTTAGCTGACATCATTTTCCCTCTGTGACTCTCTCCTTTCTCAAAGATTCCACTTACCTCTCACCAGGTGGAGTGGGTCTTTCAGCCTAAAAGCTCCTCCTGCAGTTTCCACACCGTGCCTTTTATGGTAGGCCCACATGGTGAACCGAAATGATGTGATAATGAGGTGGACCAAAGGTCAGCAGATTGTTAACATGTGTGAGGAGACTGGAGGCTTAGCCTATCAGGTGAGGGAAAGGTTAGCACACCAACTGTATCCCCACTTCAAAGCCTGGAGCTAGTTTGCTGTGCTAACTTAATTATCTGTGCTATTGATATCTTTGACTGAACATATCTAGACCCCGGATACAGTTACTTCACAGTAGGAGATAGCAGGAGGAGGCTTGTTCAGTTGCCAACTTCCTAAAATGCTTTTTAGCGTCAGCTGGGTTGCTTAGTCCTCTCTCGCTCTTGGATTAAATATAAAAATAACTATGTAAAGCATATCAACCCGCTTTCCCTGTCTGCTGAAACGGCAATCTCCTATGCTTTTTCTAGAACCCATTAAAGAAGGAGGAGGAAAGGAGAAGAAGGCTAACGATATGTAACCCTCCACACCACATATTCTCCAGAATGGGCCTGCTGGTGGGTCTCAACAGAGCTGGTCACATCAGCGCCCCCATTGGTTATAGGTTGGTTAGGTAGATGCATCTGATGCTTAGCCTCACTCTTCTTCCTTCTCTGTAGCCATATTAGTTGGATGGCTCTTCCACCAAAAGCCAGAAAGGGAAACAAATACAACCCAGATCAGGCGATGTTTTCCTTTCTAAGCCAACAAAACATTTGATGTTCAGACACATGTGAAACGGTATACTGCGGGGAGATATTGGCTGCTACCTGGATTTTGCTGAGACAAACTGGTCTGGTCCCTCTCCCACAGGTGCAGTGGTACTGGGTTACAGAAGTTTTCCAGAGACTTCAGTCTGACACTCTCCCTTGACTGTTGCTCTTGAAAATGGATTTTTTCTGCCAGGTGTCACTTTCGTTTTTTTCTTTACCTTCCAGGTCTGAGTGCGGGGCCCACTTTTAGAAGAGCACATCTGCTGGTTTTTCTGTGTATGGTATGATCAGGGATGTGGAGAGACAGGATGACCCAAGCCCTGCGTTGCACTGAAATTGAATACTGTGCCCTCTACCTTGACACCCAAATGGGGCCTGCTGCTAAAAAGCTAAGGTGTTGAATAGGCAGAGACCAGGGGAGAAATTTTCTGCTTTTCATCCTTTTCACTCTTGTCAAGACTCTCACACCCTCTGCCACAGCTTCCCCCAAACATGGTCATTTTAATGATAAAAATGCCATGGAGAGAGCGCTGAGCGTCACGCAAAACCAGCTGTGGCAGCCTGCGTGACATTCCAAATATTAATACAAATAGAATTAATTCACACGCCAGGGGTGTCTCAGGAATCCATTTTAAGTTGGCACTTAACTTGGGCTTGAGATTTCCCTGTGACTGGCCACGTTGAAACATGCTTTCTACACAGGGCTGGGCTGGGCTGCCCTCCATCTCCAAATCACTCCAACAAATTCATTAAGGAACACTGGGTTTTAACTAGTCACAGACAGAGGTTAAAGTGAGTGGAGAGCTGTTTCTTGTCCTTGGTTAGCTGTGAGGTTGCTACAAATGGTGTGGCTGGCCTATCACTCCTCATTGGTTCTGGGGAAAGGATGGAGATGATCTATTTCTCACTAGTGGATTATTTAATGACACCATTTCTTCCCTCATTAAGGATTGACTCTAGCTTTTAAAGTAGATTCAGGGAAGAGGATGCCGATTCTCTGTATCTTGCATTATATTTCATTTGTGGCTAGACTGAAGGCAGCCTTTTGGTCTTTCTAGTTTTCTCTAGCTTTGTCTTTCTATTTCTGCACCGTGAGTTTAATAAAGAAACTATCTTGGAGTAATAATTCCTACAAGCCCTGGACAGTCCTTTGGGGGGAAAGAACTGACCTTTCCCTGTTTTTAATAAAACCTCTGTGAATTTGGGCTTGGTTCTTCTGCAGTCCAATGCAACTGTCTTTTTATTTTATGGGTGGGGTGAACCCACTGATTTCTTCTGAGTTGGGGGTCTGAATGCAGTTCTGGGAAAGATGACTCATGAGGTTTGGATTCCTCATGCCCATTCACTTTGGTACTTATTCACATGCGTTTAGTGACTGATTTCCATCATCTTTTTTGCTGTTAGAATTTGTTACTTATTTGTAGTTTATTACTCTATCTAGTTCTAAAGAACCAGAAAGTAGTGCTTTTGTAAAATCTGGAGTTGAATTACACTCTGGTGATTGGCAGGCCATTTCATCCTAGCTGTGACACTGGCAATTTTAAGAGCTTCATTTTTGTCTTTGTCTTCAACGAGGAGCATTTTACACATTATTAACTCCTGAAAATCCCTCTGGATGGATAATTTGGAATGAGAGAACTTTAAGACCTTTTGGGGGAAAAAAAGAACAAATCCACCAAATCTCCTCTGATTATTCTTTATGGTCACTAAAACTATTTAGCATATTAAATAGTCTGTCCATGAAAGCTTGATATATTTTAAGATAGAATGATGGGTTTAAGATAATCATTTCTATGGTAACTCTGCACTCTCTAGAAGATACCTGGAAATTTGTTTTGATTATCCTGCATACTCAGAGGCATTTATTCCCTCATGTCTATCTAGTGTTCACTGTCGTTTTGATTTTATAACTTAAAGTTGACTCTTTTCTTCTGAGTGCTAGCATATTCCTGAGAAATGGAGTAATTTAGATGCTCAAAAAGGCAAAAAGCCCTGGTAAGCCTTATTTAAGATATATGGTAGAGTGAATAGGTTCCTATTAAATCCCAGTAAACAGGGACAGGGTGACCTTAGCCAGGATAGTGGCACCCGTCTGTCCCTCTTCACCCACGAAAGATGACAGTTTTATGGCCACGGTTTATTTTGCATCATCTTGCTTTAACTCTCTCAGCTTAATTATACGCAGATGAGAATCAAGTAATTGGTGGTGGAGACATTAAAAGTTTCAGAGGAGAGGGGAAATCGCGGGAGTCATTTCAGTGCGTCTGTGTCATTGTCCAAGTTAAATAGAACTGTGCAGGGACTTTTACTGACTTTCACAATCTGACCTCACTCATCATTGCCTGGCACCCTTTTCCATTTCCACTGTGTGCTATGCTTTGCCTTCTTGTAGGAAATTGAGTGACAGTGAGAAACTGATTGTCTCAATTTTTTTTTTGATTGTAAACAAAACCCAAATAGAGAAAAACTACATGGACCAAATGCATAACTGGATGTATTTTTATATATTATACAAAATATGGGTACATATATATGTATATGTATAGTGCATATGTATCATTTGCTTGCTAGGATAAGAAATAAAATTTTTCACTCGCAGAATCCCTCCACGTACCCAGCCAATAATAGCCCTTTATACCGCATAAGTAACTATTATCCATTTATAAGAATCACCATTATATTTTTAGAAATACATTCATCATCTCGTATTTATGCCTAAATACTGTAGTTTAGTGTTGACATTAAAAAATTGATATGCCTTTTCAGTTTCTTTTAGAAAGAAGTTCTAAAAGTTCTAGATGAAAACAAACAGAAATGTTTTGAGGTTTTCAGTAACCACATTGGTATGAGTGTTATTGTTTGTTCTCTGGAAGTCCTACTTAATTTCTTTTGTTTCCTTATAGTGTGTCTCTTGAGGACTCTGGGATATTGGCCTGTAGTGATCCCCTGAGCCTGAGTTTTGTTGATTGTATGTTATATGTTCAGGGTACAGTTTATCAAGCTTTTCCCTAACAGTTTCTGACAATGGCAGCTGGATCCAGGAGCTAGGTCACACTCAGGCTTGACCCCTTTGGCGAGAACATAGGCATTGGTGGGCAAGGCAACCGTTGCTGCAGAAGCTCAGATTGTCCCCTTTTATGATTATTTCTCAATATATATGCATATAGAATCATGATATTGTACATCTGAAATTAATATCATATGCTAATTATACATTGATAAAAATAATTGTCCCACTTTATCCAGTTGGGAGCTCTTCAAGTTGGTTCTTGAGTCTGTTTGTCATCTACTTCAAAGCCTCTGATAATTTCCCTTTTCTCTTGTAGTATTACAGGATGTTCCAGGTTCATCTCATAACATTTCCTGCCCTAGATCTGAATTCAGCCATTTCTCCAAAAAGCCCTAGTTTCTTTAGCTGAGAACTGTTATTGCAATATTTAGAGACTCACTCCTGGGGTGTTCCTTCTACTGGATTGGTCACTGTTTCTAAGCCCTTCGTAGAGGGCAGCATTGGGGAGATATGTGTGTGTATGTATGTGTATATACATGTGTATATATGTATATAAAATATATATGTTCACATAATACATACGCACATATATCTGTCCATGTAAATATTTTATTTTCATACATATGACACATCTTACTGCATATTTTATGAACTTACTGTGATTCAAATTGAGTTTGCTGAGTTTTTTGTTTGTTTGCTCCTGTATTAACATTTATGTATCCTGCCATGCCCATGGATCTTGATTCTCAAGGAAATAATAGAACTGCTCTATTCCATAATCACTTTTTTGCTTGATCCCATATCACATGCATAGTCATCTCAGGAGAACAATACTAAAACTCATACTAATGCAACTATTGAAAACATTAAAACTTTGCATTTGGTCCCTCCCTGCCACCCTTGTATTACATAGTTGTGCTACCCTGATGATTTTGCGGCATCTAGTCATTAGGTACTTTGCACTCTACTTCTTAGATTTCTTTTAGCTTTTACTCCCACTGTATATTTTAATATCCACCCCAGTCATCACATTGATGATATCTCCTATTGTTTAGGTTGCCTGAAGCTTATCTCCTAACATGTTCTTCAGATGTGACTCATAGGAACAATATTCTGCAGGTTCTCATCTGTATCCATACTAGTTTATATGAGCCCATTATAAGTACAAGTCAGTTTTGTTGGCTATAAAATTATATTCTTTCTTTTGAGCTATTGAATAGGCAACTTTGTTTTCTTTTAAAGCATTGTTTTAGAAAAATTGAATAATAATTTGATTTTCTTTGCACTATAAAGCATATTCTTTCTTTTTTTTTTTTTTTTTGGTTTGGAAACTCAAACAGTTTTATAGAACAGGTCTTAGTGCTGGTCTTTTTGCATCAGTATTGTCAGGAACAATTTTTCTATGACATTTTAAGATTTTATTTTAATTAAGGAGTTTTTCCTACTAGGTTTTGCTTGCCTATGTGCTCAATTTTGTTTGCCTGTCCTCATTATTTATTTCTTCCTCTTCAAACCTTTCTACCTCTGTCATTTCTTTTTTATCTATTAGTTTTCCTCTGTTTTATATCTTTATTCTATAATAACATTATATTGTGCATAATAATATTATATAATAATGTAAATATACACTATAATAAAATATTATATTACATATAATAATAAACATATTACTATGTGTTGTGCTTCTTTTAAGTTTAATTGGCATTGACGAAATGACTTTTATTTCTAATTCTTTTCTGAGTTCTGTCACCATATTTATGAGTTTTTCTAATCTCATTATGGTGTATTTTTATATTTGTACCATTTCTTAATGTCTTTGAATTTCTTTTGAAATGAGAGGTTACAGTTTTAATCTGTTTCATAAGAAAATATTTCCAACATGTGTTTGTTGTCTCTGGAGATGTTCTTCTGCTTCTTATTCTTTTTTGAAATTATAATAACTTTGTATAGGATTTGACCTTGATAATTTTCCATTGTTCGTATTTATGTGCAATTAATTTTCCTGACCTTTTAGAAAAATAGGTTTAGGAAAGAGGAAGTCTCACTAATTTTACAGAACTTCCTCTCCCTTTCCCTGCCCTTCTTTCTTTTCCTATTCCCACCCTTTATCCTGTCTCTCATTAAAAAGTATGATGGATTATGGGTGCATTGGTCATAGGTGTGATGTGGTAGCATAGATATGAGGCAGGATGGGATATACATTGTTGCAAAACAGTGTCATTACAATACAAAAAAGAAATTACTGAACCATTTGAACATTTTTAAAATATTTTGAAAATGTAAAAAAAATTGTGGATTGCTTCCTGCGACCCCTTGACTACTTTCCCTTCCCACTTCAGTCCATACCTTCTTGTTCTTTCAGATTTCTTACTACATATGCTCAAACTGATTCTACTAAAAGAGGTTTTTATCATTGGGGGCATATGCTGGGTAGGAGCTCTGTGACTTGACAGTTCATAGCGTTGCTCCCTTTAGTCCTACTTGCACTGAGTGTTAACCCCCTTTGTCCTTTCAGAGCTGTTGTTGCAAATTGGGCCACAGAACATGCCAGAGAGTACTGCTGGCTATTTTAGGGTTTTCCTCTTCTAAGTTTCTGTGGGTGCCACTCCCATGATTACCTTTTTCTCCCCATCTAGACATTGAATTTCTGGCTGTTGGCGGTTGGTTTCATCAGCTTGTATTTTGTGGTTCATGAGGGAATTTTGTTCCATGTTTTGTTTTAAATGTATACATGGGTTTTGGGTCTTGTTGTCTAGTTGCTCAATTTTTATAGTGTTCAAATAATTAAAATATGATGCTGCCATTACTGCCAGCATCTTTCTGAAATTCTCTCCCACTATAGACTTATAAGCAGTGCTCTATAAGATTAGTGGTATGCATCTGAGAAAGAACAACCTAGAAAGAGGGATGCACTTGCGTCTCCAGAAAGGCTTTCTTCTGTACAAACACCTAGTCTCAGTAGGGTGGGAACCATGAATGTAACTTCATGCATCATCTTCTAGCCAATTCAGCTGGTCAGCTCAGAATTGAAAAAAAGTCTTGCATAGTTTTGTTAGAAGTTCAGCTTTTTTTTTTATTTCAAATAACTTAAGTTTTTATTTATACTTAGACTTCTTCCCAAAATAAACAGAGTGACCTATAAAAATCATCACTCTAACAAAGGATAAAATATAATTAATGATATATTTTTGAATGTATTAGTCCAAATAGACTAAATGACAAAATGAACACTAAACATATGGGTGTCATAAAAAATTATGACACCACTTAGGCCACAGTCTAACATGAATTGAAGGGTAGTAAGGCAGGCTCTCTGCTCCACAGAGTTACTCAAAGACCTTTGACTATCTTCAGAGGTCTCAGATTCTGAAGCCCTAGAAGATAGAAAGCAAAACTATCTCAAGGAAGGATTTTAGGGTTGATTGACCTCATACATCATTGTAACTACCTACCACTGTCCAAATTTGGGCTCTGTAGACTAGCTGGCATCCAGGAAGGTGGGAAAGGTTATGTAACTGTGTCCTCATAATCTACTATGGCCAAGAAATGTTAAAGAAGGAGAATATCAGAGTAGAGAGGATATTTCAGCCCAAGAAGTTTGCACAAAGAATCTGCATGTAGGGAAGAGCATGTCTATGAAAACTAGAAGAACTTTGGTATGGTTGGCATAGCAGATGAAGTTAGAGAAGGAAGCTTGGGCAGTGTTGTAAAAAGGGGCTGGCCTATGCAGTTTTGGGATTCTCACACATTTCTCCTACCTGAGAAACAGGGCCCTCAGTGGATGGTCATTGGGAGACTTCCATGATCTAATTGTGTTTTTAGAAGATAATTCTGGTCTCCAGTAATTACCAGCAATATCTCTGAAACTGAAGAATCCTACCATTTGAGACCTTTCTCAATCATCCACATGGTTATTAAAACCCCAGGAAAACATTTCCCCTCATCTCATGCCCATGTAAATCATGTTTCCTTGGTAGGCACTCCTGAATGTGCTACAATCAACAGATGAGTCTGCAGTGATTTCTATAAATTCAGACTGGAAGGGTAATTTCAGATCTCCTGAGCTCTGTGTTGTTCCAGGCATATTATAGGCAATGACTGCAACTCCCTTTGAAGCTCATAAAGTCACCTCTTTTGACATTGGTTTCTCATCTGTTTTTTTTCTCTGACCTTTCTTCACCTCCTATGTCTCTTTATTGGCTAACACATGGTGTTTTATTGCCAGGCACCCTTATAATAACCACAGTAGCCGTACATTCAGCTTTGTTCACTCATTAGCTTTGTTTGGTAAATGCTGTTGTGGCAAGATCGAGTATTAAGAACTAGTGTTGCAAGGCTCCCTCCAGCTCAGAGGGAGACTATTTTCCTTCCATTAGAAGATATAAGGATGACTTATGAGTTATCTTCTTTGCTTAGACAAGAGTCAAGGAAGATTGGACTAGGATCCTGGATTAAGAAAATGATCTCCAGCATGGTGTCAAAACTCTCACGGACATTTCCAGGACTTCTCTGTGCCTTATTAAGAGTCCCTATGAGATTAAATGGTAAGGGAAGTGAAATGTGCACCTTCCTTAGAAAAACGTGTGGTTTGCCTGGCATTGATATTCACTACAAGGTGACCTTTGGATGAAAACATGATCTGCAAGCCTATTGGATAGTTTCTTGTCTGGCCATCAATATACAGGAGGGGCAATTTGGGGGATTTTAATGAAAAGCACCTGAGTGGCTAAGTGCAAACTTAGTAGAAAAAGTCTCATGTTTTTTCAGTAGTTTCCAGAAGGTTCCTAAATACCTGACACATGATGGACCTTTTCTTTTTGGGCATCTGCTATCTTTGCCGAGCTCAACATTCCAGTGAGGTGTTTTTTTTCAGAGCTCAAAACTGAACATGTCAGCAGTGAGCAGTCACCCAGCTTTGTAAAGAATGCCACGGCCGACAGCCTCCCAGCTGCTGAGGAACCAGATGAGCCTTCCATATCAAGCAGAGCCATGTGCGAAAGTCCTTGTGCCATCAGGGCCCACCATGGAGTTTCCAAATGCCCTTACTCCTAGAAAAATATGCCATCCCCTCCTTACCATCCTGTTGCCCCAGTGTCTGGTGCTGCTGTGATGGTCACCAGCCCTTTAGTAGCTCTTGAAATAACACACAAGTACTCTTCTGTGCTCCTAGAATAAACCAAATCAACACCACAGCCATAGTTGGTGAATGAGACCATTACTTCAGTTGTCACCTCACTCAAAGATGTACAACAAGAGAGAATCTGGGGGACACTTATAAAAGTCACTTTTTTATGCTTATTCTGGAATAATTTAGTAAAACTAGACAAGAATCACACAATTTTTCTACGCCATTTGAAGTTTTGTTTTTTTTTTAACAGCTTGTTTGAGATAGGTCATTTTGCTTTAATTAAGGAACAGTAAGTTAAGGAAGATGAAAAAAAGTAGTCCTCTGTTTCCATGTTCACACCCAGATAGCCTCTTGGTTTTCTTCAAAACTCCCATTGTAAACGAGCACTCTTGTGGTGAGTAGTGTGGCTGGTTCATGGACTCTGCTGGAAGACCCCAGAATCCTTAGACAATTGCCCCAGACTGCCTCTGTGAAACCATTTAAGGAATGGGTTCCCAGATTGCCATACTCATTATCTGCACTCCAATAAGGTAAACACCAGCACCCTCTTCTCAAAGTGCATATTTGGATTTTGACCAGCGGTGCCTCCTCCTCTGTCAAAAAGAAGTTTTTTTTAGTCAAGTCCAGGGGAGCACCCTGCTTGTTTAAGGACTCTTGACTATTTTGTTAGAAATATTAAGCACCTGGTTTGGAACACATAGATTTCACACCCTTTTTGAAAGATGGGGTGTGAGCCAGAGAAGTGTGCTCACTTGAAGGAATATATGGCTAGTACTCACATCGTAACAAGGAATTCATTTGGAATAATTTACAGATGGTGGGTCCTTTGATGTGGCGCTCTCAGTCACTCTGAAATTTGCCCCAGCATCTGCTTCAGGTCACCCAGCACGCCTTTGGATCAGTGCCGGTCGTTTTCTGTGCAAGATCTTAGACGATCTGTTCTGAATCATCCCGATTCATTCTGGGGACTTCTTCAAAAGTCCACAAACACTTTCTTCATTGTTTCAAAATTCAGTCTCAAAACCTAAAGTATCTTTCCAGTTCATATTCTTAGTCTATCTCTCTGTACACCGGGGAAGGATCCTAAGGGGGTTCTGTATTCAAAATGCTACTCCTACTCTTGTTGTTTTCTTGCAGAACCTTTGAGTGTGTTATAAACGAGAACTAGGACTCCTGATGAGCTAAGCGGCTTTTGCATAAAGTCACTCGGCTGTTTGACAAACACAGTCTGTAGAGAACCCAGGTCTGTGGTCTCTCAGTCCAGCTTCTATTTATGCAGGTCATTTAGCTCTTCTCCCCTCCACACAGAAACTGTTTCAGAAGCACAAGTAAAAGATGGCCCAGGCCAGTTGCCTGCATTGACTGAGAACCATTGCCCTTTTAATTTGAGGCTCTAGCAGATGGAAAATTATTTAGATGTTGCAGCAACAGCAAAAATACTGTTGGCTTCCACTCAGCTTTTGCCTAGAGAAGCCCACGAAGCCTGTTTCTTATAATTAGAAGGTGCGTGTGAACTTGAACAGCAGCTCAGAGTCAGCCATTGTAAGCATGAATGGATTCACCTTTTAGAAGTGACAAGCACAGAATCAGCCTAGGGTTGCCTGGAGCATTCTTCAGGATAATACCCGAAGGGAAACCCTGGTAGGTTCAAGCCAAGAACTATCAAATGACCCAGTCTTCCCTCCTCCCACCCCTATTATCTTCTCCTTTCTTGATTTTCTCGGAACCACCTGAGGACATGGGAATGCTGACTTCAGCTTTTTGGACAATGCCTAAGTCTTAGATCCTGGATGTGAAATGAAAAAAGTGTTCCCTAAAACCTTTCTTCCATAATTTCATTGTTCTCTTTGCCTACCTTTAAAAAAGTTCCCCCTTACCCTGGAATGTACTGCTCACTGATTCTTTCCCACGTTTGACTATTTCTAAATGGATGACCACTGCAGTCTTCCTTGTCCAGAGCAGTCATCATAAACGACACTATTTTTATCATTTGGAGAGCTCCAAAGGTCTAATAGCGGACAAAGACACTCAAGTCCTAGCGACACAGCGAGTGAGTCATGGCTGTTCCCCAGATTTCCTGATTATTAGTTTAGTGACTGGTTTATTTTGGTGGGAGTCCCATCTGCTGGGACCATTTATAAACAAGCCAGTTGGGAAAAGGGTGTTGCTAGTAGAATGGAGGAGGCAACACCGTGACTCATTGATCCAGATCTGGGTTTGGGCAAAGCACAGCGACTGCCTCCTTCTGTTCTGTATGTCCTGGTCTGTCAGCCAAGAGGTCATTATGAGAGTTTTGGTTTTTGGAGGTTGGCATTTTGTCAACGGATTGCCAATCACCTATCTCTCTGTGGAGTTTCTATGGTACAGGAAATGCTGCTTGGTTTCCCACTGTCACCACCCAGAGGAATCACTCACATGTGGACTGTTCGCCCCATAGTCTCTAAACTTCGGGGTCCCCAGATGACCTCTGAACACCCCTGATAAAGTTGCACAGGTAATGCAGTGTAGTTTTTCTGGGGGAAGTACTCTACTTTATCAAGATCTCGCTCATGTGTAACCCAATTTTTGTTGGAACGCATCAAGTTTTACTACTTCAGCAACTTTCCTGGGTCAAAGAATCCATTTATTAAGCTGTGTTGCCAGAGTACTTTCTCTGCCCCCTGGCACATCACTGTAGTCAAGGCTCAGGGTCCAGGTCAGAAGATCACCTAGGTAAGATTGCTTTCTAATAAGGTTCTTTGACATGCCGCTGACTAAATTCCCTTGAATGGGACTCGAGCACAACTGACTTACAGCAACATTTGCTCCATGTGGAGAACGCCATCTATCTTCAGATGGAGTGTTTCTCATTTTTCTCCCTTCTTCATCTATTGGGTGCCACCTCCTTCCTGAGCTTATTAGTCTTCAAACCTGGAAGTAGAGAAGATGGGTTTTTGCTTTCCTCTCTGCCTCCTTCTCACCTTATTATTATTTTTTAAAGATTTATTTATTTATGCATACAAGAGCTGGGGTATAGGCCAGAGGCGCAGGAGGAAAGAGGATTCACCACAAACAGAGTGGGGAGCAGAACAGGCAGATGGACTGAAATACACTGCTGAGGGGAGCAGTGGGTGAGGCAGGAGAGGTCTGCTGTGCTATGTGGGTCCCCTCCCTGACCAGGGATTGAACTTGTGTTGCTGTGCAGTGGATGCTTCACAGTGCGGTTCTCAACCAGCTGTGCCACCAGGGAGGCCCTCAATTTCTTTACTTATGGCCTTTTTTTCTGGCTCTAGAGTAGCTGCTGTTGATATCTTTTCTACCTGGACTAAACCAACTCTGTCTCAGCCTGTGGCAGGAGAAAAGGGTGCTTGGGGCTCAGTCTGAAGCCCTCAGCCTAGGATTTGGGTAGAGGGCCTGGCTGGCAGGAAAATCATGAGGCTGACTCCTTCCTCACCGCCTGACCTTGATCAGCCTGATGGCACACCATTTCCTTTCTTTGCTCTGCTGTATTCCACACTGTCACCTCCTCAGAAAAAGTTCAACAATTTCTTCCCACCATAGCAACGGAATTCCTTTTCTTCTCCCAGAAGCCTTACTTATTCGAGTGATATTTGGTGCTGTGAATTTCATGAGTCATCACTCACTTTGTGGTATGCTATCTGGTAGGGACTAATCCTGAGAGTGGAGAGAAGTATCTGCAGATGGATACCTGCTCCTTGGAGAAGTTCTGTAGAGTAAGAAAGGCATGGAGAATCTCTCACCAGGAAATTCATTTTTTGTGTAATCTAGAATTTCACAGGGATAAAAACTCTAATCAGAGAAAGCTTGCTTGAGGAAGAAATAGTTAAGTTCTGATTTAAATGATGACTAGAATTTGGAATGAGGGAGGAACTTGGCAGGTAACCTGGACTGAAGGAATGCAGGTTTCAGAAGCTTTGAAGGTCATTGTGATGGGAGTCTATGATGCACTACAGCTAGAGAGGAGCAGGAGAGGCAGGAAGAGGTGAAGAGCACAGGAGCGCCTGCTTCTGGAGGGCTTATCAGTCCCCTTAAGAATTCTGATCACGGGCCTCCCTGGTGGCGCAGTGGGTTAAGCGGCGCACTGTGAAGCAAACCGCAGCCACTGCAGCACGAGTTCGATCCCTGCTGCCGGCCAGGGAGGGGACCCACATGGCATGGCAGACCTCTCCTGCTGTGCCCGCTGCTCCCCTCAGCAGTGTACTTCTGTTGATCTACCTGTTCTGCTCCCTGCTCTCTGTGGTGAATCCTCTCACCCCACCCCCACGCCTCTGGCCTGTACCCCAGTGCTTGTGTGCATAAATAAATAAATCTTAAAAAAAAAAAAAAGAATTCTGATCACTACCAGTGGACAAAGGAGTTTCATAGTCAGTATGATGCAACTAGCTGTACATCGTCATAAGACCACTCTAACTGCAAGTTGAGTCCAAGAGGGGAAGGGCTTGGTCATGTTGCAGAGTGAAAATGTAAATGTACTCACATTATCAGTTCCTTCTCCAGTGGGTGGCAGAGAAATACAGTCTCTCCTAGTCTCTTCCAGTTTTGAATCATCTCCTTTCATTTAAAATTGTCCCTTTCAGGTGGCTGAAGTAAGAGCTCAGGTAAGAGAGGTGGCTCATGCAGAATGGGAGAGAGTCAGTGCTTCAGGCCTTGGTGGGAGGTGGTGGTAGTGGTGGTAGGGGGGTGGCACCTGCACTTGGGTCTCTGGATGACTCTGGGTTCTCACTGCTGCCATCTGCAGGAATAGCTCCGCATTGTCCTTCTGGCCACTTCGGCCCTGCTTCCATTTGCTGCTGAGTTCCAAGCATGATGAAGTCACTGTTTTATTTCTGGCTCCAGGCCTGAGAGGTCTCTTCACTATGTCATTTTCACTTTTTCTGTGTGTTGCCTTATTGCATCATGGCCCTCAGCAGTCCAGCCCTGTGTCCCAACTGGTCTCTGTGTGACACCCATTCCAGCCCTGGCCCTCGGGAAGCTCCCGAACCTCTACCATCAGAGTCTGCTGAGTTCCCGAACAGCACACATGGACCCTCTGTGTCCTCTGCACAACACTGAAGCCAAGGCAGCAGCCAGGGAGCTAGACATGGGCTTACTCTCTGTTAATCATGTTTCTCTACCTTGTCTCTGCCTGGTCACTCCAGACTGGAAGTTGGAGCATCTAGTAAGATGTTTCCAAACAGGAAGTTGAGAGACTTTCTTCACACACCTGCCTGCTCCACATTACAACCCAGAGAAGTGAGCCAACACAGACATTTCATGGTCTGTGACTGCTGTCTTCTTTGCTTCATTTTGCTCCTGACACCAAACTGGAAAAGTGTACTGCTGTTTTTCTCTAGTTGCATTTTGTGCTCTCTTTCAGCCTATAATCAGAACATTAAAATGTAGTGTAAACTCAAAGTTGTTACTATGGAGCTGTGAATTCCTTCTTTTGCTCTCCACCAAGCTTGACTGTTGAGGTCTGTGTCTAGCTATAGAGGTCAAGCAAGTGAGTGTTGAGACTGAAAGCTGAATGTTCTTTTTTCCTGGTCCTTTTCCATCTGTCCTCCCCCCTCCCCCCCCCAATAGGACAATAATCCTCAGGCTCAGCTGTAGAAATGGAAAGGTACAAAGGATTAGGAATTAATCTATCAATTTACTATTACCAAAATATTCTCCTTGTAGAAAGCAGAAGTGAGGTCTGCTAAGAAAGCTTTTCATAACTTGACACAACGAGCTTGGAGATAAATTAATAAATAAGAAAAAATATCCAGATGGCAGGATGACAGTGCTTGGTGCTTGGTTAAATAAGGTGACTACCTAGAATGTGAGGAACTCAGGTTTCTGGTCTGCATGGATAGATGGTGATACTGCTTGTTAGAACACAGGACACTGGAAAAAGAATTGGTTGGGCCAGTCCTCCACTTTTAGACATACTGAATTTGAAGTACCCTTGATATATTCAAATGGACAAGCCTAGTCATCAGTAGATGTATTGGATTATAGTTCAATGATTTCTATAGGAATTCCCATTGCAATCATAGAGTAGATTATTAAGAATATGAAATTAGGACAGTGACAAGTAGATTAATCCAATGATAAATCATTTCATGCGTGCATCTCACTATAGGCAAAGGCTCACCTTTGAGACAGAAGGTCAATGAATCTATTGGTTAATACTCCCTGTCCCATGGCACCTGCGGGGTTGATCCTCTACCTCCTCTGCTGAAGGACACTGCCTTCCTTTTCTCTTAGTAACACCTTCAGTCAGTTTACAGCAAATCTTACAGATGAGAGAATAATTTATCTCTTTCCAATGATTATCTCTAGTCTGACCCCATTCTATGTTGCTCTTAAGATTTTACTCTCAAATGTCAGTTTGTATTTCTAATTATACTATATTCCTCCAATACTTGCAAAACTGTTGATGATTGATGAAGCTAGACATGTTGATAAGAGCTAAATAACTCGATGTTTGCACTCTTTCCTAAGGTGAGTCATTGGAGGGTTTTAAGATGAGGCGTACATAACATAACCTGGGTTCAGGGTGATCTGCTTCACCTAATGCCAGCAAGTTGATTCATCCGTCCTTTCAACACCAATTTATTGATCGTCTCCTATATATAAGATACTGTGCTAGATGCCATGGGGATATGAAATTAAAAGTTAAAAATTGTCTCCTGTTCCTCTGGGCCGTAAATAGAAAAAGTTAGCAATAATTATAGGTTTCATTTGTAAAGGGTAGCACAGCATAGCTTGCCCATGGTTCCTGACTTAATTCCCTGTTTTGAAGATGTGCCTTTACCCTCCAAGGTCATGTCCGCCATCTTCCTAGTTGCTCTCATGCTGTTCATTTTGTCACTTAGCAGAAGACTCTTCCTTTTCTTCAGATTCATAATTAAAAGGCATCACAATATATAGTACACATCTTGATTTTATTTTTAAATACAAAAAAAGAAGCAGCAAACTGATGAAAGGCTTGTGTGTGAAAATTACACACTTCAAAATACCCACAATAGTATAGAAGGATGCACCTTTGTGGGAAAGCAGCAGAGAAGTTCTTTCAGGGATAAATTTTAACATCTCTGACCAGTTGGGTGAAAACGTTTTGAAGATGTATTACATTCCCTGATCAAATGGAAAAAATGACAGCTGCCATTATATCTAGGAAACACCCGCTAACATGGCCCAGTGCCACGTCTGCCTCCTCCCACGTAGCCTTGCTGGAAAGCCTCTGAATGTCCACCCTTGGCAACTGGGGCTGCCTCATGCATCCTCATGGAGACTGGTCATCCTAGAAGATCAGGGAAAGCTCAAGACTTGTCAGCACTCTCCTTTGGCAGTTCCCAAGTATAGTTAATGGATGATGTTTTCTTTCTAATATTTAACCTAGGAGTCCCCCTTTTCTGCCACCTTTAATACCTGAGTCAACCATGTAGATACTTGTGCTTTAAATATATGAGTCAGGAGGTTTAGCTGGAACAGGGTCATGTTCAAAGTTTCTACCGATGTACTTCAGGGTCATGACAAACATTTCCTGGATTTTGAGATTCCTGTAAGCAGGCATTATGTTTGTGTGTGTGTGTGTGTGTGTGTTTTGTCTTTCCAGCCCTGCAAGGGTTAATTTTCTTTGCTGCTCTTAGTAGTTGATGTGAATCCTCCTATATCAGTGTGGTTTTGAAATGAAAAATCCCTACATGCACAAAGAGTGCCTAGGATAGTTTTGCATTTGCAAATAAAGCCCTAACAAATGCTCATTTAAAAAAATATATTTTCCCAGCTGAGCACATTAAGGCACGAGGCTGCATCTTTGTATTCACTTCAATAAACCAGGTGTGCTTCTGGAGATTAGCTATTTTTTATAAAGAATGATTTTGAAATAAATGACAATGGGCTCATTTCTCTTTATGCTGAGGATAACATTAAAGGAAAACTGCCGTGATTAGTTTTAATATCTCAGCTTAATGAGTACTTACTAAAAATGTGTGTGTGTGGTGTGGGTGTGTGTGTGTGTGTGTGAAAAGACACACAGACAGTAGGTATGTGTACACATGTGGCTGAATAATTTTCTAACATCTTAAGTGATACCTGTCAGGGATTTTAATAACCCAGTGCCAGTGAATTATTCTGGTGGCTGTTTCTGCAGAGGCTTTCGACAGGAAGTCCATTTTTCTCTGGAGCTTTTTTTTTTAAGTGCCAGTCAGAAAATATGAAAATGGACTTGGATTTTATGTGTCAATTATGGTCAGAGATTGTGTGCCTCTTCAGAGGTTATCTGGACCTCTTCTGTACCTCATACCTCATCTATAACTTTAGTTGGAGGTCAGTGTAGGAATTTGAGGTTTGTGGATTAGGTTTGGAATAGTTAGTATGTGGGTTACATTAGAAACCAGTAAGAGATGGATTAAAGAATTCCAGGAAGGGGCTGCATGGATTTACAGGGAATGAATATTTCTGGAGTGGGATGGAATTTGTCTTATGGTGGATCTCTCTAGAACAGTCCTGTGCTTCATGAACATTTTGAGTGCAGGCAGATGATGGGAGGGACCTCTGGTTGAGAAATTCAGGTAAGGGACAGAACCTAAGAGTACAGCTGATGTATTACTAGTACACAGGTATTAAAAGGCCCATCTGGGCAGGCCTTCTCATTGTTGGCCAAAGGGAGGCTGGCCAGCACATGGAATGATTTCAGAGGAAAGTCCTGGCCATCCTTTTGAGGAGTACAAACTGCCTTGACACTGCATTTCAAGGTCTACTACCCAGTTCGGTGAACTTGAGATCTCTCTTAGATCTCTATTAGAGAATTGACTAAGTCTTGATTATTTTAAAATAGTTCAGGATACAATAGTCAAAGGATCCAGAGTTGTTTTTTCCCCATTTTTACTTACCTTTAACTATTTCAATATTGTTGATAACTTTTCTAGAAATTGCTGGAGAGGGGCAAATTCAAAATCTGGCATTTTTGTTGCTGTTGTTCAGAATTCTGGGTGGATGGCGTGAGTAAAGGTTGAGATTGACACTGTTGCTAATATGCAGGAGCGAATGACCAGGAAAGGTAGTTATTCCTGTTTTCTGCAATCCTAGATCTTCAGCTCTCCATTTTGAGTTCTTAGTTTTTGTCTTGTTTCTGTGAGGGCACAATCTGTATAAAGAACACTAGCATTTTGCCTCTAGAAATATGACTTAAATTGCTCTCTCTGTGTGTTTTTAAGAGCCAGGAGGTGGGTGCAAATAAATGTGATTCTTTTGCTTCTTATCCCGAGAAATTGGCTTCACATGAGAGTAATGAAAGTAAGGACAAAAACAACTCAGTTGTGAACTCTGGATTAAGGTAATGGCTCTTTAATAAAAGTAGAGAGGGACCTTGTTGCCATAAGAATTTTTTTCTATGGAAAGACGGAAAAGGGTCAACACTAAAGTGCTTTGTTTCAGGAAGTTAGGCTGAGAATTCAGATTGACGAGTGCCAAGCTGTGCATTGTTCATTTATTGTTGATAGGTCTTGAAAATGACAGACTTTTCATGTGCAGTGTGATGATTTGAGATTGTTGGTGTAAATGGAAGAGAGAGGTTTTCTGTATGTAACTGAACCCAACTTCCTCTTTCCATTTATGGAAAGTGCCAGTGAGACTCAATTTAGCTGCAGTTGGTGAGGGCGCTCGCTGTGCTGTGGAGGATTGGAGTGTGGTCTGGTAGCCCCCTAAGTATGTGCAGTTTGTCTTCCTCGCTGAGCTTCCTGATGGATGTTGGGACTTGAGTATCTGTGCTTAGGTTTTTAGGTCATGTGTGTGTGAACACCAACAAATACTCAAGGTTTGGTGTTAAACTTGAACTGTGTCAGTAGCAAAAGAATTTATGGGACTGTGTTTTTAAGGATACGGGGGAGTTACCAGGCCACTGAGTGGTGGTGTAAATAACACCTGTTCCAGAGAAGGAAGGGTAGCATGACAGTGTAGCAGCAGGAAAGGGCACACTGGGCAGGTTCGGGATGGTTCTAGCAGACAGGGGATAAAGGAAGGAGTCTTGGAGGCCTTGGTGGCTTTTATACTTTTACTACAGAGGTGGCCAGGTACATGGCAGGCAGGGGTGCCAGGGGGTGGGGGGCAGCCAGGAGGCTGGCAGGTCTCCCCCCAGCCCCCGGCGCATCTTACTCCTTACTCACTGCTTCTACTGCTGCTGATAGCATTGCTGGTATTGTTGGTCCTGCTGCTGCTGGTTGGTCCTGGCGTCCTCATGACACGGCCCATTTAAGCCCATGTCAAACTCAGGTGCACATGCCCACCCTGGAATGCTCGCAGCACCACAGGTGTCCATAATCGCAGTGGTGGGAGGGTGGAAAGACCTGATTTCTCTAACCCTATAGACAGCAATGACTGGGGATCCTGGTTTTATGCACCAGGAGTGAGGGAATGTACCTCATGAGACAGAGGAAAGGCTGACAGGCAGCAGCTCCCTGGCTGTGTCACTTGCCAAATCAGAGCTTACTGGCTGCTCTCATTTAAATAAATCCGTTTGGAGAGCTTTAAAAAAATGAACAGATTGGGTTTCTAATTTTAGCTGTGACAGCTTATAATTAGAAACATCTCCAAACTTACTTGTTTACAAACACCTGCACTGATACTGGAATTTTGCCATTTTAGAAGGGGCTGTAGTGGCCAGGAGAGAGGGATCTTAATGAGTTGTGGGTTTTACCCCTCCATTTGAGTAGTTTCTTACTACTGCTGGATACCCCAATGCCAGCAGTTGCCTATGTGGGTGCATGCATGCACATGCATGTATCCACTTGTATGTGTGTATGCATGTGTGTGCATCCACATATATCCATGTCCAGTTTTTTTGTCACATCCTTTTCGGGTGAGTGCTTCAAGCACATCCAACAACTCCACAGTCTGTTATACCAACGAGCTTTCCTTTCTTGGGGGATCAAAGAAATTGGTGGTCAGTTGTTATTTGGGACAAGGTTAGATTTTAAATGACACCCTATAGAGAAATTCTTACAGCTACTTTTAGCAACTCAGGATCTGCATTGGGAAAAAAATGCTCTCTTCCATTTCCATAATTTCTATATTTATATGTCATTCAGCATCCTGTATAGCTGAGTGATTCAAGAAAAACAGAGAAAACCATCCATGACATCAATAAGTCTACATTTTCTCAAAGCAGAAACACCTATCTGCGGTTGAAATGAGTCCACCTATGGAAGTGATGGTTTCTTTCTGACTAAAATGGAAAGCTATGAGGGATCATCAAAAGATGACAGCATGTGGGCAAATGAGAGGACTGTCACCTGGTACTCAGTGACCTCAGATCCTAAAGTGTCATTTGAGAACCTACTGGGTGCTTTGAACATTGCTTTGAACATGACCGTAAGGATTTCTTAGGACAGGCATAGTTATCCCTCTCAAAGGAGGTTAAAAAAAGATATTGCTTGCCAAAGCAAGATTTAAAGCAAAAAGGGAAATCAGAACACAAAGAGGCCAATATCTAATTCTAACTGAAGAGTAGATTCCATAGGGAAATAAGCAGGTGGAGGCTTTAGTTGTTACACTTGAGTTCAACGACTGCTAAGGGGACGGTCAACACCTATTCATTTTCCAATATCCAAGACCATCAAATGTTTTCAGGGAGGAGACAAATAAGCAAAACAATAAACAAAATCTGTATCTATGGACTTGTTGAAATTGATTTGTCCAGAGAAGTGAAAGATAATAATCTTTTCAAACTGAATCTGGACATAGTTTATTCTCTTAATATCGGTGATCAATTCTAGTAAGAGATTCTTTTTTTAGATTTTTTTTTAATTTATGCGTACAAGAACTGTAGACCAGAAATGTGGGGTTGGGGGGAGGGGTGAGAGGATTCACCAGAGATGGAGTGAGAAATAGAACAGGTGGATCTACTGAATACACTGCTGAGGGGAGTAGTAGGTGAGATAGGAGAGGTCTGCTGCACCATGTGGGTTAGTTCCCTGGCTGGGGATAGAACTCATGCCACAGTGGTTGGTGATAGTTTGATGTCACTCGAGATTTTAACCCCTGCACCACCGAGGAGGCCCTAAAGTAAGTGATATTTTAGGCCTCCACAGAGTCTATGTTTTACAAAATGCATGCTGTGTTACTCATGGAAGGATGTGTGTGAGTATGTATATAGGCATTCTTTCAATTCTGAAATTGCACTTCTACCCAATGCAATGCAATTGCGGTGAATATTTAAAGGCTGTAACTCAGGTGCTGTCTTGCATCAAAAGAATGATGGGAGATTATATGAAGAAAAGGACTGACAGGGGATGGTGTGTTACTTTCACCAACTGTAGTGTCAGCTATGAACTTTTCTCATAGCTGTTTTTGATTATGGGCCTCTTAGAGATCCATGGGTCTCTGTAATTTCTTTTTAATTATTTTTGTATATAAAAAAGATAAGCCTTTTTCTCATGCTTTTACTGACAACCTGCTCTGTACAGAGTTTTAAACCAAGACTGAGGGGTGAGTGTGAGCTGATAAAGGAGAACTAACTAGTTGACAAGGGGCCCATGGAGAAGAGAGTAGCTGAATACGTGATAGAACAACGGGGTGCCAGAAGCTACACGTAAAATTCAACATGCTCTTCACTGAAAACACTGATCTGGTAGGTATTTCCTTCAAGCCCAGCAAATTTCTGAGCCTCTATTTATATTAAGTGGAGTAAGGCCAATATTAAGTACCACTGTATACCTAGCTAGCTCTACTATTAGAGTTTAAAGTCAAATTAATTGGAGTCTCAACCCAAATGTCTGCTCCTAATATGTTACTTTGGACAAACTTCCTGTCTGAATACAGTTTCTTCATAATAGAACAAACCCTCTCACAGGCCTTTTTTTTTAAGGTTAAAAGTATAGTAGCTTTGAAAAGATACCTCACAGCAGAAGCAAAAAAAAAAAGTTGATAGAACAATCATGAAATACTCCAAAATGAAATTTCATCAGCAAAAAAGAAAAGTTTTTGATTGCTAACTTGCTGTCATAAAAGTTTAACTCAAGCGACAGCTTTACTTATTAAATACCAAAGTAACAAGATGAATAATTTGAAAAGAATGAGAAAATTCCAGTTAAAGGGCATGTAAATGTGGAAAGGGAGAAAAGGGTGATGTTTCTGTCTCTGTAGTTGAGGGGAGACTAACATGATCACTCACCTCAACTTCCTTCTCCATCAGATCAGAGACTGGAAACAAGGATGTAACTCTGGAGCCTTCTCAGCCAAGTGGTTTAAGAGACAGACTTGAACTGAACTGCCAATCAATTTTTCTCTTCCATGACCAGTACAAAAACCAATACAGTTTTCACTTATATAACTGATCTTGAGATGACTAGTTGGGAGTTTCAGAAGAAAAGAATGTCAATTCTTGGGAAACGGAGGCTGACAATATGAGGGTGATTACATGTGTGTAAGGAAATGTAATTGCAGTAAAATGAAGCTGGTTGTTTTTGGCATTCTTCACCTTTCTTATTCACCTCTGTCCTCCCCACTCTTCTCTTGTGTGATATGTGTGTATGTTTATTTCTACCTCTTTCCATGGAGCCCAGTCTACAAAGAGTAAGAGTTGATCAGATTTGTTGGTTACAGAATACTACTACTAAAATGGCATTGGAACAGGGTTAAAAACCAGAGAACCTCAAATTGTAGGAGTTACATTAATGGTGGAGGAACAGAATGCATGAAGATTCAGTTTGAAGACATATTACAAGAGCATGAAAACCAATATAAATGGGTAGGGTGAAGCCTGTCTATGAAAATGCTTTTAAAGGAAACTCATCTTGTATTTAGTAAAATAAGGAAAAAAAAACATACAATTTTTGGAATAGTAGAGGGAGGAATGTTAAGTCTTTCCCCTCCCTAGGTATTAGAGAAGACTCCCGAGAGACCAGAGTAGAAGAGAAAGAAAAATCTTGGTGGTCAGGTAGTAGACTCAGGCCCCTGAGAAAGCATCTTATCCAGTTTCTACAGAAATTGCTATATCTTGGGCATAGGAAGCAGCCTAGAAGTGATTTCTTGGGTGTTGGAGGAGATTTTTTTTCAGATTTTTTTTTTCAAATGTTGGTAAAGAAATGCTGTGACAGTGACTTATTCACTGGTTTCTCATCATGCATGAGCATCTTCATAGAGATGGACATTGGCCATCGACAAAGATGTGACTTGAGCTTGTATGGTTGTCCAAATTCTTTAAACTCCCAGAAGTATAGTGGGTCCTCACCTAACATCACCACCAGACTCTTGGAGACTTTCTTGAAGTTAAATGAATATATCAAAATTGGGTCCTTGATTAATGTTGTCCATTCCAATTCTTTTTCTCATTGAAATTAAAATGAAAACAGTACTTGAAGACCTGCTGTAATTTACCATCTCTTTTGAATCGCTCTCCTTGTACTGCTTTTTATTCCCCCAAAAATCACTGGAACTTTTACTTCAGTCAAATTTTTGGCTTTTGTATTTAAACCGACACATTCTGTTATTTACTGATTTTAATACAAAGGACTACTAATATTTTTTCTCTATATATCTTATTTCTGTGGTAAGAGGTGTTTGGAAGGGGCTGACTCTGTGGAGAAAACTGTCTGTAACTGACTGAAAACATAGGCCTGCTTCTAGGTTGGCCTACTGAGCACCTTTGGCCAGCTTCCCCAGCTTTCAATTTCTTTTACTTTTACTAGAGCGAGTAGGGACAAGAAAAGCTATTCAGTATGAAGGATATACATCTACACTTAGATAAAAACTTTTCATATCACCTATTTAATTCTCCTAGCATCCTAATGCAATCCATTGCTTTGAGAGAGGTATTCCTAGCCCCTTTCAACCATGTTGAAAAAGAGGCTGCATCATGTTTCAGAACCCTGGCAAGTGCCACATGGTCAGAATTTGAACCCAGGACCAGCTTGTTTTATCTTGCCTTCCAAGTGGGCTTTGACATTTTGTTAGAAAACCTTCAAAAATATTTGGAATATGTAGGTAAAGAGTATTTTTCCTGAACAATCCATAAAATTGTAGGTCTTGACTCTCATTTATGTGCAGTGTCCCAGCATGGGTTGCTTGCTAACACCTCCTCTATGTCCCTAAAAAGAAAATGTCTTTAAGCCCACAGTGGTACATGCATCCTGTAGTCTGGCTCCTTCTCACCCTCATCCAGCCTCTGGGAAAACAGGAGAGGAGAAGAAGAGTGGACTGAATTTGACTCACCTTGCTTCCTGGCCTTGGGCTTGCCTTCTTCTCTGTTGATCGGTATTACAAAGGTTTTGTGGGAGAATGTTGGCTTTTGTCTCAGGGGAAGCAGCAATTGTCTCGGTGGCTCAAATGTCACTACCCTGGAGGACAGAACAATGTATTTAATTGTTCTGCAGCCAGCAGGAAGCTTGCTCCAAAGGGCCAGATCCCCCAGTGGTTCATAGGACTGAGCTGAGTTGAGCAGAAAAGTCCCTCCAGGCCTAACTGAACTTCAGAGTCAGGAGTGGCAGGCTTTAGGACAGACAAGGGGAACAAAGACATTTCACAAAGGAGTGTTGAAACAATAACAAAAAAAAAAATTCCAAGATCAGACTTTGACATAAAATGATTTCAAAATTGAAAAGAGACAATTTCAGCAGTGTGGGAGAAGCAGGAATGCCTTCAGTGTCCTAATGTCTTCAGCTGTGTGGTAGCTGAGCTCACAAACTGAAGAGAACACCTTGTTGCTCAGGTGAAAAATGACTTCTGGAATGTGTAGGTGTAGGACGGGTGATGCAGAGAGTGGGGGACATATGTAGAGAATGGGAGAAGGGCGAGGACACAGTAGGAATATTTTTTTCCTTCACATCCCTCCCTTTGTCCTGGGCATGGGTCACTTCCCCTCCCTGAGTGGGCTCCAATCTGGGTACAGTCCTCGCTGGGAGCTTCACACACACTCAGCCATTGCTAATGAGGTTTCAGGGGTACTTTTCTAGTATAAATAAAGGATTGTAGGTGCACCCCCTTTTCATCAACCCTCCCTCCCATAAGCCTTAGTCATGGGTTGCTGCAGGCATGTGGTCACAGGGGGACTGTCTGTGCCTAAGGCTATCAGTGGAGATAGCTATTTAAGAGGTTTTGCTTTTACATCTGAGCAGCCAAATTGTGCATGTAACAATGGGGACCAATTATTGCACAATAGAGCATCCCCGATGACACAGAGAGAGTGTGTGTTTAATATGCAACAAATGGCACCATCTTTTCCAAAACAATGAGAACATTTCCCTTTCAGGAGTTCCATCTTGAAGTTTCAGTTGTTTAGGAAAGTGAGCTTACCATCATTTCATCCATGATTTTCGAAGCAAGCACCCTTTGCTCCATAGTGAAACATATAATAATATGTTGAAGTTTATATGTGGGATGTAGAAGCTACCAGGTTTTGACATATCATCTGTCTACCCTTTTCTTTGGAAGTCAGATCTTGTTCGGTTCTGTTTTATTTCTAGCTCAAGCAATTACAGTGTTGAACAGCTTAAAACACTTTAAAATCCATTCTATTGATAGTTGTTGTCCTGTCGTCCTGAATTGAACATGAATCTTGATTGAGAATCCTCATTACCCTCACGGTTCTTAACATCTATTCTTTTATCCTCCAATAGCTGTCTCTGGGAAGAATCTACTATCTACACAGGGTATTTTCTAAAGAGAAGAGGGAGGCCCAGAGAGGCTAAGGGATTTGATCCAAGATGATAGAATGAAAGAACTGAATGGTCCATGGAGAACTCACTGAAAATTTAATTTTCTGTAATTAGAAGGCAATGACTGTAGAAGAGGCAAACATTCCACTTGCAGCCTTGTGAAAGAAGGTATTTCTTTTAGGAAAAATGCCGTTAGCATTGCATTCTTTATGTAATATGGAAGCTTAGTTTTCACCGGTCAAGTTGAAAGTGACCCCTGCATCTTGGTTTGCCCAGGACAGTCCAGATTTTGCACTTCATCATGGAAAGACCTTGAATTCCAGGAAACAGCAGAATCTTGGGCTGCTGGGGCAGTTGGTCACACGAAATTTGCCACCAAAAGAAAAAAAAAAAAAAAAAGTCTGCACTCCTAGGTTAGAGTTGCGGTATTTTCCCCCCTAGGCTAAGTTTCTTCATGCTCAGCTATTTTCTTTTAAGAGGGAAACTGCAGTCTGTGAGGTAGAAATGTATGTAAGCTTTGCAGCTGCTGTTAAACACCGTGGAATTTAGACAATCCCTTTTTTCTTTCTGGAATTTTCCTTTATCCTCTGTACCACATCTTAGATAATGGCAGGGAGATGGAGATTGATGGGATAATTCTCTCCAAGCAAAATTTTCCTGGCACTGAATTCAAGATGGGCTTTCCTCTAACATCCAAGTCCTACCTAGAAGGAGCAAGGAGTGAGGGGTTAAGGGCTGGCACTCAGCAAAGTCTGTAAGAACATGACAGTAAACATCTCAGCCTTTGCAAGTCGCACAGTGTCTCTGTAGTACTCTCTCTTTGAACGACCCTTTGAAAATGCAGACTCTTTTTTAACTTCTAGGGTCTATAAAACTTGGCTGTTCACCAAATCAGTCTAAACTCTCCTGTGGAACACTACTGTCTGACAAAAATATAACGTGAGTCACATTTTTAATTTAAAAATTTCTAGTAGCCACAATTAAAAGAGCAAAATGGAATAGAATTTAAAAATTTAATGAGGCCATGTATTTAGCCCGACATATCCTAAATAATATAATTTCAATGTAGCGCTGATATAAAGTTCATTACTTTGCAGATTTTTGATACTGTCTTTGAAATCCAAACTGGCCACATTTCTAGTGTCCAATAGCTGCATGAGGCTGGTGGCTGAACAGCATGGCTCGGGGACATTTTCCTAAGTCTAATTTGACAGATGTTCATCCTCTTTCCTCTACTCCATTAAACTGTCAATGGGCACAGATGGGAAAAAAAAAAAATCTTAGAACTGGAAGCTTATCCAGTTTAACCCTCCATTTTGTAAATAAGGAAGTTGAAAATCTGGAAGGCCAAGCAGTTTGTTCCAGATCACGCAGCAAATTCAGCAGCAGATGTGATACTAGAACTCAGTTTCTGGACCTGCCACACCAGGAGTCTTCTCAGTCAGGAAACACTCTAATGACCCTGTGCCTGGGGGTCACCAGGAAATAGCTGGTTTTCTTGTCAAGCAGTGTGTTATTGTATGCACAGTTCAGTGTCCTGTCTGACTCAGGATGTATGGTAAATGTGAGAGAGGTTTAGTTGGGAAGAGGGATGCCCTCTGTGAATACAGAAAGAAAGGGAAGGCCTGTGCATGGCTCACCTGGATAAAAGCCGTGTAGATGAAGAATATGCACATACTGTGTGCACGTGACTGGTTTGTGGTGTGTGTACACGTGTGTGATTCATAGTGTGCATAGTGTGTGGTATGTGCACTGTGCATGGTGTGGGCACATTACTGTGAACACCACTCCTGGACCATCTTATTGCCTCTTTAACCCCAGGCAGCATCCTAGCCAGAGGTGGGGTCTGGTGTGGTAGCCAGGACACTGAGCATTGGGACTTCGCTTTTCTCTGTCCCTGAAATGCCTGTCCCTGGTGCTGAAGTGAGGACTATGTGGTGTACATATTAATTGTGAAATTGGAGGATGGAAGAAAGAGAAGCTTCATTGCTTTTTAAGTCTCCTACAGGCTTGCTTTTCCTTGAGCCTTTTCTCTTTCTGGTCTGGGTGCCTTTCTCTGTTTTGGATCTGACTCTTTTTCTCCTCACTTAAGGGAGTTGCAGATCGGCTGACGAATTTTATGAATAGGAAAGCCCTGTAGTGCATTTAGCTTGGGAAAATGTCCCTTAGAATAGATTGTTTCTGAGTCAAGTGGAGAAATATTCTGGCTCAAGACTATATACCCTTTTTTCTTAATGAATTGGTCTGGCAGTAGTTAAAGCCAAGTGTGGTCTAGCAGAATGCTCCAGGGAGAAAACTGAATAAATATGAAGCCCAGTCATAGTTTTTGACTTTATATAACAGATTTCGCAATATACTAGAAAATTAACTTTAGGACAACTGGCAGGACCTGTTGTGTAAGGAGGTCAGGTTAGTGTCTTTCCTTCTCCTGTCTGAGCCGCCTGGTTAGTGAATTTACAAGCTGCCATGGCCCCTGCTTAGTTTCCTGTTAAGTCATTCAAGTTCAGTTAGCTTCCAAGCTAGTGAGGATACAACAGGATTTTTTTCATGGGCTACTTTGAGAGGGCTACTAATCAATTTTTCTTATTATTTTATGCCCTCTGCTTTTTACACCACCCCCACCAGCTGGTTAATCACGCAAAAGCTGAACACTTCATTAGCCAGTACATGTGTGCCCATGGGCATTTTTGTAGTAAATTAGTTCTTTCTATTTATACAGGTAAGTCATGGCCAAAAGTCTTAGCAGGTGCCAAAGGTAAGGGTTAGAATTAATTTCTTCTTTGTTTTCTTCTTTTGGGCTTTTTAGAAAACTTGTTTTTGAAATCTGAGCTCTAGAGATGGGCAGTTACTTTTGAATTAAAGCATACGTGGAAGAGAAATCTTTTCCAGAGGACCCAGTGTTACAAAGTGGTTTGTACGGCATCTGGTGTACCCTCGCTTTTCAGGAGCAGGAGTGTAGGTTTGCTATTACTTCTTATGTTTATTCAAGGTAAGGCCTGGAAAACTATTATAAGAAACTTTCAGTTCAAGCAGAAGGTACTGTGGAGGCAGAGTTATCAGCAAATCAGTTATCAAGCATCAATACCATACACACATGTTATATAGTACATTGACCCGGACAACACATGAACTACGTATGAATTTTGGGTTTGCCATTTTATGCTCATTTCAAGGCACAAAATCCCGTTTTCCTGTTTTATTTTTGTCAGAAAAACTACTTGTATATTTTTGGGAAAATTGTGGTGGCTGACTCCTCAAATTTGCTGTTCCTTAGAGACACAATTAGCTCAGAAGTTTCCTCACCCCTCTCCTGACAGGAATTACTGTCATTTAGATGTCTATAATTTTGCAAGGTTAGCTAAACAGGCTTCTGAACTTGGTACCACACCTCGAGAAGACTCTCCTCAAAAGGAGTGTTGAACCTGGGTCTGTCACCCTAGGGCTTGGTAGGTGTGGGTAGAGTTTCTGTGGAGGAGTGTTCTGGGACAATATTTCTGGATTCCTCAATGACTTTGTGAGTCCTTCCTGAGCTCTGTTTGATGCACATGTGGAAGGGCTTCCTCCCATAAAGCCAGAATAAGATGTTCTTCAGCAAGGCTGGTATCCCTTTATAGACGTTTTCTGAGAAGGTGTATAAGGGAGAGAGATAACAGGGAAGGGAGGCTATCTAGACATTCGAGGCATAGGAGCCAAATCTGCTGATTGTTGGGCATTTGTGATTCTTACTACAATTTCTAGAAAGTGGGGATGAGTATCAGTTGATAGTTGTTTGTTCTCTTTCCCAGTCAGAGACTGAGGTGTTCCTTTAGGAAACCTTGATAGGCACGGCCATTCGAGGAAGGACACATTGTATGCAGGTGCTGGGGTAATTTTACTATTATTTTATGTATTTTTTACATCATTCTTTGTTTCTGTAGTGTATGTTCTCTCTTCTCCTGTATAGTCCGAGTGAAATTCCCACCACCAATTCACCCGTGTACCGTTGTTGATAGAGAAGGCGCCTTTCAGTTGTTCTGCCTTTGAAGGGCGACTGTTCAGCCCCATCATTGTCTGCTTTACTCTCATACTTCTTTGCCTGGGGTTTTCACAAAAGTCCATCCTAAACTAGGAACCCGAGCTTTGCTTCCCATACCACACCTCCTTTCTGATCTGTGCGGTTGGTTTCTTTGAGCTTGGTGGGCTGATGATGGGTGGGAGTGAAACTCTGCTTTCTCAGACAGCTTTAATTCCAGTGCAGTGGTGTGGTTTGCGGCTCTCTGCTTGCAGTGGCAGTTCCTGGTTAAATACTAAAATCTATTGTTTGTCTCCATTTCTAGACAACATAATTGCATTGCTAACTGGCACAAGTAATTAAGTGTGCTGCATTATGAAAAAATAAAGGTTCCGCAAATAAGGAGCAAGGAAAGGAATAAGAACAATAATAATAATAATAACAATAAAGACACAAAAACCAAATATGAAAAGACAAGGACAAATTGGGGACACTTGGTGGGGAGGGGGGAGGGGGAGGGTTGAAGGCAGACCGGAGCATGGGGGACTGAGGTGATGGTGCACTGGTCATATGGTGATGGGGAATACATGGGGATTACAATTGATGTCAAATATATATCAATTTTAAAAAAGTTTAAAAAAAATTAAAAAGGTTCCAGGCCTGAAGATTTAACTTGATTTCTAATTACATGGAGTGCCCGCTGTAAGGGTGGTGTGTAGGACTGAAGAACATGCGTAACAAAGGACCAGAGTATAAGGAGACAGGGAGATAATTTGGGGGCTTAAGGGGAGCCGATCGCTAAGGAGGATCCTGACATTGGGAGGCAGTTTGGTGGCCACGTCTGTTTATACTATGGCTTCAAATTTATTCTCATTTGGGTACTGGAGTTAGGGAAAATAAATGTTCTTTGGATTTTTCTGGAATTATTATGGTTGGAAGGAAGTTGCTCTTGAGGATAGTTTGTTTAAGGCATGGGATAAACATGTGACTTTGGCTGGAACATTTTTTTTTTTTAATTTTGGCAAAACATTTAAAACTCTTATCTTATAAGATGCATCTTGTCGAACCCTCTTGGGGGGACTTGGCCTGCAGTACAACCTAGAAAAGAAAGGGATACTGCCTGACGAGAAATTCTGGTAATTGAGTAAAACCATTAATACACTAGATCGGCTTCGTTTTTTGGCGGGTGGGGCGGGGGAGGGTGTCTCATTGAGAGTCACTGTTCCCTTTTGATGGAACACAATTTTCCAGCTGTGGGCTCTGGTGGAATGTTCTTTGTGAAGCAAGTCACCCATCAGGCACCTCAGGCTGTTTTGTGAGTGACAGTATGTTGCAGGCTACATAGTTAATGCAGTTAATATTCAACTGAAGTTTGGCGAGTCACTAATTCCTTAGGCGGGTCCACTCAAAATGGCTACACATTAATAGCTCTCCCAGTAGACACTGCCAGTGGAAAGCTTCACGTGTTAGCACGTGTGAAACATTACTCAGGGCAGAGGTGCTTCTTAATAGCCCAGGATCTCCCTGGTGGCGGAGCAGGTTGAGCGTAGCACTGTGAAGCATCCATGGCACAGCAGTGCGAGTTTGATCCCGGGTCAGGGAGGAGACCCACATGGTGCAGCAGACCTCTGTTGCCTCGCCTGCTGCTCCCCTCAGCAGTGTGTTTCAGTCAATCTGCCTGTTCTACTTCCCACTCTGTCTCTGATGAATTCTCTCACCTCTGGTGCCTTTGACCTGTATTCCCAGATCTTGTATGCATAAATAAATCTTTAAAAAAAAAAAAACACCCAGCTCTTTACTCATGACCTGGCCTCCCCTGAACCCTCAACTCTTGAGGAAAGAGTGAATAGCCTTGACAGAGTCTGCATTTTACCTACTTTTTATGAAATCTGTGTGATATCTTTAAGACTCTTGCCACTTGCAGGGTTTTCCAATATGAAGGGTTGATTTGATTCTGACTCTGCTGAGATGAATTAAATGGAAGTCTTCCCAGCACCTCTTTATCTTAAAGGTACAGATGTACTTCTGTTGGACCTGTGAACTGGACCTGGGAGGGAATCTAGTGTGCAGGTAGAGAGGTTGCTGGCTCACAGGTTAGGGCTCTTTTCATGCCTCCAGCTCTGGTAGGAATTAAACCATGAATTCTGTACATTCTCTGGGACTCAGCAGGATAGAGGAGAGGTGGAAAAACTGGAGGCAGGCTGCTAAATCGAGATGCTTGACTGGCCTTGGTGCAGAATTGTAGGATGAAGGCTGTTCTCTGCTGTAGATCACAGGCTAAGCTTTTTATTGTTTTACAGGACTTTTCCTTTTTCAGCTATGTCTTTTGTCATCTTAGGTCATGTAGAAAGATGACTAGCAAATCAGAATGAAAATAACCCCCCATGACTAATCTAATAATGTAACCATATAACCTGGCTTAAAAGGTTTTCCAGAATGGGGCTCTCCTAAGCCTTTGGCATGATCCTCCCTCTTAAAATTGATTTATTGCTATCATCAACTTTCATCCAGTATTTTGCAGGATATTTTATTTCCATTTTGTCTGTTACCACATTCATGTCTCCATCCTGGGTTTCTGTGTAATGTGAATGTGGACAATGTTTATGCCTTTCCACTAAGATGTGAATGAGACTAAGAGGTTGGGCCCGTGGCAGCCACTGCTTTCCTAGTGACAGGCTTAGTGGGTGGCAGCAAAAATTAACATTTGAAAACAACAAAAATGGGGATTTCAGTTCTCCCTGGCTTCACTTCCTCTGCAGCCTCCCACCTTGACCACGCAGTTAATTTTCTTGTGCATATACTTTCCCCACAATGCATATTTATTTATACAAACAAGAACTGGGGTACAGATCAGAGGTATGGGGGGGTGAGAGCATTCACCAGAGACAGAGTAGGGAACAGAAGAGTCAGATTGACTGAAATACACTGCTGAGGGGAGCAATGGGTGAGACAGGAGAGATCTGCTGTGCCATGTGGGTCACCTCCCTGGCTGGGGATCGAACTTGTGCTGCTGCTGTGGCTATGGATAGCTGAGCCTTAACCCCTTACATCACCAGGGAGGCCCCAATGCATATTTATTTACTCCAAATGCTAGAAACAAAAACCCTAAACTGATGTTATTTAGGATTTGTAAAGAGATTGATCTTTGGCCACAGTTATGTAAAGTAGAGATCACCTTATGGAACTTTTGCTTATAAACGCTGGGACTGGCAAAATCATCCTGCAGGAGCCCGTGCTAAATAACTCTTGCCTTGTTTTCACAAAACACAAGCACTCTGTGGATGGCTTTCTACTGTTTCCTAGGTTTCTAAGGAATTCTTTTGAACCGATGATGACAAGCTCCAAGACAGACCAGGCGTGACTCCTTGCCTTCCGCTTCCTGATCCCATTGCCTCCTAGCAGGATGCTGAGGAAGGGAGCGAATGTTTGCAAATACAGGCTCTGCTGTCAGGTTACCTGACTGCAGACCTGGGGCTACTTCTTAGAGGACTGACCTTGGGCATGTTTCTAACACTCCTCATGCTTCAGTTCCCCATAATGTGGGAAGGATGTTATTAAATCCTAAGTGGTGTGCTTGTGAGGAATATATGAAATGGTGTCTAGAAAGTATATAGCATGGTAGATGGCCCATAGTAAATGCACAGTAAAACTTCAGAGTTGAGACAGAAGGTTAAAAGCAAGGTCTCTGGAGCCTGCCTTTTTGTTTTAAAATACTTCTTTTCTCTAATCATCTTAAGGAAACGACCTCCTATCTCCATGCCTCTGTTTGCTGCTCTGTAGTAAGATAATAGCCGTGTATCACTTAGCAGTGATTTGGTCAGCAGTGAGTCACGTACAGTGGTAGGCCCAATCTGCTAGCCCTCTCGCCTGGGTGTATTGTACCCCCTGGCATGTGTTATCACTCTGTGACTTTCATTCACACAACCACGTCATCACCTAGCAACTTTCTCAGAATGTTTCCTTGTCGCTAAGTGAGGCATGACGACAATACCATAAGTCCATCAATAGGTTCACTTCATATCATAGAAGCTGAAGTTTTAAGCAAAAGGACATATAAAGAAACCTATAAAATCACTTTGTCTAACATCCACAGGGATTTCTCATAACGAAACTGTGTTATTTGAGGACCTGCTGTTGTGAAGACTCAGTGAGGAAAGAATGTTAAACACCCTTGGAATTGCTCCTAGCCGGGCAGCATGAATCTTTGTAACCATTATTATTCTTACAGCTACTGGGAAGGAGGACCTAAGGGGCAGTCAGCGAGAAGTAAAAGAAGATAAAGATGGATGTTCTTGGGTAGAAATGGAGAAAAAAGGAAAAATGCGGCAGGGTAGGGGAAGAGATTAAGAATCAGAATGGCAACGTTGTAGCCTTTCTATGTGGCAAGATTATTGGGGTTTTAGTGGTGGGTGTGGTATGATACATATTTGAAGAGCTGTGACCCTGTACCCTTAAATTATGTAGTATTGTAACCAACATTACCTATAAATGCACACAAAGAGACTCAGGTAAACAAGTAATTGTGTTTTGCATCTCTTGCTATATTAGGACTACATCTTGACCGCCATCTTTACTTAAAAGATGGCTCATCCACTCGTCCTTTCTGACACATGGTGGCTTGTCACAGACCTAACTAGAGACACTTAGTCCTGGTGGGTAGTTAGGGAGAGCTGAGTCAGACGTTGATCTTCATTAACAGTAAATTCTCAATTTCTGGGAGGAAAATAATCTTTTCTCCATACCCAACTTTTAGTTTTGGGAAGGGGTGGGGAGGTGAGTGGACAGGGAAGCCTATCATCCCATAGTAGAAGCATCCAAGAAAGCCCCAGTCCTGTAATTTTCCAGGAAAGCATCACAAGAAGAGGATTTTTAGAATTGCTTGAATATGAGTGGAAGATGATTTTTTAAATTGTAGTTGGTGTTGCAGGAACTTGATTCTTCAGGATTTTGCCTTCCTTGCAAGAAGTTTCAGGAAGTGACAGAAACTCACACTTAGGTGATTTCAGTGTCTCTAAACTCATCCCTGCATAGAGTGCCTGGCTTAATGGCAAAGCGAGAGTCCCTCAAGACCCTGGACCCTGCCCTGGATGCCATGTGCTTGCAGGCACAGGTGCTATCCCCAGAGCTTCTGTCCACCTTCCTCTTAGTTATGGGCTTCTGCTTTCCTGCCTGTACCCTCTAGAACCACCTCCTCCTCTTTGTGGAATTGACTTACAAACACTGCTGATTCTATTTCCTAAAATACTTGGGGAGATAGACTGCAAGGAAATGTTAGGTGATTTGTTCAAGGCATGCTGGTCATTGCTCAAGCCTGGTCTACCTTTTGCTGGACTGATGCATTAAATAAAAACATTGCACTTGCTTCTTTTCTCTGTTGTGAGTGGATAGAAGGAAGTGGTGGTTTGACACAAGATAACTGATTTAATTATTTTCTGGGATCCAACCTAGGTTGTTTTTCTGAAATGTGTTCATTCTGGCACAAATAGATTACTTATTTGGAAAATATGAAAAGTTAACTCCTTAGACACACTGTACTGTCAGTCTGCCTGTCCTTCCTTTCTTCCAGCACACATCTGTTGAGTGCCTGCAACAGGCCGATATTGCTCCAGATGCTGGGGGTACCTCATTGAACCAACAGAGCCTATTTTGCTTGCTAGAATCCCGGATGGGCCATTTTGCTGGATCGTGTAATCTTACAGTACTAGACATACCTGTCAAGGTGCCAGCAAGCATGGGGTCGATGCCCCCATTAAGCTGACCAGGATAACTGCTCTTGCTGCAACCTCCCAGCCATGGGGACCATTCGGAAGGACTCATTTGCCATAAAGTACAATCAGCGTTAAAAGAAATGACCATCTGTAAATTTGGGAAGTCTTCATTTTCATTTCCTCGCCTCACTGTGTGCATATGAGCGGCCTGCCATTTGCATATGGGAATCCTGTCATAACAGTTTCAGAAAGCGATTTGTTAATAATCAAGTTCTCCGAATGGCCCTAAATCTGTAATTGAAGTGGGTCTGGATAAAGCCACCCTTCCACCTACCTATTTTGGGGGACCATTCTTTTTGGCAGGGTCTGAGCCAGAATGAAAACTAGCCATCAGAACAAAATTTAGGACAGCTGGGATGCTTTGCAGCAAAGACTTCTGGCTCCACAGTTCAAATAATCACAATAGCAGCTCAATTTAGCCTTTGGCTAAATGGCTTTGGCAGGGCACAATGAAAAATAATTATTTCATGGCCTGCTTATTTTTCCCTTAACCAATAAACTCTCAGACCTCTTCAGGCTTATGTAAATGCTCTGCTACGGATGAGGCCAAGCGACCATAATATCCCTATTTAGGAAATGGTTGTATTTCACCCTTGTGGGGTGGAAAGCAAAACTTGACAACTTTTTGAGATATTTGTTTAGAACAGGAAGAGAGAAAAAAGGACAGAAAGCGAGCCCATCAGTGCAGCTGCAGAGGAAAGAAGGTTGGGACCCAAGCCCTCACTTAGAAGCAGGGCATTATGGTTGTGCGTGATGTGGAAGGAGCAATATTGCAGAGCTGACTGGAATATGCTATGCTATGTGTGGTCAACTTACAGCGAGGGCAACTCTTAAGCTGTAGCTCTTTAGGCTTATGGAATCAGCCTCAAAACTTTTTGTCTTGGGCCTGCCTGACTTGCTCTCACTACATTCAGTGTCCCTATTTCATCAGTACTGCTGTTGCCCCGGGTGATTTCAGTGGCGTCCTGGACAGGTGGATGGGATAAATTAAACGTGGCAGCAAGCCCACCAGCACCCCCAGACTTGAAGCCCTCTAAGGGTTTTACATAAAGCCTGTTCGTCTCCTGCATTTTCTATCTGCCAGTTCAGGTCAGCTGCCTCTCAGGGCAGGATGTCAGGGCCACTCCATAGCTGGTCCTCAGTCAGTGGGCGCCATGGCATTGCAGCTCTGTGACTGACCTGGGGTTTGAGCCCTTTGGGAGCAAGTTAACTCCACTTAACCCCATCAGTCCCTGTAAGCTGCCATAGGTCAGGGGTGGGATGGAGTGAGAGTATGAGTGACTCCCCACAAAGAGTCTCCACTACTGGGCCACCAGCGGGTCCCTCTGACAGTGGATCTGGAATGTTCTTACTAAACAGCAGCAATTGGGGCATCAGGAACAGGAACAGGAGGGCTTAATGCTGCTTCCCTCCCTGTGTGAGGGGTGCAAGGCTGGGGCAGGGTTATAAAAAGATCTATTTTTCTTGCTTTGGAAAGCCTGCAGCAGATCAACAGCTACCTTGATCCTCATGATGGGGTTTAATGGGTGGCGTTTCTTTTCAAAGTATCTTAAAAAAAAAATCGGTAGTCATGTCATGCATCAGGATGGATTTCTAAATGTAAATGAGATTCTCCCAGTAATTTATTTACATTTGTTTTCAGCACAACAAATGAGACATCACGTAGCTTCATAATTTTCCATGACCGAGTCACCAGCACGCACTGTGTAATTTACCAGGATTTAAGATGCTTATCTGTCGATTTTTCAACAGCACCTTAGAAGGCTTAAACAAGAGAAAGAGATCCTCCATGCCAGTTCCTTTCTTGCTTTCCTTAGCCTTGCCCCCCGCCAAACAAGTGTTCTGGGGTCCACTGACATCAAGAGCCTTGCTTGTATCTTTGGAGGAGCCTACTTGGAGGGCGGAAGATAATGATCCTTTATCCATTTCAGGTAGGGTTGGTATCATGACGAACTTGATAGGAAGGAGTGGAAGGCAGCATTTCCTGTCAGATATTAGGATGTGTGAACTGGCATGAAAGTAGCTCTTTCAGGTCCGTTCCTCATCAGAGAAGGTTATAGTAGATATTAGCCACAGGTTGGCAATAGCATTCTAGCCCAAGACAGAAGATGGACAGTGTTTGATGGCTAAATGAATGTTACCAATTCTTTTTTTTTTAAAAGATTTATTTATTTATACATACAAGAGCTGAGGTACAGGCCAGAGTCCAGGGCGGTGAGAGGATTCACCAGAGACAGAGTGAGGAGCAGACCAGGCAGACTGACTAAAACACACTGCTGAGGGGAGCAGTGGGCGAGGCAGGAGAGGTCTGCTTCGCCATGTGGGTCCCCTCCCTGGCCAGAGGCAGGGATTGAACTTGTGCTGCAGTGGCTGCGGTTTGCTTCATAGTGTGTTGCTTAATCCACTGCGCCACCAGAGAGGCCCCGAATGTTACCAGTTCTACTCAGAAAATTTGTTGTATTTTCTTGCTGTTTCACATTTCTAACTTTTGAATGTAGTGCTGGGATTCTAGCCTTCCTTTCGACCTTAATTTCCTTCAGGTCCACAATAAAGGGGAAAAGAGCCTCTACCATTCCATGTGGACCCCTTAAATGCTCATTTACCCAAAGACCAAATTTTCATGCGTCTTTGTTAATTTGAGTCAAACAGCGAGAGGGTCTGGACACTGGGAGCTTTGAGATTTAGGAAGAAGAGGAAAAGATGTTACATAGCTGTTTTGTAGTCTTGAGTGAGCCTCAGCTGAAGGTCCATGAAAAGCACCATTAGGGACACCTGACTTCTGGCTATTTTATCTGGAGACCTACTGATAAGTAGCTTACATTATGGCCTTGTCCTATTACCAGTAACCACAGAAATTGTTGAATTATAAATTTCTATCATTCTAACTCATATACTGAAAGAGATCTTTAAAAGATGTATTCTCTAAGTGGAACTTTCTGGTTTTGCTCAGTAAACAAATATTAAGAGCTGTCTAGAGATATGGTGACTATACTGGGCCCTAAGGGTGACTAACATAGATTCTCCCAGGAGTCCTTATTCTGGTTCTCTTCAAACCAAGGAAAAGCTCATTTCTAGAAAGAAAAAAAAAAAATAAAGATGAGTAAAAGGGAAGAACAAATGTGACAACTTCAATGCTTTTTAGATACAAGCATATTTTAAATTAAACATCCTACTTCACTGAAATGTACTGGTAGTTTCACTGAATGGTATATGAACAGCTCAGACATGTGTTTGGATCCTGTCAGGCTATCCTGTGGACAGTTACATTTGCACATTCTTAAGATTGTTCTGCTTGAAATATTTTTCTCTTTGCCACAGATATGTGTGTAAGCTATTTGTCAGGATATTTTAAGCACTGACATGTAAACAAATATTATCAACACCTTAACACCACCAACAAAAAGAGCAACTCCTTTAAAGTGGTGGGCAAGTTATACATTTGTGGAAAATTCTATGGACCCCTCCTTTCCTGAATCTTCCTCTGGTAGAAAGCTTTCCAACCTGATGGCAAGGTCTTGCTGGCTAAATTCTAGTCTTTGATGCTGACGATGCCTATTGGGATGCTGTTTATATTGAGTTTGGTTATTGGAACAAGGTGAAGAATCAGGGGCTTTCCTTCCATTTGAGCATGGGATCCCTGAGAATTCTTCCATGAGAACCACAGAGAGAAAAAAAATTTAACACTTATAAATATAACACCTGGAGTTTTCTACAACTTTAAATTTAGTAGGTGACTTTTCATATACTTTTAACTTATGTAGTTTTGGTGAAAACTTACACGAAACACTTCTGTTAATGAAGCAAATGCTGAGAACACACTTTGGCAGGTGTCTGCATTGCTGGTCACTCTGAGGATGCTGGATACAAGACTCTGGGAAAATGAGTAGATACAGAATCTCAGCAAGTCAGGATGCCATGGAGTGACCCATGTGGCACTGTGATAAGTGCATGAGAACAGAAGACTAAGATATGATGGCAGTTCCTTGTGAATGACCAAGGATGAGTGACTGACCTAATTAGGGTGGGGCAATGATCCCAGAAGGATCCTTGTGAGCAGAAGAGCAGAGGAAAGAAACTTGTTTATATTCAGAGAACTGCAAGTCTCTTGACTGGACTGGAATATAGACTTTATGGATTGGAAAGGAGGGAGCTGAGCAGGAAGATGAGACAGGGAAGAGAGACGGGAAACAGACCACAGAAGACTTTGTGCACTGTATGGAAAAGTTTGATCTGTGTTGAATAGAATTATGGAAAGGTATTGAAAGATTTTAGTGGAAAAGCATCGTATCTAAATTTTCATTTTGAAAAAAAATTACTCAGTATTGGGTGGAGGATGAATTGGGTAAATCAGGAAGATGAATTTAGGAGGCTTTCAAGATAGACTATCCCAATCATCTCGGTGTGGAAGTGTTTGTCTTCCCATTTTACTGGAGAACCTAACCTAACAACATGGGAAATTTGAGGAGCTTTAAGAGGAATGACTATCTTTTTGATTGCTGAATAATATTCCACTGAGTATATGCACTACCTCTTCTTCATCCATTCATCTGTTTTTAGACACTTAGGTTGTTTCCATACCTTAACTATTGTAAATATTTCTACTCTCTGTTGGCAAGATTCCCAATATTGCCATAATTAAAAACTATATTAAAAAAAGAACAATGGGATGATGAACAAGTTGGTATGTCAGATCAGGAAAGAAAGTCAAATGAAAATAATTTAATCAAGATGCAGAAAGGCTAGGGGAAAATTTAATAATCCTATTTCCATATAAAATTTGGCTTATATTCATCACTTTCTTAGTTTAAATCCAAAATCTCTTCATAATTATGAAATCCAAGAAGAGTTGTTGGTTTTTGTTTTATTTTTTTTCCATAAATTTGGCCATGAAACTTACTTGGCAGCAAAATCTGACCTTAACTGACTTCAGGCTAATTATATTTTCTTGTTTATTCCACTAAGCATAAAGATTTGTATCTTTCACATCAGAAATATTAGTATGTTTGATTGTGGCCCTGCTATAGTGTGTGCTTTTTATTGTTGTTGATGTTTCTAATACCACTGTTAACTATTACTGCCAATTAACATTTAATATAGCTTTACACAGTTTTTAGGACATTTAATGTTTTTTTCAGAAATCTTATGGAACAGATACTGTTACTGTCTCATCCTAAATACAGGAAATAATTGTTAATAAATTAAGCAAAATAATTAAGTGACTTGTCTCAAATAACACATTTAGAAAAGGGTCTATCTCAAAATTTAACTCTAATTTTCCCCCCTATAACTTTAAGCAAAAAAAAAAAAAACAATGTCCTCAGTAAACACTGCAAACAGTGGAGTGGTTCACCTCCTCTCCTCCGCCCCCCACACTTTTTTTGAGTTCTGCAGACTCTCTTTTCTCCAGGGATCTTGTAAATAAAAAATCAAGATAGATTCCGTTGTGTCTGATGTAACTCAGACGTGATCCTGTGTGACAGCAGCATGAATAATCTAGCACTTTCATTTATTCTCAGCGTGAACGAGGCTGAGGAGAGTTGTTTTTATGACATTATGCTCTTCTCCATTTGTGTATTGGTAATTTCCACCATAATGCATTGCTTTCCCCCTTCTCCCTGGGTAGAAACGATAGTGAAAAGATTGGTGCAGTTGCCATAGATCACACACTCCTCCACGAGAAGCACACTGTAGGGCTGGCTGCTGGACGAGATAACTGATGTGCACCGTTCTAAAATAAGAAGCTTTCCTTTCACTTGTATATCATTGCAGAGCATTCTGTCCCCTCTTCTGATCTATAGCATGCTTATTGCTGAAGTCAACATCCTAATGTTACCAAAGAGTAAAGCCCTACATCACTTATTGATTTGCAGTCTGTTAAAAAGTGACAACATGCTTTTTTGGTTATGTCTCTCAGTAAAAGGGTTCACATATTGGATTTTCAGTTTTCCTGTATTGTATGAGGATAAACTATATAGACATATGCCTGAATATATAGGCATCAGGTATCCAGGTTGATAATTACACTTTGCAAATCAACTCTGTAATAATCATATTTTACTCAAATGACAGTTTTTAATGACATTAGCCAAATTGGATCCATTTGTAGCAACATTTACTAGCTGCCTAGCTATGTTGACATGTTAGTAGGGACAAAGAAAGGGACCATAAGGGAATTATCTTTGGTGGTTTGCTTCCTGAATTTGTAGGTAAATTGTTTATAAATGTGTGACTTCATGAACAAATGTCAAAACAATATTTCTGACTAAATATTTCCCCCAAATAATGTTGATGATGATGATGAGGAGGATAACGGGGAGTATAAATTGGATCAAAATGAAACAAGGTAGAAGAATAAGGGATAGGAGAATGAGAATAACACTTAATAAGTTAGATTTGGAGAGCAGTTAACAGTTTCACTAAATCCTTTCAGAGGTTATAAGGTAGATAAAACATTCTTTTATAAATGGGATTTAATCTGGACTAAATTGTTACTTGCATAAATTCACTTATCCAACTACTTGAAAAGCCAAAATCCAACTCATCTGACAAAGTTTAGTAATATAAACTTAAAAAAGAGAAACAGCGGCTATCCTTACAAAAATGTATGAGTAATGCTCTACTTGCCATGAATAAGTTGATATCATCTCAGTCTACATTATGATAGTCTGTATTTCTGTTTAGCATTTTGTTAGATTAATTCGCATTCTTACACTATCACTCTTTCCTAACCTCTTTCATTTCCCCACCATCTTTATCTATATTCCAAGATTCTTACTTCACTGGAATTATTGAACATTTTTCTGTAAGATCAGAACATCCTACTCCTGAAATCAGTTGTTGTAGGGTAAGTGGAAAAATGATCAGACTTTTCCACCCTCCTGCCATTTGTGTCGATGTTGGACACCTGCGGTCCTTCACGCATGCCTCCATCAAGTAGGGTGTGGGCATGCGCAAGTGGGTGCACCTGGCCTGAGACACACGGGTATATAAGGGCAGCATCACGAGGACGCCAGCAGAGAGGAGAGAGAGAGAGGGAGGATGAGAGCCCAGAGAGAGAGTGAAGATGCGGGGGGGTGGAGAGCTAGGAAGCCAGCCAGCCTCCTGCCACCCCCCTTCCCTGCCTGCTGTGTACTGGGTCGCCTCTGATGTAAATATCGATAAAAGCCTGAAAAAGCCACCGAGGGCTTCAGGACTCCTCCTCGACCCGTCTGCCAGGATCATTGAGAACGGGTCCTGTGCCCTCCTGGCACTACAGTTGTATAAGCCATAGGAAAGAGAAGGTAAGATCTCCCAAGTCTTCTCAGTATATTTCTTCCCATTTTCACTCTAACCGAACACCTCAACCCCCACGACCTCCATCTGAGGTTCTTGAAATTTCAAATCATGCTGTCTGTCATGCATAATTGAGCTTTTCACTGATATCTTGGATCATATACATATGTATTTTCAATTAGTAAAAAGTGATGAAGCATACAATTTTAGTTTATTAAGGAAAAAATCCATGATATATACCATGATGACGTACACACTCAGAATTACTGCGTTGAGAAAAAAATCCTCTAACAAGGACAGACTGGGAACACCTGGTGGGGAGGGGAGGGGGAGGGTTGAGGGAGGATGGGAGCACGAGGGACTGAGGTGATGGTGCACTGGTGAGATGGTGATGGGGAATACATGGGGATTACAATCAATGGCAAGTATATGTAAATTGTAAAATATTTTAATAAAAAAAATTTTAAAAAATAAAGTTGAGAAAACAAACAAACAAAAATCCTCTATAAGTTCCTTCCAATAGAATGACAAAAGAAATTGTGTAAGTTTCCACCAGGTTACAAGAAAATGAATTTGTGCCTCTATATATTTCACTTCCTTCAAGCTATGGGTTTAACTCATATGAATCTGAAGCAGTATCAAGGGTACAAATTTTCTTTTCCATCAGGGGTCTGAATGATAGCCTTTAACAAATGCAAAACTTGACATTCATATAAAAGGGAGCTAAACAAGACCAATAAAGTGATGGTAGAAATCGAGTGCAGCCAGAAAAATACAAAGTCATGCCCACATTCAGTCCCAACACTGTTTTCAGAAATCCTGGGGCTGACCTAGAAGGAGTCGTGGGCTGTGTTGGTGTGTGGAGTAGTATAGAGAGGTACTTTTATAAAGAAAATAGATGATTGGATTTAGGTTTCCAGGGAGCTGAGTTTAGAGGAGGGTCACTCTTCATTATTTGCAGAGCATATTATTCCATGAATTTCTTTTTCTTCTTCTTTCTCCTTTTTTCCCATTTTATTTAGTGATACTTGGAAGGTATTCAGAATTCAATTGCTTTTTGAACTGTAAATTATGTCTGGACAGTGAGGGTTCTGAAAAATAGGAGATTTGAGTCTGATCCGTATTTGGTATGGAAGCTTATTTAATCAGATCCCCAACTTTCCAAGAGGTTAGTAAAGGTGGAAAATCAATAAATGACTAGAAATAAGAGCAGTTGAACCCAACTAAGTCTGAGGTAACTCATATGTGCTTCATATAACATCATACATGCATTTCCCCACTTCTGGAATTTCCTTTCTAAAAGCCTGGGATGAAGAGCTTGCATAGTAACCGCAGCGCCAGGAGGGAGCCTACAGCGTGGCCAACTCCATGAGTGCAAGAGTTGGGAATTTCTTTGGGAAAACTGTTCAGTGTTTTTATTGCTCCAGTTTCCTTACCTATAGAGTTTCATAGGGGGCAATGTCATAGGGGGTATGTGAAGAGCAAGTAACCAATCAGAGAAAACAATATTGGAAAGCACTTGTTTTAAAACAAAAAGTTATGAATACAGATGCAGAACAGAACTGTACAGAATGAAAACAATTGCAGGTTTTGATAGGTATGTTAGAAAAGAGGCACCACGATTTCCTATTAATTCTGGGGCACTTATACTATTTTTAAAATATCCCACAAACCTTTGCCTGACAAAGGAAGAGTAGGAAATAAAGCCTTAGTCTCTGCAGTGACAGCTATTTCCATAGCAACCTGCCTGTCAATCAACACCCACTTCATCGAGCTTCAGAAAACACCCCCAGAAATAAATGTCAGAAGTCTTATGCAGGTTCCAAATTTAAATCAATCTTTAAAATAAATTAAAACAAGAACCCAAACACCCACAAAATTCACAAATGTAAATTTTATTTTGGAAGGAGGGAAAAGGGAGTGAAAAATAAATAAATAAATGCCAAGGGAATTCTCCAGGCAGATGCAAGAGGGATGAGAAGGAAGGACCAGTGCCCTTCAGCTCTTTCCTAGCTTTACTCCATCAAACCTTGCTCACCTAGAGAAGCATCAGCTGTTTGTGATCTATTTCCTTTTTCTCTCACTTGGATCACTAACTCTCGTTTTCAGCATCATATGGTGCACCAATAGTTCAGTCCCTCCTTTTGCTGGCATGAGGGGACAGAGAGTGTCATAGTCATCCAGGTGGAGGAGCTGGGCTCACCTGGATGATCACACCTGGTGATCACAGTGATCTCATGCGCCATCTCTGGTCCTTGTGTTGCTCTAAGATGGCCCAATTTTGCACCCAGCGACTCCCATCTCTTTTATCTGGAGATAAAAACACATGTAAAGCCCAATCCCACACTTTGATAAGTCATCTGGCTTCACCAATAAGCTATATGACTCTTAAGTTACCTACTAGATGGGGCATTTTTTTAAGGTTTAGCCACTAGAAAATGCTTGTCCTTCAAAGAGGTAGAAACATGGATCTGGAAACACATCTACGAGGAAGATGCAGTTTTATGTTATTCTTTGTCAAATCTAGTATAATTGTCATTCTTCATTATCTCACTTCCACAAGCTCTATTTAATGAATATATTCTTCAGACACTCCTTTGGCATCCCTAAGTTATATACGCTAGTAAACTTATATAGGGTTCCCGTAGCTGCACAGCTTCTTTCTCAATGTGTTTAATCAAGAGAGCTCTTGATTATCTTGATATGGATTGAATTCCCTCCCCTAAAAATAGCGAGGTTTATCCTACCCCCAGCACCTCAGTACATGGTCTTATTTGGTGACCGGGTTGTATAGAGGTAACAGTTAAAATGAGGCTCTGTCTTAATCCAATGTGAGTGAGTGGACACACAGGTTTTGGATACAGACAGAAATGTATAGAAGGAAAGCAGTGCAAACAGACTCAGGAAGAAGGCAGTTGTGTACAACCCAGGGACAGAAGCCTGGAACATCTCCTTCCCTCAGACACTTTGATTTCAGACTTGGGGCCTCTGTATCTGAGACATTTCCAATCCATCTCTGCTGTTTAAGCTTTCCTGTGGCAGCCCTTACAGACAGAAGCCCATGGGTCTGATTCAGGGGTTTTCAGAGAAAGAAGAGCTAAGGAGCTTTGTTCATAGCTAAGTGTTGGAAGAGGCTGGAGTACAGACCACAGAGAGTAGCTAGTGAAGGCAGTTAGTGAGGGAGCCCGGAAGGTAGGTGGCTTGAGAAACTGTGGAAAGAAGGAAAGAAATGCTCCCATCAATTCCTCTAGCCGAAACTTTGCCTCCAAAACCGTTTTCAAATGCCAACTCTTACTATGGGTAACTCAAAACAAGGGCTTTCTAATGCTAAAGCTAGCAGCTGTTTCAAATGCTACAGAGTTTCAGGTGTGCATCAATACTTGTTTTTGAGGTAATACATTGAGTCCAGAATCTTCTGTTTCCTCAGATTTTATGCCTCAGGCTTGCAGGGCCTCTCTGATCCCACCTTATCATGACCTTCAATATTCACCTTAGCAGATAGTGATTCTGTGCCTAGGTAGGCATCTCACGTGCAATTCTCACTACATTCTCAAATTCTAAAGAAAATAAAATCTAAAGTTTTATAGAAACAGATGTCTTCTGAAAAGATTGGCCTAAAACCTGCTCAAATGATGGCCTTTTCATCACAGGCAGATTTACCAAGCTGATGAAATGTAAAACCTAGATCATATCACTTGCCTGGGCCCTCTCCTAAGCTTTCTTTATAACTTTACGCTTATATGTTTATGTTCTTTGTAAAGACATACGTCCAAGGAGGTGTGACCCTATGCCACTAAATCATATACAGTGTTGTAAACCAATGTTACATCAATTAAAATTAATAAAGAAATAATAAAGAGAATCCCTCTCTAACTGGCTAAGTTTCAGATACCTCAAAACCCGGTTATATCCCTGGTTCCAGTGATGAAATTGATAAATCCTGCAAAGTGGGTTGGAAGCCAGAACAAGGAAAAGCTGGAACAAGAACAAATGTTTAAAAAAAAAAAAAAAACTAGGGCCAAGATAGGACTATCCAAATGAGACAAGTACTCAAATAAGTGATGAAGGCTGAGATTTCAAAGTTGTTTAAGAAAATGAGGAGGCCAGGCTAAGGCTGGGCAAGAGAAAGGAAGCAATGTGAGTTTTAAACTGGGTAGTTGGGATGGCAGAGAAATTTCCCAGGGAATTTAGATGAAGCTGTGGATAATAAAATACTACAGTGGGACTGGGGGTGGGAAACTAGGGGTACAGTGTGTGTGCAGGAAACCTCTTATACCCTGTCCTGGACAAAATGCCATCCCTAACAAGCCCAGCAGAGAAGCCTAGAATGTACCTACAATGAGGACTAAGGGTTTTAGACCCTCTAGGAGAGTATCTAGCAAAGTGTTTTTGCTTGTAGGCACTCAACCAATTAGCTAATACATGGAGGAGCAAGGTAGCATGTACATTTCACCTCTTGTAGCTCTGTTCCCCCCAGAGCCAGTGAGAAGTTAGCACTCAGCTAGTCTCCTAGAAGTCCAGCCTTAATTCCTGCCCTTGTTGTGCCCACCCATAATCCTGTTTACTGAATGCCAGAGAATTCTCCTTCCATTTGGGTCTTCCTTTTATGTTCCAGATTAAATGCCACATTGGGAGAAACCGATTTGGAGGCCAATACTTTAAATCACTTTCACTTGGCTTCCTATCTGTGATAGTCAAGCCATGTGTCAATTTCTCTGTTGAGTGTATAGGCAGCTGGGAAACGAGTTATTTTTAATAATTAGACTTTGCACGTATGTAGATTTTTGCATAGTAAGCAGGTCATATGGAGTTGATGGTAGGTAACCTTGGAATCATCAGTATATCCGGTGATTTGATGTGGCTTGTTGGAGTTAGCAAGCGGTGGCCCATGAATATTTTAGCCTATTGGTGCTGCAGCCTGTCTACTAGAGATCAAAGGCATTTTCAGGTCTGATCTGTCCTGAGGGGTGGGTAAGGAGGAAAGGGGCTGACACCTTAGAGAGAAGAGAATCAAATTTCCCTATCTTTTCTAGCCTACTCCCAGTTTTCTTCTCTACCTCTCCTTAACCTTACTTCCCATAATTGTCCATTCAAGGTCATTGTTTCCCTCATCTTTGGTGATTTTATTCAAACTCTCTTAGTTTGTTCAGACAGTCATTCAATGACGTTTTTTTCACAGGGCAAAATTTAGTGTGAAGTTCTAGCTCCACCTTTCATTCTGCAGCTCTGAATGCAAAGATAAACTTTGACAACCCTCAGTGCTTTATGAAGCTCTCTGTGAGCACACTGCCAGGCGGGGTGGGGGTGCCTATTTCGGAGATGTCATTTGAACAGATTTCCAGCGAAGGACAAATACACCCCCAAATCACAATGGTAATCAGAGTCAGCCGCCTCATTTCGGGTGCTTTATCCAAACCAGTCGGACTGCAGAGATGACCACACGCCGCCGTGCCCACTCTGAGTTGTTTTGACCGCAGGGGTGGCATGTTTTACTCTCTCTCTTCGCTTTCCAGATGCATTTGTGAGTGTTTTCGTTCTTTGCTAAAATATATTTTTCAAAAATGTGATTAACAGTCATTTTCAGATACAAGATATTGGCTCTCCTTCGCCAGAAACACAGCATGCAAGAACAGGCCAACATCGAAATAATACGAAAGGGGATGTTTATTCATCGGAAACTGTGCTAATGACTGCATCTGCCCTGCTCATTTTGGGCTGGCCAGGATCATCTCTGTTCTGATTTGCTGAAGTTTCTCCCTACAGTGAAAGCTCTGCATTTTGTCCCCCATAAATTTAAAAAAAAAAAATCCCCATGGTGGTCTGATGTTTATGCTCTGAGTGTAAGTTAGAACAATTTAAAATTTGAACACTATGCTCCATAGGATGTGTTCACGAGCTCCGTGGAAGCTGAGGTGTGGCACTCTGGACATTCCTTAAACAACTTTCAGACCTGCAGTATCTGCACCAAACACTAACAGTGGACCACAAAGCGCCAGATAAGCAGAGAATCCTTCATGAAAAGGACGTTTCACGTGTGTTTCTTAGCTGGCCATTTTGACTTGTTTACTTTTAAAGTCAAATAATATAATGAGTTGCTTGCAGCTGTATCTCTGGATATTTTGGACTTGAGAGTGTTGAAAGCCCTCAAAGCCAGCAACTGGATGACACAAAGGAGCCTGCAAGTTGCATCCGCTTGAGGCCAAGTATCAGCTAAGAGGCTGGTCTTCTACTAATCTACAAAGGGATCTTAAAGCAGTACATCAGGTGATGCAGTGTCTCCCTCCTCCTGTGGGCCCTCACTGTACTGGCCTCTATGGGAATTATAAGAGGATATGTCTGGTCTTAAATGTGCAGAATTTAGATGGATCCAGTGGACTCCATCAGGAAGCTTTTTAGTCACTAGGAAGTGGGGTGAAATTACAGCGATTGGAAGTGAATGTCACCCACTGAGACATAAAGGATTTCTCTTACCAGGAAGAATGAGGATATTTAAACTGCTTTCAAAAGAATGTTGGGACACATACATGCTGGAAAATCACCCCCAATCAGTTCACATTAGTGCTACAGAAACTAGACCTCCGAAGCTGCTGGCCAGAGGCTTTGAAAGGCATTTCTTGAGTTTCTGAGTCTTGTGAAATATTCCTGGCATCTCATTTAGACAGCAGCATGTTGGGGGCACTGATCTACTACCGAACATCTCTTTACCACAGAAGGAAGTGGGGTTTGTTTCAGCTCAGTCACAGTGAAAACTGGAGGTGGGACTTAAGGGGCAAATCAAAAGTCATCATCCCTGATTCATAAGACCACCAGGCTTTCTGGAAGCAAAATTGTGTTGCTGTTTCACCTGGCTATTGGTCGTAGACATCTGTGCTTCTCTTGGGGTTCCATTCTGCCCTGCTCTCCTACTCCCCTTTCCAAAATATCTGACCATCACAGGCAGCACCAGTCTAGAGAGGACTTCACTGAGTAGTCTGGAAAAAACAATCAAGAGTATGGGCAAAACTCAGGGTTTGGAATCACAACTCAGTGTTCAAGATCTTACCTCTGTTATTTAGCATTGTAAACTTGACCTTGAACCCTTTTGTGGCCTTTAAGTTTCAAGGTCCTCACTTTAACATGGAGATAATCATACTCACCTTCTCTCTATCATATTGTGACTGTCATATTCAAAAGTTAAAACATATAAGTGATTTATGGTGGTGAAGATATTCATTGCTGCTGCCCTAGGTCTGGAGTTTAGGTGTGGTTGTGCTTTGTCTCAGCACTACTTCTTGAGGTTCTGTTTGAGCACAGAGGGTGAAAGATGAGACCTCTGGGAATAGACCCAGGGCACAGAAGACCTGAGACTTTGAACTCCCCTATTTGATCCTTCTTCTTCTGTATATCGTGGTTTCTCTCTTGGATATGTTGAGGATCACTTAACATATTCTCTTCCTCTGCATCTGTTCCCTCCTTAGTCTCATGATTGGTCTGGGATTTTCTTTGTTGCTGTTTACCTCTAACTCCTTAGAACCTCAAGTGGTGTTTAGCACTTAGTAATGTTTAGTACATAGGAATTGTATGAATGCCTGAAGGAAGAAAGCAAATAAGGAAAGAGGAAGGAAGGAAAATGGAAGAAAGGAGGGAAGAAGGGAGGTGGACCGGAGGAAGGAAAGATGGAAGGGAGGAAGGATGGAGAGAGGGAAGTAAGGAGGGAGGGAAGTCAGTCCAAGTAAAATCTTCTGATTTAGAAAGGTTAGAAAACTCAGTTTCATCAAAGAAAATAGCCTGGTAATAAAACAGCAAGCAAGGGAAAGAGTTTTATGGAGACTGTCTTGATAAAGATATTTACAAGACTGAAAATTGTTGCCCCTTCATCTTTGAAAAGGAAGTTGTAAATGGTTTTTGACAATAATCCTTCCAAGTGCTGTTATTTTCAGGCACTCAACTGAAGGTAAGGATAATGTCCTTGAATTTTCCAGTAGCTCAATAACAGTGTTCCAGAGTTTATGATGAAAATGCCATTGGCTTTACGTTGTTTTCTTTCCCAGTCTTCCCTCTTTGGAAGGATAGATTAAAATTATTGAGTTAGCAATTAACATGGCGAAGTATCTTAAAATTTTAGACCGAAATCAAATGGGACTGTTCTCTTGTGCTTTTTCTCCCTTCTACTCCCTCCCTCTCTCTGAACTTTCCCCCATAATATCCAGGGGGAATTGAGAGAAATCACATTTATGTCTTAAGGGTTTAGGGAGGTGGTATATTACTCTATATTAGAAAATTACATGTTCATGTAGAAGGGCTGATGAAATATCCTGTGTGTGTGTGTTTGTAAGTATTCTTATAATATTTCTCTCTATCATTTTTGAACTCATTACAGTTTAAATATCTAAAGAAAAATCTTGGTGGATTATATAAAATATTATGTCACATAGAATTGTAACTGTTATTAGACGTCTTAAACTGGTGATGAGATCTGTCTTGTGGAGAAGTTAGCCTTTATCACTGACGAAAACAAATTAACATCACCAAAGTTTACCATGAGAACAGTTCAGTTTACCAAACAGTTAAAATCTGTTCTGATTCTTAAATCACTTCTAAGGTAACTATTGTACAAAATTGGCTCCACATATCTTGGAAGGCTTATTGATGTTAAATGTATATTGTAGACTTAATATGAATAATCTAAATTATCAGTGATGTTACTAATAGACTAAATTTAAATTGTATGTGTATGTGTGTATGTGTATCACTGAGCATATCACCAATACAAGTAAATAAAAACTATGGATTGGTACACTATCAAGCTGTTATATTATCCAGCTATGTTAAAAACTAACATTTTGGCCACTGGATAGTATCAGATTTATTTATTTATTTATTTATTTTTAAAAGATTTTATTTATTTATGCATACAAGCACTGGGGTACAGGCCAGAGGTGTGGGGGGTGAGAGGTTTCACCATAGACAGAGCGGGGAGCAGA